>CM031236.1:325204645-325804645 GCA_018340775.1 Taxus wallichiana var. yunnanensis
GGTATGCGCGTTCAGTTGCTGTCACAGCGACTCGGAGTTCGGCTGAAAAGTAGAACAGCAAGCATGACTTGGGACATTTGGAACGAAATCTGGCTTTCAGTTCGGGTGTTCGGCCGAAAATGGAATAGCTCGCACAATTTGATTTAGGACACTTAGAATGAAAAGTTCCGGCGGGCCGAAATGAAGGACAACCGAGAAATCGGCCAATCAGAGCAGATCGCACTTAAGGACTTAGGACTGCAGGACAAAAATGTAAACTGAGCCGAAAGCATCTGAAAATGACCCAAAATCTGATTTTCTCAATTTCGCAGCTTGAGTACTTTAGAGAAAACACCACAAGCTCAAATTTTTTTGAAAATGACTTCTTAAGAATGGGAAATTTTGAGTGGACAACTAAGAACAAAGATTTATTTAGATAGGAAATAATGGATGGGGATATGGTGACCATTCGCACTTTGAAAGCAACTCTCACTGGTCAATTGTGCACACCCACATGGATGAGCCCTAATTTTGATGTATGTAAGGATTCATGCATGTAATGATGAATGAAGAGGAGCACTCAAGCTAGGCACCATAACAATTAAAACCTACTACAGACCCATATCGGATGAATAGAGTTAGCAATGCATACGTTGGTAAGGAGTTTCTACTTGATGTTATGAAGCAAACATGGACAAGGCCATAACAATAAAAGACCTTTGTCTGATAGAGTTAAAGACAAAGGATGTAGTGATAGAATTTTTTTGACTCCAAGAGAAGGACTTGGAGGTAGAAATAATAGTAGCGTTAATTGGCATGTGGCGGATGCCATTGGAGATCATGTGATGAAAGCATGTCACATTTCAAATATAAGGTACTTAATAATTCCCCTTAGTAATAGAATTATATTAGAGATTTGAGTGGAATTGGTATTTGGGGAAGAGGAGGATACAATCGTGTGTAATGCCAGAGCCAAAGAACTCTGAAGAAGAGGTAGAAAGGGCTAAGGCTGCGATAGTTAGAAAGATTGCATCTAATACTGAGCGCCCATACAGTAAGGTACTCCAGAAGAATTGAAAAGAGCTGCGTATCATTACGCCTCAAATATATACCTGCACAAAATTTTATGACGACGATCGAGAGTAAAGAATCTAGAAAGAATACAATGCATAGTCCGGGAGACAGGCTGAAGGATGATACTTTGCAGGATGCATAGAGATGAGTTAACACTCAGAAAGAAAAGCATGAGGCCCTAACGGTTATGCACAAAAGTACGCTATTATTGGCGAAAGATTAGATGAGCTTGGGAAACTCCTTCGCACTGAAAT
Organism: Taxus wallichiana var. yunnanensis; assembly: GCA_018340775.1. Classification (NCBI taxonomy): domain Eukaryota; kingdom Viridiplantae; phylum Streptophyta; class Pinopsida; order Cupressales; family Taxaceae; genus Taxus; species Taxus wallichiana. The sequence continues at coordinate 325,205,953 of CM031236.1, forward strand.
ATGGATGCACTTGGAAGGAAAAAATATTGCAAATGTCCATGATTATGTTGGCATTACGTAATGAAAAGGTAGAGTTACCTAAGATGAACTAGAGTCTATTATTGTGGACATACCGGCAGCAGCTCGGAAAAAAGCGATTACGGTGGAGCCAGGTGGTAGGACTCGTGGGGCCGAAATAAAGGAGAGAGTGTCAAGTAGTTGATCCTTCCAAATTTGATATAGTAGTTCACCTCAGGTAAAACTTCTTTATTCATCTTCATTCTTTCTTATTCTTTCCATTCCAAACATTATTTACTTTAGTTTTGGGAGATAACTATTACTCGAGACAACAATGAGATTAGTGTGGGAGTAGTATTGATAAGAGAATACTTGTTAGAGATAACACAAGAAGTCCGTGCGTGGAGAGAAGGCCATGATCAGCGGGAATGAATGGGCCAGAAGAACCTACGTGCAGGAAGGGAAAGTTTAGCTTTTAGGACTTAGCTGATTTTGAGCATGAAGACTCTATTTTGAAGATGGCCCGTATACCACATAAGCGATGCAGAGACATGCATACGCTTACATACTGCTTTATCTTGTAGAGGATCGAAAATCGAATCATTTTACATAGAGATGAAGCTAAGAATAGGATTTTCACTTCTCCAATTAACTATAAGAGGAATGTATTAGATAGCACACTTTGCCATGTGTAGCTATGCCTCAGAAATGGCATGTATGTATTATTAGTAGCATGCAGCCTATTTTATGTAATAGATAAGCAAAGCGAAGGAAAGTCCCTCCTCGGGAGAGCATATATGATGTGAATCACGAAGTAGTTGATATATATATATATATATATCTACAAAGGATATATAGAATGTAAGAGAGTAAACATAAAGAGATATGTGCATATGATTATGAATTAATATATCACTTATCCATGTGTGCATAAAGCATGGATTGCCATTATTATAAGAAACTTCATGTTTATTAAAATACGGAAGATATTGGATGAATCTAAATTATCGTTTCTTATGTGTAATTGGGTAGTACATGTTCTTGATTCAATCATGAATATTATTTAAGCTTATTCTTTCCTAGATCACAGATATGGCATGCATTGTAGAATGATGGATTGGTTGTGGATCTATATGTTTCTTCCTTCATCACGATAACATCCTTCTACTGACAACCCTAAAGAGGGACCTAGTAATTTTGCGTGCGTTCGAGTGAGCGCTCGGTCTACCTAGGGTCGAATGATGTACTGACGCATCTAACAACCCCAAAGAAGGATAAACCCTTCCTTAAGAGACATTGTAAAAAATGAGATTGAAAAAATTCTTAGGGTGGGATTCATTTATCTAATCTCAGATAGTCCAGTGGGTTTCTCCATTAGTTATAGTTCCTAAAAATAATGGGAAGTGGAGGATTTGTGTGGATTATAGAGAGTTAAACAAGGCAACTCATTGGGATTATTTTCCATTACCTTTATTGATCAAGTCTTAGAAAATTATCTAGAAAAGGTAATTTTGTTCCTTGATGGGTTCAGCGAGTACAATCAAATAATAGTAGCACCTGAGGATCAAGACAAAACCAATTTTACATGCCCATGGGGAACATTTTCTTATAGGGTGTTACCTTTTGGTTTATGTAATGCTCTTACCACTTTTCAAAGAGCCATGTTGGCAATATTTTTGATCTCACCCATGATTGTGTAGAGATTTACATGGATGATTTCACTATTTATGGAGCAACATTCCAAGAGGAAATTGATAATCTAGAAAAGTCCTTTCTAGGTGTGAAAAACACCAATTATCCTTAAACCATGAAAAATGTTTATTTATGATGGAACAAGGGATAGTTTTAGGCCATCATGTCAGTTGAAGGAATCAAGGTGGACCCTGATAAGGTCAGTATCATTGTAAAGCTCCCATCTCCTACAAACCAAATAGATGTAAGAAGTTTTCTTGGCCATGTTGGTTACTATAGAATATTTATTTCAAACTTTAGCAAAATAGCTTCTCCATTATTTTCTCTCCTAACTAAAGATTCTTGAATTTAAATGGATAGAAGCATGCAACAAGATTTTGATGTTATCAAAGAAAATTGATAAACACACCAAGTGTTGAGAGGCCCAAATTGGAAGCTTCCCTTCCATATACAAATATATTCCTCCAACGAAGTAGTAGGGGTTGTTCTTGGACAACAAGAAGAGGAAGGAGATCCTATGCATGTTATTTATTATATCAGTAAAATATCTCCCCTGTTGAAAGGAACTACACCACAATAGAGAAGGAATTTCTTGTAGTTGTATATGCAATCAACAAGTTTCACCATTATATCACAAGGATATGAAGTGATTTTCACATTGACCACTCTGTTATTAAGTATCTAATGAATAAACCTTTAGTGCATGGTAGGATTGTAAGGTGGTTATTATTACTGCAAGAATTTAACATTAAAATCATTGACAAGCTAGGAAATCAAATGTGGTAGTTGATTTTATTTCAAGACTTACCACTTCAGAAGAAAAGAGAAAGTCAATGATGATTTTCTTGATGAACATTTATTTGCAATTTCTACTACCTCTCCTTGGTATACAAGATATGGCTAATTACTTGGCTACAGGAAGTTCCCAACCTTTTTCACACAAAATAAAAAGAAAGAAACAATTGATTAAACAAAGTGTGATGTATACATGGTTAAATGGAATTATTTTTAAATGTGGACCTGACCATGTTTTATATAGGTGTGTAGCTGAAGATGAAGTATTTGACATACTTAGGGCATGTCATGATGAGCCATCAGGAGGGCATTATTCAAGTTCAAAGGACCATTCACAAAGTTTTAGGAGTTGGTTACTATTGGCCTTCCTTGTTCAAGGATGTCAAAAGTATGTGTGGAGATGTGATCAATGCCAAAGGATGGGGAAACCAACATTTACATCTGAAATGCCACTCCAACCTCAAGTTGTCTTGGAACCATTTGAGAAGTGGGGATTGGATTTCATTAGACCAATTGACCCAACTTCTCAAGGGAAGGAATACATTCTGGTTTATACAGATTATGTCACTAAATGGGATGAGGTGCAAGCACTACAATATGCAAGAGATGAAAAGTTGTAGATTTCTTATATGAGCATATCTTCTAGAGATTTGGAGCACCAAGATCCATTGTTTTCAGATCAAGGACCACAGTTCATGTTAGGTGTAATCAGTTCCTTTGTGGAAACATACCATCTAAAGCACAAGAATTCATCACCATACCATCCACAGTCCAATGGTCAAGTGGAGGTTACTAATAGAGAGTTGGAGAATATCCTAACAAAAAATAATGGATATCTCAAGGAAAAATTGGGTTCAAAACTACTTGAAGTAGTATGGGCCTACAATACTACTTGGAAAACAACCACATGATTTACTCCTTATGAGTTGGTTTATGGGAAGAAGCCCATTCTTCCCATAGAATTTGAAATTCAAACCTTGAGAACAATTTTGAGGTGGGAATTGAATTATCATAGAGGCACAACAAGAAAGGATTGTTCAACTAAATGAGTTGGATGAGATGAGACTTCAAGCATTACATCAAATAGAGATCATCCAACATCAGAGGTAGGTATGGCATGACAAACACATTAAGCCAAGAAAGTTCCAAAAAGGAGATTGGGCTCTGTTATTTGATTCAAAATACAAGGATTTCAAGGGAAATCTGTAGACAAGATGGATGGGCCCATATCAAATTGAAGAGGTATTCAACAATGGGACAATTCAACTGATTCCAATTGATGGTGAGAAGAAAGTGATGTTGGTTAATGGACATAGATTGAGGTTGTTATACCATAAACCAACATCAGAGAAGAATTTCAGAAGGTGCTTCAAGAAGATTCAAGCTCTGAATTGTTTGGACAAAGTTTCTTTGTCAATTCAACTTAGAATTGATCTATTTTTCACCAAAAATAAAGAGGAGATGATTGAAAACTAAGAAATGGTGGTCATCATCCTCTGAGGCATTGGCTGAAAACCAAAAATGGTGGCCATTGTCTCCTTAAAAAAAAAATGAAAAAAATTTGAAAAAAAAAAAATAAAATAATAAATTCAGGTGGCTGAAAACCAACAATGGCGGTCACCACCCTGAATCATGAAAGAAATAAATGAAGGAAAAATGTGGATGGAGGATCAAATCAACATTGAGATGGTGGCCAATGATGTGACAAGAAAAATTTAATGAGGTATATGTAATATTCCCCTCTTAAATGTTGAAAAGTTTAATTTATGAAATGTTCATTATGGTACTCATGCAAATTGATTACCTTCTCCATTTCCAATACATTCCCATGCTTCACATATCCCCAAAAATCTTCCATCCACCTCCATAATAATCACCACACGTACCCAATAACTATCATTATCACCTTGGGATTTGTAAAACCTTTCCCAATTTGTGTTGTTTTATTTATAACCAATTTCCCCCCTATCACTTTCCAAAATTTCCATTACACTCTCCACTCATGCTAATACTAATTTCATTTTTGTGCCTATTCATATCTATAAAATTTATCATTTCTAGTCTTGTGCCCTTTATTTTCAGCTTACCTACTCTAAACCAGTCATGGGACCCAGACTAAGGCATGAACCAACCAATTCAACAAAACTATTAGCTGATGCAGAGTCGGTAGAAATATTTCAAAAGGTGGGGTGACTTGATTTTTTGCTTGCATATGAGGAATTCAACACAAAAATGATAGAGGATTTTCCAAAAACATGGAGGAAGGGTGCTCTATTATGTACAAGGTAAGAAAATTCCATTCAGTCCCACTGTAATTAGTCATCTTTTAGGAATACTAGAGGAAGGTCAATCAATAGTAATAGACATTGTATTATGAAATTATTAAAAGGTTTTAGTTGGAAAAAGGAAAAATTAGAATTGGTAGTGGAAAATAAAGGGAAGCCAAAGGTATAAAAATAAATACTCTACTTGAGCCTTGGGAAGAAGTTGCTAAATGGGTAATCAAATATTTCACTTGTGAAGGACAATATGAGATCATTTTGGGACATGTGTTGAGAATTTTAATACACCTTTTCCATGGCCAAATTAAACCCCAACACAAAATAAATTTTCCTTAATTTTTGTATGATTTTGTTTCCTCGGCCACCGAGAAATTCCATTGGGTACATCCTACCTAAAATTCCAGGGCCTAATACATTTAATTTTCAAACATCAATTTGTTAGAAAGAGGCATGCCCTAAGAAATGGTTGAAATTTTAGAAGAAGTGTGCCTAGAGTCTAAATTGGTCCTAGAGCAAGAGCCCTCCACTTGAGTGACCTAAGAAATTCCCTAGGACCTCTAGGCATGCTCAAGCCCTCAATGATACTCCAACTGAAAAGTTGTTCCTTCTAGGAAGAACAAGAAGCAATGGACCATTATGTAAACCCTACTCAAGACACCACATGTGTCTCCTCATCAATCTGTGTCACCCTTTGTTCTATTGAAGAAAAAAAATGTGATCAAACCCCTACCACTTCCACTCACCTTTGTCTTAGACAAAGGTAAAACACCAATGATGGAAGGAGAACCTAGTTCTCCTCAAGATCCTGATAAAATTATGCCACAAGTATTATCTTTGTCCAAGGTCCAATTTGAACTACAACTAGCTAGGAGAGAATTACACATCTCCAGCTCCTCCTTGAAGCTAAGGAGTCTAGTTTCTCCTAGTTGGAAGCTGAGAAAAATTAGAAGATCCAACAATTACATCAAACTATAGAGCAACAAGAAGAGGAAACTCTTCAACTCCAACAAGCCTAGAAGAAAAAGAAAAAAAAATCCACTCCCTTCAAGCCAAGACAAATGAGCTCAATGCATCCCTTGTAGTTTTTCAAGAAAATAGGAAGGAAATAGAGCTTGTGGTCACTAATGAGAAAACAACTCAAGACAAATTTTCATGTTCCCCAAATTATTGTCTTGAAAGGTATGGTTAAATGGATGGAGGAATGTTATAGCTTAGGGGAAGTTTTGATGAGAATAAGACCTTGAAAGGAGGAAAAAAATTCTCAAAGAGAATCTTATTTTTTTGTCAATTGTATGATCAAGTTCTTTCATGTAGGCCTCCATCTAATTTTTATGCACTATTTTGAAGGAACAATTTTAAAATGGAAAGATCTCTAGAGCCCATGTTATGCAAGATATAGAGTTTGATGATGACAAAAGGAAATTTGTTGGTGCTTATGCATCAGGAAGTGATGTTGAAAATAATTCCTCTGTGAATTTTATGTTCACAAATTTCTTCTTCTGAGAAGATTGAGATCCCCATAAATTTCTATGTGGGTGAAGTGCAGTTGAGGGCATTTATATCTACTATAAGGAACCAATTTTGAATGGAGGGAACAAAGGGAACATTTTTCAAGAAGAATCTAATATAGGCCTCTTGATGAGGCATGATCTTCTACCCCCATTTGGTTCTTCAACAGATTTTGGTCTCAAGTATATTGTTTATACGATTGGGTGGAGTACAAAGATATTCTGAGAACTTGTGTGAGAAATTTTAGGGAGAAAGTACTCCCAATGTTCAATGTCAATTTCCTTGCATGTCAAGTAAGGTATGAGCTGCTTGTAGAGCATTACAAGAAGAAAGGAGGTGATTTCACCTACTAACCTCCATTGGTCATTGAAAAGGGCCAAGGATCTCTGCAAAATCATTCTAGAAATGTAGGAAAAGTGGATTGGGATGAGGTATAGGCCTCCATTAGTCATTGCACCAAGTACCATGATGGAATTCCACATGATCAACCAGAGGGAAGTTATAACACTTGGAGGAAGTTGATCATTGATTTCTTTGGGTTCTGTAATACTGAATTGGATGAAACATGGAAAACCTTTTCCAATGAGTATAATTGTTCAAGGATAGTTGAACAATTGAATAGGTAGTAGGAGGACCTACTAAATCTTAAGTGTGGGGGTGATGAACCCCTATTTTTCATGTTTATCCCATGTAAAACCTGTGTTATTTTGGTATCATTTTGCATGATGTATAATTTTTGACATTTTATAGTTAATACTTTACTATGTTTTGGAAGGAAATGTTGTGCATATTCTTGTTATTTTTATCTTGTTATTACTTCTTCAAATATGGCTTAAATGAATCCTTTTATGAGTATTAACAAGATATTTGGAAAATCATATGTTGAGTCATCACATAGAGTTAATTGCAGACTAGCGCACAAGACTCATTGTTGTCACACTGGGACTCACCTTATAGCTTATAAGACTCACCTTTGCATTAGCACAAGGACTCACATGAGGAGCGCAGACTCATCCAGATCATTAATTTAGACTTCCTTGAAGGAAGGGACTTGCAAAAAGGAGATAAATAACTCGGATGGATGAACTATGAGTTGATACAACTGACACATCAGTTAACACAATGACATGAGCATGAAACATGTGCCATTACTCAACCTACCTTCATGCAGATTATGAGGCCTAGTCACTCCTAGTTTAACTCAGTTTCTGGAAATGTGATGCAGATGGACACTTATGGATTTATGATCACCATGATTCTCTAGAATCAATCCAAGATCCTGCAGTATCTTCTAACATTGATTGAATCTCTCAAAGGATTCAATTACGGGCCTCATCTATCAATTAACAAGATAGTTCAAATCAAACACTACATAGATTACTCCTTCCACAATTGTAATTCTTAGGATAGTTAGTCATTGTTTTAGTCAGCATCTATTAAGTAGATATTATTAATTACAAATAAACTAGTTCTCTCCTAGAGGGACTAGGACTACTCTAGTATAAAAGAGCTAATGTATTAAGATTCAAAGTTTGGTTAGTTAGTTGATTATTGTAAAAGTAGTTCTTTCAATAAAATTATAGATTTGGGTAAAATTTATTGTGTAACTTGTAACGTTGAACCCTGATCAAAGGGAAGGAGCAAGGGCCACTCCTCCCAATGAGAAGGGATAATTTAATGTTATTTCCTTTCTTTCATTTAGCATTCATTTAAATTTTATTGAGAATGATTTGACTATTCCCTTTATTTACAAACAACCATGGACACACCACCTAACTATAAAGGTGATCCCTTTGATGCCAAATATAATATAATTAAAGTCAAGTTGGAGCCATTTTTGGTACCCATTTTTAGCCCCTAAAGCTGAGTTAGTATTTTTATAGTCTTTCGGTTAAATCTAACTATTATGTATGCTCTAATTTAATCCATGTGCTTCAAAGTTGAATCTAAACAAAGAGAACTATCAATTTGTGAGAAATCTTGTACCTTGTTACAATAAATGAAAGGGTTTAGTAGAAATATGGGATTTGGTCTAATGGATTGGTTAATCAAGGATAAAAGCTTCATACTTGTATATGATCGATTTATTTCATTGGTTGAAAGCTTTGTAATGAGTAGAAGAAGTTGAAGAAAGAACGAAATTGCGTAAGAAGCATGGATCTTTTTATTGGCTCTCGTTTCCCATTTTCGATTGAGCTTATAAAAATTCGACATAATGCGAGGATGTGGAATGATATTATTGGCTAGAGCTTCACACTTTGTTAGAAGAAGGTCATCGAAGGACTAAATTTGTGAAGTAACATGGAGCTTTTTCATTGGATCACGTTTACAAAGGAAATCAATTAAGTAAAAGGAAATTCTGAGTTGTAAAGAAAACATGGAGCTTTTTCATTAGATTGTATTATCAATAGCGGTATAAATAAAAGAAAATCCTAACAACTGCACAAAAAAGTCAAGCTTTTAATTGGCTCACTTTTACGAAGAGCAATCAAGTAAAAGAACAATTTAAGGAAGGCAGAGGAACATGGAATTTTATGATTGGCTCACATTTCATAAAGGAACGTATTTGTGAGAAAAGTCACATAAGAGAAAAATAAAAGTAATGCACACATGGAAAAAAAATCCAAAGCCACTCGAAAGGCAGTGTAGCGTGTCACTCTCATGCATCTTGATATGAAAAAAACTTAAAATGGCCATAAATTTCGATCCGAGCTCCAAATCAAGAAAAATCAGTCTCGATGGAAAGGTCTCCTTGAGCTCTTCAAGTTGGCATCATCTAATTCAAAAATTGATGGCATATTGAAGGAGAAAAAGAGAAAAAAACTCAGGATTCCATCTAAGTTTGTGAACAAAGTGAAAAGAGCATAAACACACCTAAAAATATCAAATAACTATTTTTGCACATGGTAGTAGCTCAACCTAGTAGCCAATTAAGAACTAGCATATGAAAGATCCCAAAATACAAATACAAAATCAGATATTTATAGTTAGAACATTCTTGCTTTGATCAAGATCTTTTCTTTGCAAACAAGAGGGAAATTGGCTGACTATTTTGGGGGGAAAATCAAATTGTAAGAACAGACCAAATTTACAAACCAAATTTTTATAAATATGAGGACTTGTCTTCATATTAAATGAGGGGTTAGTTTCTTCTATTTTTAAATAAAGGTAGAGAGATTCAAGCTGTATACATATTGCATGTTTCCTCTGTGAAATTTATACGGATCTCGGTTTACTTAGCTTTTATGTTAAGGTGGTTTTGCAAACATACATCTATTGAAGAGCTTTGAGAGATTTCAATTGATGTTCCCTTGCTAAGAAATTTTAAAGAGATGAATGAAATATGTCTAGTTTTGAGTTTAAATTCCATCTTACAGGTTACTGTGTTTTGATTCATCCATTAATGAGTTATATTTTCTACTACAGTCTTGTGTTTGTTGCTTAGATTTTTCGTACACTATATCTGTCCTTAATGGTTATGCTTTGGTCATTAGTTTGATATTATGCTATAAGAATTTACTTTACAATATTGGATTTAATTATAAAATCCTTACTCTAACCATTTTGTGCCGATATATTTTTGTTAGCCTTTGAGTGTATCTTGGGCATGTGAGTATGAGTAGTAAATACTTTATTAGAATGCTTGTACAAGTCTTGTGTCAAGTATTTTAAATATTGTGCTAGGACTTTGCATCTATTGAGTGTCAATAAATATAAATCTTCCTTTGTAGAAACTATGACTGGCTAATTCAACTCTCTGTGCTTTTCCTAAATTGCGAGGTTGCTCTAAGACTTAAATGGTTGAATTATGCAAAGGATCATTTGCCTATAATATCCCCTCATTAAAAAAAAATTACATAAGTAATCCTACCCCATTTTATCTACCATTCATTTTTTTACTACTTTGTCTTTAAATGTCACTGATATTTCCCCTTAGCTGTAAATTCTACCATCTAGAGAATGCAAGAACAATCAAATCCCACTATCTTGATGTCGTATGCGGAAAAGTAAACATACATAAAATATTTTGTGACAACTTGTGAGATTGAGTGTTGTTTCCATTGGCCATGTTTATCCCAGATTGACCCACCATTTTAAGAAATAAATTGAGGGAACAAAGATCCCATCTCTCCCTCTCCCATTCGAGGCTACGCCTCGTGTCCTCTACTTTGGTTCAAGGCGGGACAAAAGTAACAAAGAAGAGGCCATCTCATCTATATGTGCCCCTCAATCATCCCAAATATTGATCCCAAGGAAGGTGTTATACCCATCCCTAACTAAAAATGATACATTATCCGGTATACCACCATTTCAGAGACAATTTTCCCCCTTCATTGGAGAGAAGCTGTTTATCAATCTAATAGGGGTTCAGATTTGAGGATCGACAGGTGGTCCAAAGTCTACAAATAGGGAGTGGGGAATTTTTTTGTCCCTAATATCCTAGCTTTCCCCAATGTTCCGAGATAGTTAGGGACAGTCTGGACAATTGGGACATCTGGGACACCAAAATGTGTCACCCATCAAACTATGAAATTGATATAACTCCTAAAAAGATGAAACCAATTTTCACAGAGTTTCAGGAGTTCATTTTGGAAATTTTTTTACGTAATTTTAAATAAAAAGAAAATTCTAAGATCAGTGGGATGGTCTTCAATAATTTATTGTGCCTCCTAAAAAAACTATTTTTTCATTCGAGACCAGTAAGGCGTCTGCCTGAGATTGGTCTACACAAAGAATCACTTGAGTCTTGTGAATAATGTGAAAAATACATCAGGTAGAGGATTTTATAAGATTTATGATGATATTTTTTTGAATATTGAATCATCTTAGAGATCTTATAATATTTCGTTGAAGTCTAGGTACCTTTTTCACTCAAGCTCCTTAAGCCTACAAAATATGTTTTCTTGTTCTCGCTCCTGACCTCTAAAACTTTCCCAAATCTTCCTAAATGTATCCCATTGCATTTAAAACTCCTCAATAACATATACATATGGTTTTATTCCTCTTGATCGGTCTTGGAGGATGCACACATGTCCCAAGAAGGTTAAGAATAACCTTTCGAGGCTTACTGAAAAACTCACCTTTAGAAGCATTGCATTAGAATGACATGAGTCACCCTGTCTAAATATTTTGAACACTTGGGAAGGTATGTACAACACATATTCATATTTTAAAGGATAGGATAAACACCACAAAGAGGGAAGACTAATCTGGAGAGGGTTTAGGAAGGCCTAGGAGCAAATTTTTGACACTTGGGTTTGTTTTAATGCTTGAAATTTTGGAATTTTCATGTTGCACATTTGCATGAAAACACCTTGTTTTCATCAAATTAAACATTTCCTTTTGGATTTTAAAACAAAATTTCATATCTACCTACTCCCATAATCTAATTAATATTTAAATGAATTGCATTCACAAAAATTTCTTCATGAGTACAATCAAACCACATATCACATCAAATTCACATTTAAACAATCCTTCTAGGTGGACCTACTTAGATTTCATCACCAAGAGGAAAATTTGACTTGGTGTTCTGGCCAAGTATAAATAATTTGGTGGGTAGTATATTGGCTAAGAACCCAACACCCTTATCATTGTGGGACCATGAAGTGAGGGGTAGGCCTCAACATCATGTCTCATCTGAAACCAACACAAATTTGGGCCTCACGTACCTTTAGGTATATTAAGGACTTTGACCTAAAAATCACCTAAAATACTGAAACCAACACAAATTTGGGCCTCACGTACCTTTAGGTATATTAAGGACTCTGACCTAAAAATCACCTAAAATCAACCTTAGCTGACCTTTTCTTAGTACCCTTTCAACCATTTTATTATTTCACACTTTTCTTAAATTAATCAAGATAATCAAATTCTTTGTGTGACTTGTCTTAAATAAATATTTTATTTTTCTTCATTGATTGTTTGATTAGTTCATGGTTTTAACTAGAAAACAATCTTGTCTTTAAAAATTGACAATATGGAAAACCCTCTTGAGTGATCCTTAGACACTCTCAAATCCCATATTCAATATATTCCATGCATAATAGATCAATTTTGATGACCTTTAAGGACCGACACATCTAGCACATAACCCTCAAATTCTCCTAGTATTCATTCAAAGCTTACATCAAAGATTTTATATCCATCTAGCCCACAATTTTTCAACAATGGTGATCCAATATTTATAGAACTTATAGAATCTAATTCGATGGCCCTTAATGCTTACCTTTCCTCTTAGGGTGTCCTCCTTCAACAAAAAGAGCCAGAACAATGACCTCCCATCACCACTGTCACCATCGATTATTCTTGACTCATTGACCCCAATCATGAGCATGTTATCCAATAAATCAGCCCCTATTCTATTACCGGTGAATCATGAGCATCGGTCCTTACTTCATAAACTAATGTCACTAGTTTTGATCTTAACGTTATCTCATCACAAGACACATCCAACCAAAAACCATCTACGTCATTGAATCCTTCATCAAGATCATTAGCCGCACAAACCAACACTATGAAATATCCTTCCATATCTAGTCCCATAGCCTATAGTTCTCCTCCTCCACATCCTAGAAGCTTAGTTGGTATTCCTCTTACTATGACCCCTCCTATTACATCTCAATTTATCCCATCACAATAACCTACATCCTCAATCCATAATCTAGTATTATATATCCCCACATCTATACCCCCTATCAATACAAGTTCCATTGCTAGTACTCACCCCTTTTCACAACAGAATCCTAATCACCGCCCATGTCTCACAATATAGTACCATCCCTTCTCAATATATACCAAAGTCATCTTAACCTCTTATCAACACTTCCATTCCTATTCCTTATCAATACATTCAACCCTCACAACCCTTAGTCTCTCAGCATGCCTACAATATCCCGATAAGTTCCCCTCTTCATCATAATATCCCTTTACCATATCATTTGTACCAAAAATCAAACCCACATATCTATAATCAACCTAGTTCATCATCTTCAAACCTTCAACAACCACTTCAAAATGATCCTATGCAAATACTCATGAATAAGATTGTAAGCCTTAAAGTCGCCACTATGGGTCCTAAGAATGCCATTTCCTACAAACAAATTTGTAACAAACCTATACAACCATTAATATATTTTAAGGATTATCCCCCACACGGGAACTCCCAAAATTCATTAAATTCTACAATAAGGAGGATCCACGAAACATATCGAGCTTTCCACCATGCATTCTATCTCATTACCCATGACCAAGATTTCATGTTAAGGACATTTCCCATGTCCTTAGTAGGACCCACCCTTGACTGGTACAAAAACATCCCAAAATATTCTCTCATCTCTTTCATACAACTTATGTAGTTATTCTTAGAGCATTTCTCCATAAAATTTACTTGCAATATCTCCATCATTGATCTCTACACCATCAAATTTTTTTGAAGATGGGTCTATTACAAATTTCATCACTAGATAGCGTGGGATTATAAATTTATTATCATTCCAGATCCCATAAGATGAATTAATTGAGCTATTTTCTCGATCCTGTGCTAAGCACATATCATCAACCCTCCAGATCCAATCCTTTCAGACATTCGATGAATCCTTTACCATGGTCCACAAACCGGAGCTTTGCGCTCTCAAATATGGTAAGGTTAAACCGAGGTATGAGAAAACCAAACTGAGTCTTCAATTAAACCCTCTTCTAGTAATGAAAAATATTAAGGTTAAAAAAATGTTGTTGTAAAATCCATCAAAAATTTGTTCGGACTCCAAACGAACCCAAACTCAACATAATTACACACCTATTGGAGAGTTGTATAGTGCTGCTATTTTCAACAAACTTCTATCCATGTTCATGATCAAAATTCCTACCATTTGACCTATTGACACACCAACATATAAACCCTCATGGTATCGAGATAACAATTATTGTAAGTACCATTAATTTCGACGCCACGAAATAAAAGGTGCCATTCATTTAGAAATGTCTTTCAAAATCTCATTGATGAAGTGATTTGCAACTTGACAATCTGAATGCACCTCTAAATAAAAACTTGGATGTTTTAAATAGTATTTTATAAATCATCCCCGCCCACCGATCAACCCCTATACAATGTCATTAATTCTCATCATACCATCAATACTATCAAAATATCCCTTTGACACCCTCGGTGGCTAATATTTCGTGACAAAGACACAAGTCGAATCATCACGAGTCCCCTACACCTACCACATCCTCTTCAGATCCACCTATTGTCTCTTCAAAATCCTTAGAAAAGAAACATGTCATAGAAAATTTAAAATATCTTTCAAAGACCACGTCAATGACACCATATCAAGAATCTTAATAACCCCACTACACAATCAACAAATCATTCATCTAGAAAGATAAAAATTATACCACCCAATCCTCATAAAACCTTACCAAGTAATCAATGCATGTGATTCCATCTTAGGCCTCATCCCTCATCTAAATTCATGATTACCATTATAGAACCTAAGATCGTTCCTCAAATAGAACCTAAACGTATCACGTAGAGCAAAACCCACTATCTCAATCCTCTAAATCACCAAAAATATACAAATACCTTCACCCTCACCTTAATCCCATAAATCTAAGACAAGATACCATATGAGAATCCTCGAAAATATTTTCCAATATTCTCTCATAACATTAGCCCCTATTAAGTTGTCTCGAATCCCGGGGGTGGAATCCCTCTTAGTATAATTATGAAGTGTTTTGCACGTGCCATCAAACATCCTGGACACTCCACTAAGGATTATAAATCCCTCCATGCTACAATTTGAAGCCTTGATAGTAAAGGAATTCTCCCCATAGATCCAAAACATCCAGATCAAATCAAACCAACTTGGTAGACCTTTAAATCCACTCCTTCTGAACCATCACCCAACACCGAGTTCCACACATACAATACGAGTAGGGATTTCTCCAGTAAAACCCCACTCCATCAAATAGATGTCATTTTTATAACCATAAAAGTGCTTGCACAAGACTCGAAGGC
The DNA here is from genome assembly GCA_018340775.1 of Taxus wallichiana var. yunnanensis. Taxonomy (NCBI): domain Eukaryota; kingdom Viridiplantae; phylum Streptophyta; class Pinopsida; order Cupressales; family Taxaceae; genus Taxus; species Taxus wallichiana. Next base: position 325,221,247 of record CM031236.1, read on the forward strand.
CTCAAACCAAAACATTCCCAAATTCTCTATCTCCCTTGCTCCCCCTGAATCACCTAACTTTTCATCTTCCAAAGCCAAAGCGCCTATCCTTTGTACTCCACACACCCAATCTACTTCATCCTTACAAAACACCATGGTTAAACAACTTCACCAATATTGTATGAAGATGTTTCTCTGAGCTTGTTCAAACTTCTCCATAGTACCAAAAATAATGATCAAGGCTCTCAATCCATCTCAACACCATCGACGACCCTCAACCATTGACCAACCTTTTCAACACTCTTTAGATGTCTTCTACCATCACCTTTGATGATTCCAAAATACCATCCTTATAGCCTAAAGACCATGATCTTCAACTATTTTCACTTTGCATGAATCAATGATACTCTCGTCAAGAAAGATATGATTGATAATGAAGCCAATATCAACACCATATCATCTCACACTTTTAAAAAATTCAGTTACATGATACCATCATTTCCCAGTCACATGTCATGTTACACACCTTCAAAAACACAATCACCCCTATATTAGGCACGATAATTTTACCCATCAAGGTAGGCATTAAAATCCTTCATGAGCTCTTCTATATTGTGGAAGGAGAGTTTCAGTATAACATACTATTAGGAAGACCTTGGATACATGCTATGAGTTGTATCCCATCAAAATTACATTGCTACCTAAAGTATGATCATGAAGGTAAAACCTTCACTATGCTCCTATAGAACCAAATCCTATCACATGACTTATAGGCCCAATGATGTGCTTCTTCCACTATGAAATTCTATGTCCCCAAACCATGCTTCAACAAAATCTTTCATCCCCACATCTAAGATACCAGAAAATAACTTCTTTGAAGATGTTATGTAATGTATCTCATTGGGGGTGTACTACCTTCTATCCCTCAACTCGGTCCCTACATCTAAAATTTATGGGAGTGTAGATATAAAATCACACACTTGGGTATATTTCTAGGTCCTAAAAGCATACTAGCATTCATATGATTCATAAACAAGAAAACTAGTAATTGATAAAAATATTTGGCCTCTTTTTTTTCTTTCTTATTTTCTATTTTGTCTCACACATCCTACAACCTAGTGAGTTCTTTACTTGCTTATATTTTATGAATTTGGATACTAGCACCTAGTTGCCTTCGTCCCCTCCGGGTGCCCATGACCTCTTTCCACTTTACTCACTATTTTTGGCCTCTTTTATCTTTTGGACATCTTATTTTATAATGAGTCATCCTTCGAGTTGTCAATTAAAAAAATTCAACCAGGGAATCATATAAATACATATCTATGTGATCAAAATAAGGGACCAAATTCTAAGCATAACATCTATCACCTAAGCTTGCATCCAAAGGCATATAAGAGGAGTAAATTCATCCATCTAGCATCCACTCAAGGGATAAGGGACTTCATTTTCTTCATACACTACATATGAAGGGGAATTCTATTATATTCCATACACACATTTGCATCTTGTAGCACATCTATCCCACTATTTAGTGTATCTTACACAAGGGCATCCTAGGACATAATTATTTCACACACTCACAAGAACTACATGGAGTATGAGATGTAGTGCAACGCTTGGTCATACATTCACTATATTAGGTGACCACTGGGTTTAGTCCAACTCCACATATCACATCTTTATTTTTTGGATTTGACGTGGTTTTGTGGGTTTTATAGGTTAACATCTATTTTCTGAGTCACATGTACATCTAGAAATTAAGGTACAACACACATGTGACCGACAAATCGAATACTAGCGACAGTCTTGTGACACTCTAGAAATTAGATTCTGGCTCTGTGTAGTCACGGGCACCCAATACAGAATTTGGTGCCCAGTGCCCCTAACCTAGTCCAGGAACCCTATTTTGGCCTTATCTAATAGTTATAGACTTTACAATGCATAATTACGACATTCTACCCTCTCTATTCATAAGTTTCTCTGGTCCAAATTAGTTCTAGGAAAGAGAAAATCAACTAAGTCCTTTCCTCTCTCTCTTGCACTTAGGTTTTCATATTTTATTAGTTTATGGTTTGTGTTAAATTGTAACTAGAAGTTATATATCATAGTGTACATTTAGTTACTCTATAATTAAGGTTTAACAATAAATCTATTTTTTAAATCATTTAGTGAAACCAACGCTCGAATCTCACCTTATTCCTGTGGTTTTATTCTTATGTCCATTTCCCAAAGTGGTCGTTTTGAGCATATAGAGATTCCTCCATTTACCCATAGGGTTTCTAAATCAATGGATGAATATGATAATCCATTTTCTAACTCAAGGAATGTTCATCTCAAAAAAATTGAAACATATAATAGTGAACAATCATATGATGAGGATACCAATATTGATCAAGAATAATTAGACAAGCTTACTAATTTTCGTCAAGCTTTGCATGATAATCCTACACATATTCGCATATCCTCCATGCTTTGTTGACTTTTAAGAAATCTCAAGATACTTCTTCAATACATCTTATAAGTTCCTCCTTAGCCACCATGACCTCCACTCAACCACTTCACATTCCTACCTCCATCATTACTACCACTCCACTCATTCAACCCAATGCTTCTATTAAACAACCAGACCCTTCTACCAACACTCCCAATTTAGCTTCTCTATATCAGGATCTATAAACTCAAATCCATCAACTTCAAATAGCTACTTCTTGTGCATCTCCATCTCTTGATTCCACCTTACTCCTTCACACTCCATTCATACCAACCATTTCCATTTATACACTTCCTCCAAGCTTCGTCACTCCTAATTTTCCCAACTTCAATGATTGTGGTGACCCTTAAGAGAATATTATATATTTTTATGTGGCATGTCTTGATTATAAGGATGGTCATACTTTTCTAGCCAAGATATTTCCTCAGAGCTTACAAGATTGCTCCGTGCGTTGGTTTTATGATCTACTTGTTCATTTGGTAACACCATTTACACATTTAACCGATACTTTTCTTACGCATTTTTCAATCAATATCAATTCAAAAATATCCTATGCTCAACTTGCATAAATAAAACAAGGATCTAATAAGCATCTGGATGACTATGTATTATGGTATAAGAACAATTTAGCTAAGATGACCAATGTACTTGCAGATTCTAACTTGCAAGATCTATTTTTCCAAATTCTCTTATCTCCATTGCAAGAAACTATTATGTTTAAAACCTCTCCTTCATTTGATCAACTATTCCATACACTTAAGTACACGAAAGAAAACTCTTATTTATAGGAAAACTCAAATATTATGATCACGCTTCATCTTCATATTCTAATTGGTTTAAGAGAAAATTCACTTTCAAGGCATATCCTAATCCCACTAAAGCAAAAATACTTTGTTAATGTTGTTTCTACACCTAAAAAGCTTCAATGGAAACCTCAAAGCATACATTTACAAAATTTCCTTCGCTCCTCGTCTCTTATTTCCACACATCATTAAAATAAATATTACTACACTTTCATTAGTACTCAAACTTGATGCTTCTCACCCTCATGGCTACAATTATGACAAAAACGCTAGATGTGACTACCATTAATGTGTTGGGAATTCAAATGATTTATGTTTCAAACTTAAGCATCTCATTTAAGATCTTATCGAAAATAATGCAATCAAGGTCCATAAGCCTTTTGTATCTAAGCTGGTCATTGACAACTAAAAGCTCAAAATATTCAAAGACCCCTTTCTTAAGCATGACCAACACACTTTTGATTCTTCACTAATCATACATATCACACCGTTCCTCCTCCTACATCGGGGCCTATTGATTTTCTAGTTGTAAATGTTGATTTATCTCCACCACTTTGTTTCAGTGGATTCTTAGAAAATTAATGAAACAGATAAGGGTAGTAGGCCAAGGAGGAATGCTTTATAATTTTGGTTGAAGGTTATGCTCACGTTTCGATTTCCTAATCAAGTTGATTGTGAGAGATCCCTTTTGGCTAGGAAAAACTACTGTAAATGTAAAATAATACCACATGATAGAGTTAAAAAAACAATGAGTGGAATGCCTAGCAAAATCTACATCTCTGGGAAGCACGATTCATCCTAAAAGCAGGTTGTCAATCCACTTTTTAAAAATTGTATTAATGCTATTTAAAATATACATGAAATAAAAATCCTATTGGAATTGAAAAATTTAGGTATATTGTATAGAATAATAAGAAAGGTTAGGTAAAAGGTGATTGAGGTCAAAACGGGTTAGGTGATTGGTTGGTGTTGGGTTACAGGTTTGGTACAGGATTTGGGTAAGGTTTGGTAAAGATTAAGAATGGTTCTAGGCTATTAGGAAGTGGGTATTAGCTCGCTGGTCTAAGGTATATTTCCAGACACAGTAAGTGATGTCATCTGAATGACCGATTCGGTTAGGAAGAATGAACAACGTTGGTTGGCTAACTAACGTTGGTAGGGGTAATTAGCATAAAGTTCTTGGAATTGGTTTTTAGACTCTCTGTGATTGCACAAAGGTTGGAAATGGTGAGGGTGAGGTCATAAAATGGTCTTGAAGACTCAAAGATGATTAGAAGAGGGTGAAAATAGGTGAAAGGGCCAGGTATGGTAAGGTGATAGGTTGGTGGGAGGAAGGAAGTGTATGGATGTGGAGAAAGATAAATTACTGAGATGAATAATAAATCTTACTAAAAAAACAAATATAAATGAAGAGGTGTTAGGTACTTACTAAAAAGTAGATTTGGAGAACATAGGTGATGAGGATGGTGATGGATAGAGATCTAAAGAGAAGATCTATTGTATTTCATGTCATGGTAGTTGAACCTCCGTGCTCTCTGTGTGAATATGTGATCATGAAGAAGATGATGAATGCCAATGGTTGTTGGTAGTGCTCAGTGTGTTTTCTTTTTCTTGAGTGCTTAATAAATTCAAGTGCTCTAAGTCTCTATTCATATGAGATCTTGAATTGAATGACCAACCTAGGAAAAGGATTTTGGAAATGTATTTAACCTAATCGGAAATGGTTAGGTGACCGATGTCGGTTGAGATATAACCGGCATTGGTCAAGGGGAATATCTAGGTTGGCCAAAAATAGCCAGATTATTTTGTTATTTTTGGCATGATCTCCAACCTTCTTTCGAGTCTTGAGTGATGGATCATGGAAAGATAAGTAGGAGTCCTTTAGGTTTGTTAATAGGAGTTAAGTCTAGGTTTAGACTAAGTCCTAGTTGGTTAGGATAGGTTTAGACTTGGTCTTAGGTCATTAATGAGGTTTGAGTGGGTCATTTGAGTGAGGTGGCTAGGTGAGTTGGTTGGGTGAGGTGGTTAAGTGAGGATATTAATTAATTTAATTAAGATAATTAATTCAATTAACATGTGCACTAGGGGATATGAATAGGTAGGATATGGTTAATTTAATTAACAAGGTTTTAAGGGGAGTATGACCCAATTTTGGTGTCTACATTTGCCCCCTTTTGTCACATAGCTTGTATTGATAAGCGATGCTAAAAAAAATAGGAAGTGGTTTCCCCAAATATAAGTGGAGTGAGGTTGCCCCAAGTATGGGTGGAGGTGATCCCCTCAAACTAGGAGCTGATGAGGTGTGAGATGAAATCGGTGAGTGGTTTGATAAATGGGTAAGTGATGAAAGTGAAGGTAGGTGAGTTGTAGGTAAGGTATGGGCACTTTGGGTAATGGGTAATGGGTAATGGGTAATTGGTCATGGGTAATGGGTAATGGTAATGAAAACGCATGCGCACACATATAGATTGTGACATGGTACTAGGTTGAAGAGCTTGCAAAATCTACATCGTCCAAGTCGATAGGTTTATCTAAAAAAGGTTGAAGTGATTAGGTATCCAGGGTACAAGATATGGTCTAGAAACACAACATAGGTTAGGTGCAGGAATGTTTAGGTATGATCGGTACACCAAAGGTTTGGTCAGGATAAATGTCATGATAATAGGCAAGGTAAGGTCATTAGGATAAAACAACACATATGTAATAACATCGCAAGGTATAATGAGTACACAAGTTCAAAGGTCATAAAAGGTGGTTCTGGTCAAGGTATATAGGTCATGGGCATGGGTAAGGCTAAGGTATAGGTAAATAACATGTCCCTAAACAAATTAAGGAAATGTATGGGTAGTTTAGGCTAGTGGGTAGGGTGTAATAGGTGTTGGTGAGGTTACGAGGTATTGGGGCAGTAAAGTTTGTAGGACAAAATGGGAAAATATGGGTTAAAAAGGTAATGGTAGGTGATCGATGCGAGGTTATAAGGTTTGACTGAATCGTTAGTTTGGTACCGACATGACGATGTTGGTCATGTCGAGTTAGGGTTATAAGGTAGAAATTTTATATTTTATGGAATCATTGTTGTCTTTTGACTTTGAGAAAATGATGACAACCTATTGACTTGTGCATTTTTCTTGGAGAAAAGAAAAGGCATTGTACCTAGCTGAGGTGGAGGTTACTAAGTGGTGAGAGGATCCAGGTAGATGGGTCCATGAGATCGGTTGGAGATGTGTGATTGGTGGAGAGATTGAGGTAGATTTCAGCATGGCAGAGGTGGGAGAGGGTTCGGGTGGACCACCGGTGCAATGGCCAGATGTGCCACCACATGTAAGTGATACCATGATGAGGTAGGGCATTCCCTAATTTGTTATTTGCTAAAATTTTGGTTAAAAATGAAGAAATTGGGGTGGGGGTTTTCATTTTGAAATGTGGGTGAAAAGTGGGTAAAATAAATATGGGGAAGGGAAAATGTAGGATAAATGGGATGATAAATGAATATAAGGTAAATTGGGGTGGATTGGGGTAGGTTAGGTTAGATTTTGGTGAATTTTAGGTGAAATGGGTTATGGGGAAAATTTTCATTTTTTTTAGGTTTTGTGATAGAGACCGTGAGCGTTGGTCTAGGTTTGGCTGATGTCGATCGGATTGGCTGGTGACATCGGTGAGGCCTTAGGTGACTAACACTGGTTAAATGGAACCGATGATGGTCATGGAAAACGGTGTGAGGGTTAAGGTGACCGATGTGGTTAGGGTTAAAAAAAAAAGGGGTAAGAAGGGTTAGTTTGGAAAGAAAAATAGGTGGGAAGGGGTAAATGAAGAGTGTATGTAGAGGGATGAGGGTAAAATGTGAGTTTGGTAGGATAAGATAGGTAAATAGGTTAAATAATGTTAAGATGATGGGTCATGATTTTAAAGGGTAGTAGGCTTGTAGGTGAATTAGGTAAATGGGGTAGGCATGATTGATGTGGTTGGGTATGGTTTAGTGGGTAATAGGAATTTTGGGGTAGGCAAGTCTTGACAATGTTTGTGTTTGATGTTGCAGGCTAGGGACCAACTTAGGATGTGGGACAGAGTACCACCTCTGTTGGTGTAGATGTGGTCTAGTGTGACTTGCGGAGGAGTGGGAGCATATGATGGATGTTGGACTGATTGGGATAGTGCTATAGGCATATAGGAGATCTAGCTTGATGGTCACACTCATCGATAGATGGGATTAATGACCAACATGTTTCATTTACCGATGGGTGAGATGACTGTCACCCTAGAGGATGTGTACAGGATCTCTGCAGCTACCGATTGTTGGGGAGCTAGTTTATTTCTTCGAAGGCATCAGTGGAGCCGATAGTGGTTGTGTTTGGGGAGGTGATGGGTGAGATGAGGTATCATAGTGTGAGCCTTAGTTATGGAGATATGTATGTAGCCCATCCTCAGGAGATGAGGTTGGTTGTATTGATGATGGAGGTGGTATGTTGTTTCACCTTACAGATGTTGAGGGTGGGAGATTCCCATAAGCACTGATGGGAGTGCTCTAGGATATGATGGAGGAGTGGATCTACTTTTCCTGGGCACCAACATTCCTAGTGCAACTATATAGGGAGCTGTGGGCCTATGGGAGATTGCAACGGTTTAGTTTGTGTTGTACCTTTCTACTACACTATTGGGCATATGAGCACATCATATGTGTGTGGCTAGTTGGTTTTCCAAACATGATTAGTTCAAGGGTGGTTGGTCAAAGTTGGATATAGATGGTGGGTACCAGTTGGTGGGAAGCATAGGGTGGCTAGGGCCACACATGATGTTTTATATTATAGGTGGTTGTTGGAGGGACTCTGAGGAGTTGATATTGTTTAGAGGCCATATATTGGCTATCCCTCATACAAGGACATGGATGGAGGAGTTAGAGAGCTTATAGTTGTTGAGGTGGATACATGGGATGGCGTCTTTAGAGAGCAGAGTTGATACCATAGAAAGGTTAGATGATAGTTTGGGCTACCACAAGATGTGCCTCCACCCTTCCCACAGTACTAAGAGAGATGATGTGGAGAGACCTATGTCTCCACCATGTTCGAGTGTGCTCAACAGGGTAGGAGAACAATCACTCTAGTGGATAGGTGGATTGATGACTGTGGAGTCAATGGTTATAGGTGTAGTGGTGGGTAGACAACTACGAGAAACACAACCGAGACCAGGTATCCCGATTAGCCACCATCTGTGATAGTATAGAGAGATGCCTTACAGGGGTAGGTGGCCACCCTTTAGACATAACTCACAAGTGTGTAGGGTCAGTTGACACTAGCTTATGCATAGGTGGTTACCCTTTTCATAGGCCCAGTGGACAACCTTACAGGCTCTTAGAGTAGCATAGGTATACAGGTGCCCGCATAGGGAGTGATGATGGTGATGGAGTTGAGGTGGTGCACCTTACGAGCACATGTAGTAGGTTTAGGCAAGGCCAGTTGGCCACTACACAGGATCAATGGTTTGTGGCCCTACAGGCCCAAGTTGTAGTACATGCACCTCCACAGGCTTAGGGATAGGGTCCCACACTACAAGCAACAATGGTGGGATAGGGTCCCATGGTATAGGGAGGATTACATGGATCATAGGTATAGGGTCTGAGGCTATCATTGTAATGAGACAAAGATCACGGTTGTCATCGTGAGACCTATGGAACCACCTCGACAATGTCTATGACAAGGTTTAGGGATGCTCTGAATGAGGCACGTTACTATCAAGAGGATCACTTAATGACCATGGGGATAGATGTCCCTTCTTATGCTAAGTATAGAGCACAACAAGTAGTGAGTGAGAGAGGAAGATCCACACTCACTCATAGCTCAGAGAGCACATGGGGCCGATGAGCCTAGAGATAGGGTTAGGGTGAGGCTACGAGTTCACGGAGGCCACTCCAGGTGAGGGTCAGGTGGAGATTAGAACAAGACCCATGGAAGGTGGGGAGATGTTATTACGGCACTAGATTAGAGGAGAGGAGGAGGAGACAAATGAGACATGTATGGATATCAGGTGGGGTGACGATTAGTCACTCGGATATGATCAATGTATTGATTTTTGATATATACTGGCCTGTGTGCTAATGATAGTGAGGTTGTACATGAGAGTTTTGAGATTTTGAGTTTTATACTGGCCTGCGTGCTGAAGATAGTGAGGATGTATCTGAGTGATTGAGATACTTGTATTTATTTGTATATCTGTGTACATATGTATGGATACACAAACTTTCCTAGTTATATTGATGATGAGAGTTATTGGATGGATAATGTATCTATGTTTTAATTTCCATTGTTATTTGTATGTGATGGAAAATAGGTGAATTAGGCATGATTGAGTCAAGGTCATGTAGGCATGGTTGAGTTAGGTGATTAGGCATGGTAGAGTTAGGTCAGTTAGGCATGGTGGAGTTTAGGTTGGTTAGGCATGGTGGAGTTTAGATGATTTAGGCATGATCGAGTCTAGGTGAGTTAGGTATGATGGAGTAGGTCAATTAGGCATGGTGGAGTCTAGTTATAGGCATGGTTTGGTCATATTTTTGGTTTTGATTTAATTTCCAAGTTATTGGTAACATGGAAAAATAAATGATGATGAATATGTATGTTATGGTGTAAATTTCAAAAATATTTGATATTATGGAAATGTGAAATGATTAATGTATGATATGATGATGTAATAAATAGGTAGGTAGACATGTTTATATACTTGTATGTTTGTTTAATTTCAAGTAGTATATAAGATGGAAACTAACTAAGGTAGAGTGTGAATAGAAAAATGGGGGGAAAATTGGTTAGGGTAAAGAGAGTGGTGAGCTAACCTCCAAGGGCCCTATGCCCTCGGAGTACTGCCTACATAGCCCGAAGAAAAGGGGCCTCAGGCTGATGTAGTTCTCCCATAAGCTAGGGAAGAATATGATGAGGTAAAGGGATGAGTTGGTAGGTTTTAGGCATAATGGAGTCTAGGTTAGTTAGGTATGGTTGAGTTTAGGTCATTTAGGCATGGTTGAGTTTAGGTCAGTTAGGCATGGTGAGTTTAGGTCATTTAGATATGGTTAAATTGAGGTGTCGAAGGCTTGGTATTGTATATGATAATCAATAAGTAATGAAGAAGGTGAAGGGTAAGAGGTGACAAAAAGAGCTACCTAATTAATAAGAACTAAAACAAGTTTACCATACCAAAGATGGGCTTATGAACATAAGACCCTAAAGGCGTTGCATGATTGAATATTCTAAGGGTGAAGAAAGTCACATGATTATGAAATGTCACATTTTGGAACATCCCTTGAGCGGGTAGGAAATTAGGGTAAAAAGGTGATGAGGTGAAAGCAGGTTGGTTTTAGCGTAACTTGGTGTGAGAGAGCATGCCTACTTGGCAAGAGTCCCAAGATTAAAATAGGAAAGTCCATGATGAAAAATATTATCATTTTCTTTTTCTTTTTCTTTTGTTTTTGTTTTGATAGAGTGATCGATGTGAGAAGTCTATGTGGGATGAGTAGATTTTATCCTTGAGGTCTTCGTGAAGTTGATCGATGTGGTAAGCATATGAATATTTGATTTCATTGTTTTGTAATAATACTCATCTTATTATGATAGACTATGTACAATATGGCTAGATTTTTATAGATGTCCTTTGAGGGAGCAATCTATTTATAGTAGCAAGATAAAAAGAATATATGTCCTTTTTAAGGGAGTCATATTTTTCTAGAAGTTTGACTCAAGGAGTTGAATCCCATTTTCCATTTTGAAATTGTTTTTGCTTTTGGAATTTTAAGTCATGGAAAAAACTATAGAGAAAAATAGGCTCTTTATTTTAAAGACAAAACTATAACACATAGAGGTTAACTATTAAAGAGAGGGTGCAAGTGATGAATGACCATGGGATTCCATTTTGGAAAAGATGAAAAGTATCCATGAGAATCATGCCATGAGTAGAGCCATGATACTCATATTAAATACAAGTTTGAAAGGTAACGAGTAATCACATGATCTTGGTTAAGTCATTGATCCTTTAAATAGGTAAAATTGGAAGTGAATGGTGCTCAAGGATGAGCGCTTAAATAGTAGAAGGTGATATAGAACTTGATTCAACAATAGAATGGTCAAATATGTAAGGCATTAAGGGGCTCAAGTTTGGGTTTACCTTTGAGTGAAGACAAACAATAAGCACCTAATCCATAGGTATGAGTAAATGATATACGGTCCAAGCCAGTTAGGAGCAAATTTTCCCCATTTACTTTTTTCTTCTTCTTTTACATGTTGATTTTCCTTCAAGATGAGGTCGCCAAACTGGAAGGTTTTTTCATGAACAATTTTATTGTAGGCACGTTTGATACATTTTGGTAGATTTGGAGATGGTCAAGAACATTGAGATGAAGTTCATCTAATAACTCGAGTTGTGCGAAATGGTCTTGGCAAAGTCATCATCATTGAGCATCTCTTTAAATGAGATACGAAGAGATAGAATCTAGACTTCAAGAGGTAGAACAACCTCTGTACCATAGACCAAAGAGAAATGCGTAGCTGCAGTTGAGGTATGAATGCTAGTACGATAAGCCCATAAGGAAAAAGGAATGTGTGTGTGCCAATCCTTTCCAGTATCACCAACTACTTTCATAAGAATTTTATTCAAGGTTTTGTTGGTTGATTCTACTTGTCCATTTGTTTGAGAGTAATAGGGTAAAGAAAAAATGAGTTGAATGCCAAAGGCATCACAAAGTTTTCTTAGGGTTTTGTTTTTGAATTGTTTTCTGTTATCAGTGATGAGACAGTGAGGAACACCAAAGTGAAAAATGATGTGATGATTGATGAATTCACATATTTTCTTGGCTTTTGTAGAAATAAGAGGTATGGATTCTACCCATTTAGTGTAGTATTTGGTAGTAGTGATAATCCATTGATAACGTTATGAAGAATGGGGATTGATCTCTCCAACAAGATCCAAACCCCATTGAGAGAAAGGCCAAAGGTCTTGTGCAAACTGTAAAGTGTGACTAGGTGTGTAATGAAGATTAGCATGTTGCTGAAACTTCACACAATGTTTGACATAATCACAATATTCATGATTTAGGGTTGGCCAATAATAGCCTAGGTGGAGAATGTGTTTTAGCAACAACTAAGCCACTGAAGTGACCTCCATAAATTATGTCGTGAACTTCCTTGACGGTGTAGGGAATTTCAAAACTTATAAGGCATCGTAAGAGGATACCGTCAAAGCCACATTTATAAAGAAGGCATCCCATGATGACATAATGAGAGACACTTTTGAGAAAGGCTCGTTGTCCATTACGAGTAAGGTCTGGAGGTAGAATTAAAAGGGAAAGGTAGTCAACAAATTGCTTATACCAAAGGTCACATGGGTCAGTTTCAATGGTTCTAATAAGGTTGACATCTTGAAATAGATAGGAAGGTGATTGCAGCTATTGTACTATGACAAATATTTTTGAGTTGAAGGGTGAAGTGAGTATTTGAGAAGTAAGACAAGCCATGGTATCTGCAAATTTATTAGTGGAATGCGGGGTGATTTGAAGTTCATAATGGTCAAAGGTAGTCAAAAGTATGTCTACATGATACTTATACTTTTAAATTATTTCATTATGACACTGGTATATACCATTGAATTGATTTACAACCAGTTGAGAATTGCTAAAGATGTTAATTAATTTAACATCTAAGGTGATGGTGGCTTAAAGACCTAATATGAGTGCTTCATATTTAGTGATATTGTTAGTACAATCAAAATCTAATTTGAAAGATAAAGGCATAGGTTCATCATCAAGAGGAATGAGGATAACGCTCGACACCACCCCCATGTTGACATTTGGAACCATCAAAGAATAAGGTCATTTGGTAAATAGTAGCATCTAAAGAGAGGGTAGCGATGGATTCGTTTGGGAAATCAAAGTTAGAGGGTTGATCTTCAAAGAGAGGTGCATATGCAAGTTGGTCAGTGATAGTTTGGCCTTTGATAGATTTTTGATGAGTGAATTTGAGGTCTAGGTCCACAAGAAGCATGCATCAACGTGTAGCGCGTTGTTGTTGGTAGGGTTTGGCATACATGTAATGTAAGGGGTTAGTATTGGTGATGACAAAGGTTTTTTGGTTGATAAGTAATGATGAAGTTTAGTGGTGGACAAAAACTAAGGATAAGAATATTTTTGGTGTGGGTGTATCGGGTTTCGTAGTCCAAAAGCGCATAACTTATATAATAAACTTCTTTCTCCTGTGTTACACATATGATGACGAGCATGACACCCAATGAATGATCAGTAGCAGAAATATAAAGGTAAAATGGTTGTTCATCCTTAGGAGGAATGAGTACAGGTGGTTGAAGGAGGTACTATTTTAAGGCAACAAAGTCTTTGTGGCATTCATCATCCCATTTGAAGGAGATGTCCTTTTTAAGGAGATGATGAAATGGGTGGCAATGGTCACAAAGTTGTGAAATAAAATGACGAATAGATTGCAACTTGCCTTGAAAAATATGTAGTTGGAGAAGGTTAGTAGGTGGAGGAATTTTGAGAATAACCTTAATTTTAGTGGGATTTACTTCTATTCCATGCAAAGAAATGATAAAACCAAGGATTTTGCATGAGAGAATAACAAAGAAACACTTCTTAGGTTGAAGGAAAACACAATACTTGATGAGATGGTCAAATATAACATTAAGGACTGTAAGGTGTTCGACCCAATGTTTGGATTTGGCAAGAAGGTCATCTACGTAATCTTCCAATATGTGATGCATGATGTCATGAAAGATATAAGTCATAGCTCGCTGATATGTAGCACTAACATTTTTAAGGCCAAAGGGCATGACTCGATAGTAGAAGGTCCCCAAGGAGTGATGAAGGTGGTTTTGTGTTGATATTTTGGGGTGAGTAATATTTGGTTATAACCCAAGAAACCATCCATGAGTGATAACATTTCATGGCCGATGGTAAGATCAACTAGTTGGTCAATACTAGGTAGAGGAAAGTCATCTTTGGGGCAAGCTAAATTAAGGTCATGGAAATATATGCATATGCAAAGTCCCCTGTCACTTTTGTGATAGGAATGATGTTAGATATCCATTGGGGATAATCAATTCATAGAATGAAGGAAACAGAGAAGGCACTGAAGTTATTATTTGACAAGAAGGGAAATGTGAGGATGCATTTTCCATAGCTTCTATTTTATGGGTTTGGCTTCAAGAATAGTTATGATATTATGGACCAAAATTTTTGGGTCAATACCTGGCATATCAGCATAGGACCAAGCAAAAGCCTTATGATCTTAGAGGAATGAGGTAAAATATTCTGTTTAGCAGACATCTAAAGATTGGCCTATCTTTAAAATGTGTGGGTCGTCCTGAGTGTGAATATTGATTTCGATGGTCAATTCATTTAACATGGTTTGTGTCGAGAAAGTAATGACCGATAAATATAATAATCTTCCACATCGAGGTAGGTGATAATAGACTCATCGTCCACGACATTGAATGATGTTAATAGAATGTGTATCGTCATCGATCATGTTAGGATATAGGAAGGGAAGAGAAGAGGGAGCCTCACCATCTCGTTGATAAGTCAAAGGTCCCAAGGAAATGGTGTTCACAATGAGATTTTTTTTTTAGGAGGAATGGATTCTGGATCCATAGACTCCATAGGTGAAGGTGGTGAAGTTTGTAGATGGGGTGAGGAAGGTTTTTCTTCCTCAATGATTTCATCATGAGCTTTCTTGGAATATGATTCAACAAATCCAATACCACTGCGATCTTTGTGTTTACGAGTGGTACACGAGATGATAGTATGGCGGCCATGTTTCATAAACCCTAAAGCCAAATCCTTTCCATGCACTGATGGTGAAGGAAAATGTGGGGTGAAGTGGCGATTGGTGATAGATTGGAGGTCAGATGAAAATGGTCACATTTGGGAAGGTGGTTCGGCGAGTAGGTAGAAGTATTAAGTCCCTAATATGTTAAGTTGGTATGAAGGTGGGGAGGACCATAAGATCCTATGCGGTGATCATAGCGAGGATGTTAGCGAAGGTTACCATACTCCTGAGGAGTAAGGAATGTGTCAATGTTGTATACATGATACTCCCCCAGAGTGAGACATTGAAAAACACCTTCTAATGGATCGGTAGTTGGTATATGGGTAGCAGGAATAGATGAATTTATCACCACCATGCTCCTTCAATCATGAAAGTTTTTTTCTCATTTTCCGAGATCACTAGGTAATTAGGAAGAAGAAGCATTGGTTAATTGAGAATTAGATGGGTTAGTGGATGGGTCAGATGTAGAGGCTACGATAAAGTGGGAATGGAGGAGGTAGGTGTGGGAGAGGTAACAACAACATTGGTGGATGGGGCTATGGGTGAAGGAGAAGTGATAGTGGTGGTAGATGCCTTAACTGGTACAAGGACATCATTAGGTCACTATAACATATTAAAGGTTTTGAATGGTGAGGGTCAACTAAAATGGTATAGTAATGTCCTTCATGTTTAAATTTTACACAATGATGTAAGGTTGAAGGGACACAACCCATGACACGGATCAAGGATGGACCAAGCAAAAACTCTAGTACTAGAATTCCCCCTCTAAGAAATAAAAATTCCAAAAAGTATGGGGCCTACACAAACAAGGAGAATGATGGTGCAAGAGTGGAAGTGATGACATCATTGAATGATCAAAACATAACCGGGTTATTATACATGCAATTGGCGAGGAAGCACATTTGGTTGTACACATGAGAGGAGATGATGTTGATGTTAGCACCACCATTGATCATAACACGTCAACAACGTATATTATCAATGTAAATGGAAATGAAAAGGGTGAGATCATGATCATCTTATTGGAGAGGTATAATCTCGTTGTCAAAGAAACTAAGGCCGACTACTTGGTGAGTATTGGAAGGTGTAGAGGAAGGGGATGAACTGGTGAGAGAAGCCACATGGTGAGGGGTGATAATGGAGGCCATAGGCACCGATTCGTTAGGTAAAACCTTGATGGATTGAAAAACCACCATGAGGGCATGTTGATGGGATTGATAGTATGGAGAAGGTTTCATCTACAAGGACATTTTTAGAGGGTATTGGTGTAACTATTTTATCATCGTATGATGGGAGACCCTCTTAGAAATAGGGTATGTGGGTCCTCGAATGGTAATTATTGGTGCGGGTGTAGATGGTATATTGGGCATTGGATTCTAAGATGGGCGAGGTTGCTTTCTCCTTTCCTTTGTCTTTTTGGGCATGAGTAGCAATGTTAACCATATTGATATGGGGTGAAGGAGTAGGTGAATCGTGATATGTGTAGTGAAAGGATGGACAATAAAATGAAGAAAAATGTTTTTGTGATAGAATGTGGACGCACTCACATTTTGGTGGGGTATTGGATAACTATCTTATATGGACCATGTTGATCTCAAATTTCAGAGGAGGATAAATGGGTTATGGAGGTGGTGATGCAGGTCATTGAATAGGTAGTGGGAGAGGATGTGTGGTGATAGTTGGGGGTGGAATGAGGTCCTCATTTAGAAGATCATCATCGTCAAATGAACCACTCAAACCTCATTAATGACCTAAGACCAAGTCTAAGCTTATCCTAACAAACTAGGACTTAGTATAAACCTAGACTTAACTTATATTAACAAACCTAAAAGGAATCCTACTTATCTTTTCGTGATTCATCACTCAAGACTGTGTTGAAGAAAGTTAGATAAGAAGCGATTTTTAGAGCCTTACAATTTTTTACATCATGTCTTGACACACGATTGTAGGCGTAAATTTTAGTATCGTCAAACCCTTTTGGTTTTGGTTTTAGTGGGTCCTAAGGTTTAAGGGGCGTCAATGTGATGACTTAGGTCTCTAAAAGGTTAGCTAGAATGTTGGCTTAAGACCCTACCAATGGATCACAATATGAGGTGAGTGTGGGTGCGGATTGAAGTGCGAGGTGATTTTAATGTGTGAGGTACTATAGGAGGTGGAATTGGAGGTGGGATAGGTTTGACCACCGGTTTGGTAAGTGTGGTATTGTTTTAGGCTTGTTAGGCCCTTGAAATATTGGCCAAGTACAAAAGGGCACGTAGGCATGCAAGGCCTAGTTGAAGAAAGGCGCGCAAAGAGAAGGCACGTAGGAAAGGGTTTAGGGAAGGGCTTAAGGAAACCCATGGCACGCATGTGGAAAAAGCCAAGGTTATAGGACTTAGCCATATTGGGCGGGATACAACGAAAACGTTGACCCGACCGTGCATACGAGTGGATAAGGTGCCAACCTAGCACGGACAGGTTAGCCTAGGAAGGATTATGGCCTGTGGTAGAGGATTTTAGAAGGAAATCATGACATGGAGTTGTGAGCTCAGGCTTGGAGGAGCATGCACTCTGGAGGACCACATTCGAAACTTGGAAGCAGATCTAAGGCCGTAGGAGAATCGGTTGGTAGATCAAAGAAGCTATATATACAAGTGCCTGCAGAAGTAAAAGACACACCTGAACATATAGAGAAAGGGCGGAGCTTTGTAGAAATACTACAAGGACTCTGCTAGTTTGGGAAAATAAGGGTAGGAAAGGATGCATCAGGAGTTGGGAATTATAAATTTTCTTTTGTAGGCTTAGTTATATGAGTCCGATTATAATGCATGGTTACAATCTACCTTTCGTGACATTCTGTAATGGCCTAATGAATGTAATAAGGTTACCAGTTGATATGAATATGAGCATTAATGGTTCTAATACATACATCCTTCTTCATAGTTCTTTCTCATTTATGTTTATGAACTAGTATGAATGCTTGTATGATTTCCTTTCTGTATTGGTGTAATTTCTTTTATCTGTTAAAGTACTTTATGTCTGGAATAACTGCAAGGATCTAGAAGCCGTTCTGAGCTCTATGGTGCTTGTATGTCTTATTTCCTTTCAAAATATCTCACACTTAGATCATAGATGATGTTTCCCATTAAACTCACATAAAAGAGAGACTCGGACCGTGCTGCCTCGGTGAGTGCCCAATGCCTGCTAGGTGATAGGCCGACTGGATGGGATTTCTTTCCTTTGTGATGGGGGTAAAAATGAATACATCTTGGTTCCATTTCTAGGACCTATTTTCAAAGTTGTAGTGGGAAATGACATACATCATGATTTGGGTAATGAGTAATGACATAATGTTTAACTCTGGAAAGTGTTGAATCGTGGTTCAAGAGCACGGAGGATGAATTTTCTCATAGATTCAACACTAGACCTAAATTTAATGCACGTAGGTGGGTAGAAGAGAGCCTCTACCATGATTTATATGAAACATTTTTCTGTTATTTCCCAAGTAGAAATGTATCAATGGATCTCAACATATGCATCTAGATCAAGCTAGTATTCTAGATTGCGTGCGTAGACCCAAGAAGAATGCTAGAGGCTGCGAAGATGTAGATCCGATGTGGACTCGTCTTTGTGGATCATTGGTGGAAGCGTGTGTTGGCTAGCTACACTCTGGATTATGCTATTTCACATATTATTGCCTAAATTTCTTGAGTTTGAATTTCTATGGGAGCCTAGAGGATCATTTCTGCGTCTTTATCCCTCCGCAATGAATATTTTGATTTTTACTTTGATTTTAGAGGCATTTCCAATGGCGGTTAAACCATTACGAGCCTTTGGGTGAGGAAGTTAGGGTGGAGGAAGATGGAAGATATTACGATGGAGAAAGAAAGGGGGGAGAGATGGATAAAGTATAGTAAAGCATGTGAAAGGGAGATTTCTAGAAAACATGAGGCTACAAATGTGATGGATCTATAGAGGCGAGACATTGCGGGAAGGAGTTGAGGCTCACATGGAGGACATGAAACCCGAGTAGTCTATGTTACCCCTTCTTGCAGAAAGTGTAAGAGAGACCCCTTCGGTTTCGATGAGAGTTTGTCACATGAGAGAGAAGATTCATTGGTACGTATCTAAACTCACCCAGTGACCAAACCTTGGTGCTTGGTTTTCCAGATCAAGGAAGGAGTATCATTGACCCAGTTGGTATCAGTGGAAGTGACAGATCTACACCTACGAGATACAATTTTTAGTTCCCACTTCTATGGCTACACATATTCTAGTATTGGAGGATTCTTTGGACAAGGAGCAAGTATACAAGCCTTTGGTCTCACATTTGGGAGTGGCATGGGGTATAATAGTGGTAGTGGGGAATTATCATAGGCAATCGGTCGCACTTGCAGATTCGGTGGAACCTTAGGGACACTTGACACAACTACTACAAAACGGTGGTTCTAGTGGATACGGTGGGTCAAGAGGAACAAGACCTAGTGGACCTAGTGGTTCTGGTGGATCTAGTGGCTCAAGAGGCACAAGACCTAGTGGATCCGGTAGTGGAGGAAACAGAAGGGAACCAAGGCTCTGGCTTAGGAGGACAAGGGCCCCAACCACCCCCTTAAGCCTTCTTTGAGATGTCTTTACATTTTTATATTACAGAGGTATTGAAGATACTAAAGAACATGTTCACAAGTGTGAGATGCTATGGCACGCAAAGGGGATCACAACCTCAGAGTGGAAGGCTAGTCAGTTTGTAATGATGTATAGGGGTGCGCACATAGCTGGTATAGGAAATATGACCCTCATCAAATGGTGGTGGACTATACTACTTTAAATAACACCTTCTTGGTAGAATTCCACATCCTTGAGTTTAAACAGAAGAGCATCAATGCCTTGAAAGAGATTCAACAGGGAATGGCATAAAGTGTTTAGGAGTATGATGTGTGCTTAAAACTCTCTTGTCTAAATTATCATATGATATTTACCCTTCACAACATGCTCAATGGTTTGTTAGGGGGTTGATCACATCTTTTAGAAGGGCCTTATCTCATAAGAATTTCACTGAGACCCTCATGAGGTGTTAGAATTTGCTCTCGTGAGCCGAGGCATTGGTAGTGTTGACACCTTTGGTATTAGCCCATTTCTGGAGGCTCAAATTGTTGTTATGGCTAAGCAGCTAGAAAAGTTATCTGCAAACTTAGCCCATGAGACTCATAGTGGTTTATGGTGTACAGATTGTGAAGTAGAGGGGCATGTCAAGGATAGTTTCCGGAGGACAATACGCACCATGACAGAAGACTGTGAGATTTATCATGGGGACCATGATGCAAGTAGATGCCCCTTGTTACAACACACAATTCGGAAGAATGTGTCTTGCTACTATAAGATCTACACCTCTACAACCCATGATACTAAGTATTGTAGGCTTATTGATCAGATCCATGAGGCCATTGATCATGGGGTGTGCAGACTAGTATTATCAGCAATTCTAAAGGTGATGATCATTGTTATGAGGAGCGTGTAGATGGAGGCATGCACGAAGGGGATTTCACGAAGGATTCCGTGGTCATGGTAACCGTGGAGGAAGAAGTGAGTTCCCATGTGGATCCTTTTTTAATTGTGGGTCCACATAACATTACAAATGAGAGTGCCTAGACCTATTGCAGTGCTCATGGTGTGGGAAGAAACACAAGTATGAGGAGTGCCCTGAGTTATTTGAGCACATGAATCAGCAAAAACAGGAAAGACAAGGGTGCTACAATGGTAAGAATTACGAAGACAAAAACATAATGAAAGTTTGTGAATGACACGTGATGCAAGCTTGGAACCTATTTTAGTAACAACAAGAGCAGAGGCCACATGCACAAAGGAAATACCAAGGCAGAGGACCCTAGTTTCAAGAGAGGAAGTGGTGCATGGAAAGTACCAGATCCTGCTCATCAGAAGGAGGTATATCAAGATACCATGGATGTCATTTGGATTTTACAATGAGAAATCTAGTGTCTAAAGGAACAATCCAAGAGGGAGGAGCAAAGGAGGAAGGCAGGCACCAAGAGATGACCTAGACAAAGTTAGGGAAGTATGTAAAGATTGAGGCAAGAGAATGTTATTCCCTTACTAGGAGCATGGTTGAGGTAGAAGGTACCACACACAAGAGAAGAGCACAAGAGGTAGGTCCTACTTGTAAACCTTCCCCCTCACAACCTTGAATATGATAGAGAGATCACATTGAATACAGTAGTGGATGGATGGCTCTTTGAGTAATATCCTCATTAACACAGTGCAGAGGTCAATGTTCTCATATAGGATGCTTGGCATAAGATTGGAAGGCCTACATTACAACCATATTTGAATGTGTTGTATATGGAAAACCAAACAAAGGAAATGCCCATTGGTGTATTAAAGATGCGGCTATCACCGTTAAGGGAGAAAAGTTTATTGGGGACTTGAAGTCTTGGCACTCGCCGAGGTAGACAATATCCCAACACTACTTGGGTACCCATGGTGTTACAAGAAAATGCAGATCTTTGGTTCAACAAAGGGTACATCAAATTTGAAAATTATGAAGAGCAAGTCATCATACCCCTGGTGATGGGAAGTCAACACCCTATCTTGAACCCTTGGGAGAAGAGGTCACTGGATAGAATATATGTGTGCTTAATCGGGGATTCAGAGATAATCCATCCTACTAATGGAGTTATCCAATTTGAAGATGATCGGTAGGTAGAGTGACACCACTAGTCTAGCATGTGATAATTGGACACACAGGACCTATGAATTGATCGGACCATGACAAAGGTCACAAAGGTGCACATGCACATGTCAGTGCCAGGAGGAAAAGAGATGCCTAAGTACTCAGGAGGGGCCTCCTTTGAGGTCTTTTTATAGAGAATGGAATCTCAGTGGAAGAAAGAAAAGGAAAGAAGAGGGATGTTAAGTTATGTCCTACTAGGAACTTCTACGCGCTGGTGGGTGACACATCAGAATAATCTATTGGAATGATGCAAAGTGATAATTACCTTCTGTGTTCATTTCTCTAGAAGTAATGCACCCACCGCCATCAAGGACTACCATGGTAAGGATCCTACCTCTTTCCATGTCAAAGCCTATGAAAGGAAATGGAGGGAAGGTGTGGAAGCTTTTCCACAATCCTCCTGGGTGCACAAACGATATTCCACATTGCAAGGTTATGCACACACATGGTATATACATTTTGAGGCATGCCACCGAACAGAAATTGAAAGAAAGTCGAATTAGCAAGCCATCAGTTGATAAGGCATGTAGGTTATTAAGCACCTTACCATGGTGGATAGTGCCATGAAAGAAGATAGGCTGCTGGACTTTCTTGGTGAAAAAGGTTTGGGGAAGCAATTTGAGGAAGAAGAAATAGAAGAGGATCGGTTTACGCGCATGTGTGTGAAAAAGGAGAAAGGAAAGCTTGTTTATGTGATTGATGGGGAGGAAGTAGAAAGTTTGGATGTTAACCATTCTATAGGGATGCGCGAGGTAGTGGAAAATGCTGATACTCACGTGCGCGCCTACCATGAACCTTTAAAAATAAAAAGGTTAACATCAGCTCAGGAGAAGAACCTAAGGAAGCTATCATTGGAGATTATTGGTCTGGAGAAGGAAGTCTCTAAGATCATTGATCTTTTGTGCAAATTTGAGGATTTATTTACACGCGGGTACCATGAGCTCAAAGGTATTCACTATTCCTAGGGGAAATTAGGATAAATTTGAAGGATGGTATGCATCCGGTTAGGAAGAGACCCTATCGGATGAATCCCAATTTGCACGTGAAGGTAAAAGAAGAGATAGAAAAAATGATAGCTTATGGGATCATTGAAGCTATGGAAGAATCAGAATGGATAAGTCTGATGGTAATAAACATCAAGAAGGATGGGTGGATTAGGATCTGCATGGATTATAGGGAGATAAACACAATGTGTGTCATTGATCCTTTTCCAACCCCCTTCATCGAAGAAATTTTGGAGGGAGTCACTGGGCATGAAATCTATTCCTTTACGGATGGATTTTTGGGGTACCACCAAGTCCGGATTACAAAGGAAGACCAGGAGAAGACAACTTTCGCCACTAAATGGGGAATTTTTACAAACATGGTCATGCCCTTTGGGTTTGAAGAATGCGCTGTTGTTTTCTTGTGCATAGTGGTATAGGCATTCCAGGACTTCATCCATAAATTTATTTAGGTCTATCTGGATGATTGGACATTGTATGGGCTAGTAAAATACCATTGTGATAATTTGAGGTTGATGTTTGAGAGGTGTCAGCAGTTGAGGATATCCATCAACATTAAGAAGTGTGTCTTTGTTACCCTCTTTAGAACGTTATTGGGTAATATCATATATAAGGAGGGCTTACTAGTAGATCCTGCTAAAGTTGTTGTGATTGTGGGATTGGGAAAACCTACTAGCCAAAGCTCAAAGTGAGTGGGTTTCTTGGACATGCGGGATACTATTGGAAGTTCATCAAGGGGTATGCCAAGATTTCCACACCTTTAGAAGAATTTCTCAGACATAAAAGTGCCTTCCATTGGGGAAAGACGCAACAAAAGGCATTTGATACATTAAAGGATAGGCTTGTCACTATGCCCATATTATGTTTTCCCTCTTGGGATAAGCCCTTCCATGTTTTCCTTTTTAGACATTATCTCGCTCGCAACTCCCTTTGTGTTTTTTTACACCGACGACATGGCATTAAAGTACTTGGTGAACAAGCCCATTCTACATGAGGGTGCATATGCCGATGGTTGCTTTGTTATTTCAAGAATTTGAGTTCATGGTAGTTGTGAAGCATGGAAAGAGTAACTATAGACCTAATCGTTTGTTGAGGATTGATTCATTTGGAGGACACATAGAGCATTGAAGAAACAATGCCAGACTCACAACTATTTAGGTTGTGGCACGCACCCTCGAATTTGGAGGATATTGCATTATTTCTAAAAGAAGGTGTGGCACTGGAAGGGATGAAGACATTAGAGAAGAAGCAACTAGCCATACGCGCCACGCCCTACATGTTGATCAGTGGGGACTTATACAAATTAGGGCGTGATGAAGTTTTGCGTAGGTGTGTGCTAGAACATGAGCACCTCACCATCATAGAGGAAGCACATGGAGGAAGTGTAGGTGGACATTATGTAGGTGATACCACCACACGTAAAATATTAATGGTAGGCTTGTGGTGGGAAACTCTGTATAAGGATTGTAAGGACTATTGTAAAGCATGTGACCATTGTCAGCGCATTGGCAAGCCAGGAAGAAGAGATGAAATGCCTTTGTGCCCTATCCCTAGCGTTGAACCTTTTGAGAAATGGGCAATAGACTTTGTAGGCCCTATTGCACCAACAACGCATAGGACTGGATCATGCTACATAATCACTTGCATGGACTATTTGACAAGGTGGGCAGATGAATCCCCAACTAAATCCCGCATAAGCAACTACAACAACAAGGTTTTTATGGGAAAACATTATCACAAGGTATGGATGCCCTTTAAGTTTAAACAACAATAGGGGTACACATTTCTTAAATGAGACCATGAGGATCATGTTAGCAGAGTTTATGGTGGCTCATCACAAGACTACGCCTTATCACCCACAAGAAAATGGAACCGTGGAAGCGTTTAACAAAATCCCGAGTCATACCCTAGCAAAAAAATTTGATGTTGGAAGACAAGAATGGGATGACAAGGTATCAAATGTATTATGGGATTCTAGGACAACTTATAAAAGGCTGAACAAAGCCACACCATTTCAATTGGTGTTTGGCATGGAAGTTATTCTATTGGTTGAGTTCATGATACCTTCTTTTCACGAATAACACGCACCTGGAGGGCTGGCTAATGACCAAGTCTTTGGAAGATAGAATTGATGAATTAATGAAGCTAGATGAAAGAATATCACTTTCCAGGTGGAGCCAAATAGTAGAAAAAGAAAAGAAAAATGCATGGCATGATTGCAGATTAGAAACAAGAAATTTGAGGTTGGAAAGATGGTCTTACTGTATGATTTTAAGTTTTTGCGCCACCTTGGGAGGTTGAAAGTCCATTGGTTGGGTCCTTACTCAATCTTGTACATCCTTGATTCGGGCGCGTGTCGATTCAAGCACCTGGATGGAACGAAATTACCTAGACACTTCAATGGGAGTAGGTGAAGCCCTACTATAAAAAAGGCTTCTTGGTGTTTGTAAATAAGATAGTTTTGCTAGATAATTTGGAATTTTCTTTATGCATTTTACTTTCTTTTATTTCCCTTTCACGTTTTTTTTTTGTTTTGTTTTGAGCCTTGGACACCAGTAACCTTGTTACTTTTTAAGGGTTTTGAATGTGTAGAGGGCCGCACATTGTTTAAGTGTGGGGTGGAGAGATGTGAAGGATAACATGAGTAAAGTACCAAGGAGGATTCTATTGAAAAACCTGGTTGAATGGCCCTGTTGAAAGAGGTGCATGAAAGAAAAGGTGGAAAAGGATGGTTGGTGTCAAGATAAGGCTACTTTCAGATCCCACGTATAGAAAAGTAAGAAGCACATAAACAACATAAGGTAGGTGAGAGAAAAAAATCATGACAGAAGAAGTGCCTTCGGCGCAGGTGATGCACGAGTTAGAGTCTCCTATCAAGATGGATTGGTTGCACGCTAGAAGGTTGGGGATTATCTGCACATGTTGGGCACATAAGTTAGGGCACAAATGTGAGGCTTTGTTTGAAAAATATGCTTTAAATGTTAAAATTATGGTGGTAGGTGAAGTATGCTTAAAAGTGGGAAAAACTATAAGTAAAGGTTCATACATTTCATTATTCACTTTACGTATAAGGAGAAAGAAGCGCTTATATCATCTTTGCAAACTAGGGCTTCTAGAACTGATCCATGTGAAGAAAAATTTGAAAAGTGTGAGCATGAGTAACTAGTTGGATTTGCAAACCAGAGAGAAGGGATTTCACGGGCGTAAGAGAAAAAGTGAGAAGGCACCATTTGCAAAGGAACTATCCCAGTTAGGGTTTGAAGAACTAGGGCACATGTTTAAATGGGTTTATTTTCAAGTTTGAGATCTAAGGTTGGAGGGAGTGGACAAAAGAGTAACAAAAATTGATTGAAGTGATAAGAGAACCTAAGTAATGGCACCCAAGAAAGTAGTTGGCACACCTAAGAAGGGAAAGGGCAAGGGCAAGCAACAAAAAAATTGTGTGCGTACATAAATGAAGAGTGGTACACAAAAATGCAATACCCAGATGGAGTATTACCTGGGAAAGGAGTGGGAGTCCCATTTTAAAAGCATGTCTATAAATGATTACAATCACGGTTTGAGCACAATCGAGAAGGAGATGGCCTTGGAGTTAGTGAGCCTAACAAATAAAATGACACTAGAGGGTCTTCCCATCTATGTCGATGATGTAAAGGTCAAGCTAGAGAAGTCGGGTGGTTATTGAACTCTTTGAGTTACCCTACTTTGGGAAAATTGAGTGCCTTTATTAATGGTTGATGGTGCACATGCATGAAGACTACTTCCACTTCGTAGGGCACAAGATGCACATTACCCCTTAGCTCATTTCACATTTCACGGGCTCGATATGTGAAGGAGATAGTTTGGAGGAAAACTCAAGAGACAAAGGAAATTAAGTAGACTATCACCACCTATGCATACAAAAAGAAGTCGAGGAACTATGATATCTTAGACATTAAGGACCCAACGATGAAGATGGCCACACACTTTGTGAAAAAGTTAAGTGGCCAAGAGAGATGGACCTAGGTTAACAAGGCATGGTTGTAGGAAAATTTCAGAGGGCACTATTGGTATCCAAATTTGTTCTCCTTTTCAGTCTCCAAGCACCATAGATATGGCATGAAACTTAAAGATATATTAGACCATGTTTTGTGTCATTGGTAGCCAGGATATGATCTAACCGACACTCTCATTTGTGGAGAAATGGATAACACTCTAATAGGACTTGATCTTGTCCTAGCTATTTTAGGTTGTGCCTTGCAACCAAGGTAAGAGGACCTATTTTGTAACCTTGTAATGGTGAAGGAGATGAATATGTCCTTCTCTTTTCTTGAAATTCTATGATGAAGACCTTGATGAAAACATGTTCAACACCACAGATCTGAACTCTCACAAGTTGTCACTTCTCAAAACAGGGTATGTTCTCAAAACAAGGCAAAGGTTACTAGAGACATTGGAAATCCCGATCCGTTATGCATACTTTGCAAATGGATTTTGATCTTCTCGTGGGTATACAAATACAAATCAGGGATATTACATGATAGGATCTTTGTTTTTAGATGACTTTTTGGTGGGGATTGATAAGACAAACTAGGATAGATAAGATCTTTGACAATCTCTACAATACTTGAACAACTATTAGATGAAATGCCTCAAATAATCGGATATTTTTCAACTAGAAGAGGCATAAATGGAATCCCATGTTGCACTCTTCACACAATCTTGAAGTAAAGAACTCAATTAAACACAAAAATCCTTTATCAAACCATGCCTAAGGTACCCCAAAGACTTACAAGAAATCTCTCGCATTCAAGGAAGGTAAAGTGATTTTAAATTTGTTTATCTCTATATCAAATGAAGGATATTCTAAACATGAGATTACAAATTCCACTAAAATATCAATAAGAAATGTAGATCTTGTGTGATTTCTAAAGACTTTCAATGTAAGATTGCAACAAGAACAATGAAAACTTTTTGCAGGCATTAAAAATGATAACAGACACCATATTGCCCAAAGAAAACACAGATTTAATTCAAATCTTGTTAGATTCAATAGTATGGGAGAGTTACAATGAACAATCTCAGAGCTGTGTGATGGCTATACACCTGTAACCAACTCACATACATGAATTTCTAACACATGAGACATTAAACTGGTTCTTTGGTGGATTTCTCAGAAAATGAGCTTTCTCTCAGAATTTTTGCTCATGAATCTCAAATCCCAACCTTTTACAATTTCTCCAAAATGCATTATATACCTCATGCCACATTGGAGCCTTTTTTCCCAAGCAAAGAATATGCCATGGGATCAAGTTTGTTACAACAATCCTCATGATTCAATGAAAATGACATCAAACAGAAAAACACTCGCAGGTTGTATCGGGTGTCTTAAAAAGATTAAATCATTACAAATATCTGGATCATTATCCATCTTGGAGGCATGTTTTTCATCATTGAGGCATGCAAACACCTTTTACTCATCATTTTCACCTTTTTACCTTTTCAAATTACCTCTGTAACTTTTGATTTTTTCATTTCACGTGTTTGCTCGGGCAAGGGAAAAATTTATTACAAAATACCTCAAATCAAAGAATTGAGCCATGAAAGTGATGCCAACAATCCTAAAAGGCCAAGACGACACAAAATCACTATAAATTTGATGAATTTTGATGCAAAATCGTGATTCCAAGCTTCCTAGAGCTCCCATGGTAGTCAAAACAAATGGATGCACAACAACCATCGATTTTATCCATCTTTTAATCCTGGCCCTCCACATGGAAAATGTGGACTTAGAAATAAGCTTGAGTTACCTTTTAACCTTTAGATAAGGCGGGCATGTGGCAAAAAATGATTGGAAATCAATTCGGGCTCATTTTTGACTTTTTGACATTTTTGAAAAAATGGAAAATTTTGACTTTTTCCTCTGCCCCTCCGCCATTGAATTTTGGAGCTGACACGTGGCACATGGTGGGTTCCATTGGGATCATGCTTCAATTCTATGCATTTCGACCTTTTTGGAATTTGGGAAAATTTTCACCTTGTTCCCATGAGCCCGCACCTCGATTTTTTCCTCGGCACGTGTCTATCTCCTATTCGGTAGCGGGCCGACGCTTAAAATTTTAATTTTGAGTCCTTTTTGGCAAAAGGAAAAATTTCCTTCTTGCCTCGCCGATCCACCAACCCACTTTTCCCTTCCGTGCTGCCATGTGTCCATCACTGATTAGAGCGGGGAAAACTGATTTTGAAACTTTATAAAATTAGAGCCAAAAAACTCTAAGTCCCCGTGGCCCACACTTCCATTTTGAAACTTTTAGGACACGTGTTCTCTTGCGATTGGCTGCGGGATTTCAGGCCAAAATTTGACTTTTAAAATTTTCACAAATTAAAGTCAAAAACATTAAGGGAATCCGACCACCCGCCATCCCGCCTGCTAATCAACAACATGCCACGTAGGCAAATTTTGGAAAAAATGGGTCCTTGGGCCCAAAAATGCCCCATTTGCTTGAAAAGGTGAAAAATGGAAAATTAGAGTGCCTCCTCACCTTTCCTCAGCCAATTAGAAGACACCACGTACCCTCTGATATCTCAGCCATAATTTGACGGCTAAAATACTGTCTGATCATTAAAACGTAAAAATTCTAGGATGCCCTAGAATTCAATTTTTCACCAAAGATGGTACATTTTTCAATTTTGAATCAATCAAGCGTGATTTTACAACATTTTCGACCTTGGGATTAGATTTTCAAATAAAAACAAGTATGAATTGATCAAATTAAATTTTTCCATGATCTAGCAAAGGGAAAAAATGACACAACCCGAAAAATTGGAAAACTAGGGCACAAAAAGGGAAAACTTGGAATATTCTTTCAAATTAGGGAAAAACAACAAGTTTGTGAGCATTTTAAAGCATTCAACTGGAGGGGAATAATTTCAGACCATCAATTCAAAGGGTAAAACATTTTTGAGCAAATACAGATTTGAAATTTTAGGGCAACATGGTGTAAGGTCGAAATGGCACCAACAGCAACATCTACAACTTGTCCACATTCATCGAGGATGAGATTTGTCAAGACTGCAAGGAAGGTGAAAAATACTTTTCGGTAATGTCCCCGCTAACTATTGTGTTTTTAGAGATTGGATTACTTGATGCTTGAAAAATTCATGGGGAGTACCTGCCGAGGACCCTTCACCCACGAAGAGATTTGAAAATTATTCTAGTGACACTATGACGGCCGTGCACAAGGTGCGCTTGGAGAAATGGTATACACACTTGAGGAACACGTTCAGTGGTAGAATGGGGGATCCATAAATAACTTCCAAAGTGGCCACCAAGGAGAGGAAGAGTTTTTTGTGTACTAGCATTTCGCCTAGGCAAATTCAAACTAATAGATGAGACATGGAGCCCTTGGTGCAAGCTCCATTTTTCCTTCATAGCTCAACACTTCCAAGAGGGAGTATATAGGTTCAGAGAATCCAAGAAGTTGAGGTTGGACATTGGAAATCTAGATCGGGACCATAGGGAAATGTGCAAAGGGTTGGTCTACCCCAACAAGCATGCATATGTGGAGAGGTACCGCCGCATGAGGTCCAAATGGTGAGACCCATGGCTTTGCCCATTGTAGGAGGGTCTACAATGCGCATATACCTCCGCATAAGGCCCAAAGCTTAGAAAGGTGCATACTTGGTGAATGAGATATCCATACCTAAGGCCCAACTAGCGTAAAGAGACCCACACCTAGGCGGGAGGAAAAAGAGCCAGAGAAGAAAATACCAAGTGTGGTGAAAAACCAGGTAATAGGCTTCCCTAGAACAAGTGCCAGAACCAGTATGTACTCGTGTAAAAAGAAATCCATAATCAAAGAGAAGACTCCAAAGCTAGAAAATTCGTTAGACAAGGAGTCATCGAAGGAAGAGAAGACAGTTCACCTACACCTGGAATCCCGATTAGGAAGAAGCAGAGGGTAGAAGAAGAAACCACCTCAGAAGAGACCGAGAGTTTGGAGAAGTGCATAGGTGAAAAGGATGATGATGATGAGGAAGATGGTAGTGAAGAAGATGATCCTAGAAGAGATCAAGATCCACCCATCTTTGACGTGGATGACTCAGAAGAAGAAGGAGAGATGAAGAACGGGGGTTCTTTTTGTGCGGCATAAGGGTAGCCAAGAGGGGAAGGCACCTAGGACATAGGAAGAAGTGAGGAGGTTGGTGTGTAGAAGTAGAGGACTCCAAGCCTTATTCAGGAGCAGATAACCAAGGTAGTAAAAGAAGAAGCTACAAAGATCATGGACACCCCGGGTAGAAGAGGAGTTGGAATGCAACCCTGAGCTGGTATTAAATGAGGATAAGGAAGAGAGCACAAAAAGGACCACGACAACACTAGAGGCCCCATGCTAACTTTAGTTATTCTTAAGGGAACGCGCACGGGAGGAAGGAACACGGAGGAGGAGAGGCCAGGATGGGTTATATTAATGACCCCAACAAAGTGTTGCACATGCAGTTCCAAAGCATAGTTCCAGCAGAGGAGCTTGTGGCAATGTCATCTTTTGATAAGGAGGATGCTTACCCATAGACAAGGAAGATGCTCTCATGGGCATTTGAGTCCCATCTTGATGAGTAAGAATTTGAAGTAAGCAATGGGGCAATTATAACATTACCAGAATCAAAAGGAGAAAACCCATTGGTGAATGCTCAAGTATCTCTCAAATGAACAACAAGTGAAACGCACTCAATAAGGTCTCGTTGAGGTCGAAGCTAGACTCTTTGGGTGAAATGATAAAATCAAAGATCTGGAGGATGAGCTAAAGAAGAAAGAGGAAGAGCTAGTTGCAAGGACAAAGGAGCTAAGCCAAGAGAAGTTGATCAATGCCCAGTGGTAGTGAGAGTTAAGGGATGAAAAGGCTAGAGTGCGTGAAGTTTACAAAAAGGTGGAGTCCATTACAGATGCCATAGTGTTGAAGCATCCAGACCTAACACCTATCGTGTGGAAGTATGCAAATGCCCTGGAGTGCCTGGAGGACTTAACACGAACCCTAACCATAGAGAGACAGTTGTTATCTTTGGATTCTACAGAAGAGGTGGCCACGTGCTTAGAGAAGGAGGATAAGTTGAAAGTCATGGAAATCATAGCAGAATACAACAAGGTCCATGTTGATGTGAATATTTCCTCCCGGAATGCCGAGGTCGCATACATCAAGCTGCGTAGATAGGGACAAAGTGGCGAGCATGCTTTGGTCACCAAGGATTAATTGGAACTTAAAGATAACTAGGAGAAAAACAAGGAAATAGAGTGGAGCAGGAAAATATCCTAGCCGAGGTCAAAAAGAAATCCGAGGCCATTGAAACCTTAAGTGGTTTGATCAAAAACTAGTTAAAGGAACTATACCCGTAAATTACATGAAGGATGGATGCGCTAGAGGATATAGGCAAGGAGTTAGAAAAAAATGTTGACACCATGAGGGCACAAGGGAATGGGATAGGTTTTAAAAAGTGAGCGCCTTGGTGGGTGATCTTTTATAGAGAGCGCAGAATGAAGTCGACACTGGAACAAGTTGGAGGCCGACTTACAAAAATATTTTCCTAGTTTATTACAGTGATCCCAACACTGTCCCATTCTTTCTTCTTTCCTAGATTCTTCGTCCCTTTATTATTTTTCCAAGGTGTAATCTGGTTGTGATTCCTTATTCATTTAAGAAGTGTTCTGCAGGGGAGAATAGGTGTAGCGTGGGGTGATTTTGGGCCCCTAAAATATTGGCCAAGTAAAAAAGGGCGTGTAGGTGCGAAAGGCCTAGTTGAAGAAAGGCGTGCAAGGAGAAGGTGCACAGGAAAGGGTTTAGGGAAGGGTTTAAGGAAATCCATGGCACGCGTGTGGACAAAGCCAAGGTTCCATGAATTAGCCATATTGGGCAAGATATGAGGAAAACAAACTATGTATGGATAAGGTGTCATCTGGTGACAAATGTGCACAAGAAGGAATATACCCTGCGATAGAGGCTTCTAGAAGGACATCATGACACAGGGTGGTGAAATCATGCATGGAGGAGCATGCACTCTTGGAGGACCACATTTAGACACTTAGCGATGGATCTGAGGCCACAGGAGAATCAGTTAGTAGATCAAAGAAGCTATATATACAAGTGCCTGTAAAGTAAAAGACACACCTGAACATATAGAGAAAGGGCGGAGCTCTGCAGAAATACTGCAAGGACTCTACTAGTTTGGGAAAATAAGGGTAGGAAAGAATGTATCAGGGGTTGGGAATTATAAATTTTCTTTTGTAGGCCTAGTTATATGAGTCCAGTTATAATGCATGACTACGGTCTACCTTTCTGTGACATTCTGTAATGGCCTAATGAATGTAATAAGGTTACCAGTTGATATGAATATGAGCATTAATGGTTCTAATACATACATCCTTCTTCATAGTTCTTTCTCATTTATGTTTATGAACTAGTATGAATGCTTGTATGATTTCCTTTTTGTATTGGTGTAATTTCTTTTATCTGTTAAAGTACTTTATGTCTGGAATAACTGCAAGGATCTAAAAGCCGTTCCGAGATCTATGGTGCTTGTATGTCTTATTTCCTTTCAAAATATCTCACACTCAGATCATAGATGATGTTTCCCATTAAACTCACATAAAAGAGAGACCCGACACTGTGCATGCCTCGGTGAGCGACTAGCACCTGCTAGGTGATAAGCCAATGCACATGGGATTTCTTTCCTTTTTGATGGGGAAAAATGACTATAAGGCTTGGGCTATACCTTCTTGGGTAAAGGCATAGTAGATGAACTAATGATAGAATGTGTTCAGGCTTAACTACCTATTTGGAGGGTAGTGGATTTTTCAATTTTGTTGCTCCTTCGGGGTAAAGGTAAAGGGCGAGTATGTGATTTAGAAGGGAAAGCAGATGGTGGAAGAGGATTAGTTAGCCAAGGTGATAAAGGAGGCATGGTGAAGGTTGCTGGCTAGAGGCAAGGTGGAAGGTATGGGTTGAAGAGAAGGAAATATCATAGGTACTAATGGAGTTACTATAGGTGGTGGGGGTATAGGTGGTAAGAAAGATGTGGGTGATGGAGAAGGTGTACATTGTGCTAGTAAGTTGGGTGTAATAAAGGATTGTGATGAAGAGGCGGTCTGCTAAGCTTTTGATTTTCCTTGTGTAAGAGGTTGCTTGACCAAGGTAGATGGGTGAGGCCCTAGGATAGATGGAAGGGGTGAAGGTGAAAAAGTCGTAGTAGGTGAAACTGGTGTGTGTGGCTTAGAAGGTTGGGTCTTCCTTTTATATAGAGGAATGGTTTTTTTGTGGGTTTAGGAAGATGTGGCTAAATCCAATTTGATAGGTGGATGGACTAGGCTTGATGTCGCCATGACACCAAAGGTAGTGATGGGTC
This sequence comes from Taxus wallichiana var. yunnanensis, assembly GCA_018340775.1. NCBI lineage: Eukaryota > Viridiplantae > Streptophyta > Pinopsida > Cupressales > Taxaceae > Taxus > Taxus wallichiana. Next base: position 325,255,428 of record CM031236.1, read on the forward strand.
TAGATATGGGGGAGGGTGTAGATACATGTAAGTTATTAGGCATCAGAATGGGTTTGGTTGTTGGTAAAGTTTTATGTTTAGAAAAGGGTGACCAAGAATAAATTTTTACAATAGTTATGGTCATAATCGGCTTGGTTACTTGAAATACCTTCGGATAGATGGTGGAGGTATCCGCATGAGACATTTACATTTGGGTTGAAAAGGGTAGCCGAAGGTGTCCCCAAAGCATGGAATTATCAATGTAATCTAAGTGATCGGCCAGGCATGAAAATGAAACTATTGTAAGAGGAGATGATGTTGACTTAGTAGCAATCCCTATAAAATATGTCTATGAGACAAGGAACTAGTTGGCTTCAGACTTTGTAGGTAAGAGAGCCAAGAGCAGATCAACGGGATCCTAGAAGGCTAATGGGGAATTTTCACCAATAGGAAGTGGAATGTTTAAAGGATCCCCTATGGGTAGGGGAGATGGTAGGTGGGATGAGGTAGGTTCCTCTTTCGGTGGAGAGGAAGGAGAGGATGAATCTCCCATGGGTAGGAGAGTTAACACCACAAGTTGTTCATTAGGTTGTGAGGTGGGTGGTGAAACTACATTGACATAAATTGTGGACTCCTCCATGGGTGAAGGGGAGATGAAGGGGACTCCTCTATGGGTGAAGGAGTAGATGAAGTAGGCTCCTCTGTGGGTAGAGGAGCTTGTGCTAGAATCTCCTTGATAGAGGGGATAGGAGGAAATTGGGGAATGGTTGGTATGACTTCAAAAACAACATGGAATTCATAAACATTGTTGTCATTGGTTGAAGGTTCACCACTTTGGTTAGATGACAGGGTATGATTAGGGAATGGCTTCTTGAAGATATGCAAGTTTTGATTTTCCAGTGTATTTGGGTTGTCCAGGACAAGATCTCCATTATCTAACATTTCCTGGACAATGTTCTTGAAGGTTATATAATTACCATCGCTATAGAATTTTACATGATGATAGTTACAATAGTCATGTTCCTTGTACCATGTAGGAACAGACGAGCGGGGTCGAAACCAAGTATGTGGTTTTATGGGTGCAAGAGAAATGGATCTTGGCTTAAGAATTTTTAATAATATTGAAGAATAAGGCTCCCGATTGGAGCATATTTTCGTTGCTCCTGTCTAAACCTGAAAATATTGAACGGGAGAAAGGTTGGAGGTAGGTTTTGATTAATTAGATGGGTGAGATGGGCCAACCTTTAAAACTATCACGTTGGCAAATCATTTGGATTTTAAATAATTGTTTTGGGGTTTTGAAGAGGAAGAAGCATCATTTGATTTAAATGTGGCATTTTTGTTACATAATTTATTCTCTTCAATGGCATGAATTTCAAGTTTTCATGCCATGGTAAATGCCTCATTGAAGGTATGGAAGGTTTGTACTTAGAGAGTTGGTGAGATGTGCCTGACATAAGCCCTAGTGAACAACTCTATAAGCTCAGTTTGAGGCAACTAGAATGTTAACAAGTTTATGAGGCTTTGCTAATGAGTGAAAACATTTGTGATAGATTCATCATCGTATTGTCGTAAATTCGAGTACAAGTCGGTCATGGTGACCTTCTTGACGATATTGATTAAAAACCACTTGATTAAAGGAGTAAATGGAATTTCGGGTAAACCACTATACCAATCTAATGAGTCCTGTAAAGGACATTGGGAATGTTTGTAGGAGTAAAGCATTGTCGTGGGTGATTAGATAACACACATGTTTGAAAAAGCTGCAAGTGTTTTGCGGGTCTTCTTTTCTTTGTTAAACCGATCTGAATTTGGGAATTTTAAAATGCACAAGGTATGGGAATAGATAGATGAATGGGCTTATTGCAGATTTCATCATAGGTTAAGGAGTTGCAAGAGCCAGAAACTGACACTTCCAATGTTTGCATCTTTTCCATCATCATTTTAATAAGGTCGTTGGTAGGTTATGATGATTGAGCACCCCCTGTAGTATAAGGAGGTTGATTATGAATGTATGATGTGTAAGACATCCCAAAGTATATGGTGGTTTGAGTATGAGAACTGCGTAGGGGAATAGATGCGGTGGAAAATATCTCGAATAGGTGATAGATGAGATTGGGGGTTGTTGGTGATATGAAGTAGGTGGGGTAGATGTAGCGATCCTTATAGTGATTGAAGGTAAAGACTTTGGGATGGAGAGGATGAGGTTTTGGAATGGGGTATGGATTGCCGACACCATGGGTGGCTATGATGTAATAGGTATATATGAGGTGTGACAGTGCATACGGGGCTATGCTCAAGGTGGTTGATAAAGGAATGGTTGACACAATGGGAGAAACTAGCGTCAAAAGTACGATTGATGCTATAGGTGCTGCAAATATTGATGATGTGGGGTAAATTTGGGATACTATAGGTAGTAAGGTGGAAGAAGGTAACACCGAGCTAGTGGTAGCTGACATAGAAGTGGGGGTGAGGGTAGGAGGAATGGACATAGGCATGCCATATACCAACTGTCTTGATGAATCATGAGTAGAGGAATGGGTGAGATAATGTTGTAAGGAAATGGGGTTGTGGTCAAGGAGTCTTGCAAACTCCTCGTCACCAGTATTGATGATAATGGGTTGAGTAGGATCCATATGTGATAGGATGGAAGGTGGTGATGGGCTAGGTGGGAGCGGTGAAGGATTGTGTGGATTACAAGGGTGTTGGCTTGACTATGAGTCAAAACCATGTGAGTTGGCATAGGATTGGTAATTTGTTCTCTGTAAATGACACAAAAAAACAAAAGAAATGAAGAAATTTAGGTTTTGAGAGGTGAAACTGGTCACTATTTTAATTAAAAATTAAAACACAGGAACCGATGATAATTAGGTTAACCGATGATGGTGAGAGGGTAACTGATGATGGTTGGGGTGACCAATATTGGTTATTGTAAGAAATCAATTTTTTTGCAAATGAGGCAATAACTGATGAAAATGAAGTAAAAATTGGATTTTACTAGTGATTTTAAAGGTCCAGAGGTATGATGATGTGTCTGGAGACTTTGAAAGAACATAAAATGTGGTAAGTGTTGTTTTTGGTAAAATGACCAAAAAAAAGTTGGAAACCGACAATGGTTAGTTAAACCAATGACGGTCAGATGAAAACCGATGATGGTTGCTAGATTGACGCCGGTCATTGTGAATTTTGAAAAGATGGAGAAAAATTGATTTTTGTGACTTAGATTAGATAAAATATCAACCTAGAAATATGAGTATGATAGTGATGGCCCCTAACACACCCAGAAAAAGTTGGAATACACCAACTATAATTGTGGGGTGTGAAAGGAAGAAATAAAATGGAGAACGTGACCTCACAACTCAAAACACAACTCAAGAAAAAGCTAAGAAAAACATGAAATCCTATGAGTGAATTTTATGTTTTAGCTTATGCTATTTAAGACTAACTTGTGAACAGAACAAAGTTTTTGGTTGGAAAGAGGGTATCCTATGAAGAGGCAAGATATAAGGATGGTTTTAGGTTATGTTTTGGTGGGGGTGGTCCTTTCTTTGAGATAATGAATGGACAAAGAAACCAACTGGGTGCCCACTGTCAATCCTCTGATCGTGTGATCATTGACAACTTCTCGCTAGCTAATTTGTTGTTTAAGAAGATGTGTGAATTTATTTTTGTGTAGTTTGGAAAAGAGAGAAGAGAGTGTGATATATGATTCAATTATGTCAACCATCGGTTGGGAAATAATTCTAGTGTATAGGTTGCCCTATGTTTTAATGTGAGCTAAAAATGCAAACATAGAAGTATGAAATGCATGTATTTCAAAACCTAAATCAAAATGTAATATTCGATGTAAATAAAGAGTGAATAGGAAAGGATATGAATTTCACTAATACACCCTCATCTAGCCTCCTCTAGAGCTCTCAAATATAGACTGCATGATGTTTTCATTGTACTTGTCGAGTCATCTCTATCAAAAGTCGAGCTCAAATGTCACTCAAATAGAAAAAGGAGTTTAATAGCACAAATGATTTGTGATGTTTGATACTCCTCCTACCCATGTATTTATACCCTAAAAACCCTACTTTCTCATATTTTTGGCCTCAGTGGCCAAAACCATTCCTTTTATTTTTCATTCCTCTCGATGTCTATCTCGTGACTTCTTCTCTATCCTATCAAGTGGTTGTCACCCTCCATCGTAATGCCCACCCACTCATGGGGACACTCCAACCAAATAATTTGAACCTACTGGGGCATTCAAATTTCTTTCTCATGACACATTCAGCATTCCCTACCACATTTATTTCATCTAATCTGAAAATAACCTTTTTGTTTAGTCCAAAACTCCAAAAATATAAAAAAATAATAAATAAATAAATTCACATATATCGATTTTTTTCAAATAATCACAAAAATCCTTAAAAAATTGCAACAACATCAAAAATCCCAACAAATCAACACAATACAACAACATTAAAATAATTAACTCCTACCATAGTCATTGTTCTTATCATCTTAATACTATCACAACAACTCAACTTATCCCTTACATGTCGAGTATTCGTGTTTGGGGAAATTCTAATCAATCATCTCCCTCGTATGCATGCTCACTTGGGTTAATCTCAACTATCATTCCCTCCCATGTATTTCATGATCCTTGCTTGGGGGAAATGAGCCTTCTTATTCTCATATCATTCTTCATTGTGGATCCATCAAGAGTGTCATGAAGAGTAATTATGCCGCTCTTTGGTATGATCCTAATCCCGTTGCATTTTCACATACTTGCTTAGGGGAATTTAAATCTTCTTATTTATCATTGTGGCACAAATTAGGAGCATAGTTAATTTTCTTCCTTTAAAGTTGTGTTACATTTTTAAAATTAATTTTGGACCAATTAAACGTATTTAGTTATTATGTTGGATTATTTATAGCCATGGTGCATACTTTTACGATGTATATTGGATTTTTACTTTTTAACTTTTATTTGTTGTGTTTATATTTTTTTATGCACATAATGAGTTACACATCATGATTCCTTCATAATCATGGTGTTATGAAACAACAAAATAAGGTTTCTCTAACTTTCACTATCTAAATGAAAGCTCATGCTACGAGCAAAATCCCTCCCTTTCTCCTTTATTCATTTCCTTCTTTCTATCAAATGGATTTCCACCACTTTGTTGTGTCACCCATCCACTTGAGGGGGCATCCCCTTAGCATCCATACTTGTTGGGAATCCAAATAATTCACCAGGTCATATAAAGCAATTCCACCATGTTTCCATGTATTCCATTATTGATTTACATGTCTTCTATCTTTAAAATTCTATTACTTCATAATAACTATTTAAAGAGGGGAAAAGGTGAACACCCTAAAAATATACCTATTTCTATCATATTCTTAGTTATATGTATCATTTTCATAATATGTTAATTTTCATTCCTTTAAAATTAATTAAATTAATTCTAATTACACAAACTATACTCCTATGGTCCTTGGATAATTTAAATAAATATTTATTAAATTAAATGGTTAAATACCTACTCATCCTTGTTGGAAGAACACTGAGCTAAGATGGGGGTGATCAGTTCTTTAACTCCTTAAAACAATTGATTGTCTTGTATGCACCATTAACATTTATCCATTAATTTGTGTGAAATTAACATCATAAAACAATCAACCACATAAGCACAACCAAGAGAGAGTACACATGAACACTAAATATAAGTGGGAAACCCTAAACAAGAAGAAAACCCACTAAAAATTTACTGATATTACACACAACAAATAATCAAGTGAATATTACACATCACAAGAGATTTATTTAGTGAGGCATCAACCCCACAAAGAGCACTAACCCCTAAACCCTTGTTGATATTACTCACAATAAGAGACTCCTATGAATATGAATCATCATAATAATTTTTTTCATAAGTATGATCACTGAAAATATGTTGATGCCATAGCTGATTGTGATCTCAAAATTAAGCTCCAAATTCCTTCAAACCCTTTTCCAATGCTCTCTCCTTCAAGTCACTCTATCTTGGTATTTCATGGACTAATTTACCTTCAAACCATTATACGCATTCTCTTCAAAATTATTCATATTTTCAAACACATCTTGAGGTCTCTCTTGATACTATTAAACAGGTTTCACACTCTCATATAGGTCACATTTTTCCCTCTCAACCAACTAGTTCAAAAATGATCAACAAACACTTGCTTTATACCATTCTCAACTAAAAAACATAAGGTAAGTCAGTCCTAAACCAATATCATGACCAATTAAACTCAAAAATATTACAATTCATTCATAAAAACACTCATGATGGACCCATGTAGGTCAGTCATGCTCAAACACACCAAACAAGCCCAAAAATGGCTCAAAACCCCATCATATGATTCATCAAAGACCACAAAAATCATCACCATGATTATTCAAGCTTATAAATACCTAAAACATGTCAAATATGACCTAACAACATCACCCATGCTCTTTCATTAGATTTAATGAATCATATTCTTCATAACACTAACAAGAAGGCTCATATCCTTCACAAAAAAGTTGTCTCCAGAACCAATGTTCACCTATGGACCTTTAGATCACACCAAAGAGCCTAAAATATGGCATGCAACCACTCATTGGAAATAATCTGACCTATAGATTGCATCCATTCTTTATATATCTCTTGAAACTTCCATCCATGCAAACCACACACACTTTCCTTTTCACCAAACTGAGTTGCCCAGAAAGAAATTTTGGAAACTCAACTAGTTTCACGCTTTCTACCACTTTAATGACTTATAAAATCCTTAAATAGGGAAAATTTTAATCCATATTCACTCTCAAACTGATGTAAAACATCAAATAATAAAAAATATGAGAATTATACCTCCATATTCTAGCTAGAGCAATCCTATCCTAAAAACAAACAACCTTCTTCTTCACAAACTAAGTTGGATGACCTATCAAATCACCTCCACATGAAACAAACCATACATAATTGGAAATATATCTAAATATTATTTCCATAACATCTTACATTTATTTCTAAATCCAATTGGAAGGTATTTAACAAGGTCCATCTCTCGAAATTGCTCTTTTAGGCTTGTAGGACTCAAGAAATAGTCTTGAGGTCAACTTGCTCCATCACCTCTAAAATCCATGTTATCACGAATCACTGCACCCTCCAAATGGCCAAGTGATGGATATTACATTCAGTGTGCTTGGATAACATGGGATCACCTCACAAGTGTGGGACTTTCGGTTTGAGGTGAACCTCCGAGAGAAGGTCACTTCCTCTTCCTAAACTAAAAACAAAACTACTTTTAATGCAATAAAAACTAACTAGATATTTACTAACATTTTCATGGGATTTAGGGAGAGATATTTGTAAGAAATAAAACCTATACTAGAAGTGGTGATGCACCAAGAAAGGGTGTTTCTAGACAAGTTTTCAGTTTTCCAGTGAAGAAGGATGAAACTGAGAAGGATGAACAAACACCACAACCCAACCGCATACAAAGCTTCACTCCCAGATAAGCACAAAACTCCCAAAAAAATTGCAATGGAAACTTGAAATTGCATAGTATACCTACAAGCATGAGAAAGGCACAACGAAGTAGCTAAAATGATGAAAGGACTAATAATTAGTCACAGAACACAATTTTTATTACTTCAATCACATGCACAATGCATCATTACATTAGGAAGAGGAAATGTTTTCCATTACAATCTTGGAAAAGGCTTGAAAGTTCCCACAATCCACAACTACTAGCTTGTGAAAATAGAAAGGAATTGGAAAATTTTAACCCTTTGAAATGGGTTTCTCTTTACATTTATAGAAAATCCATTTGTGAGAGAAGAGAGGAAGAAATCCTAAATTCTGGGCACTTGGTCTCCATGATTGATTACATCATTAATTGCACACTTAAGAACATTACACCACATCCCCCATAAATTTAAAATTTGAATTTATCTCATTATTTAATAAAAATAATATTTTAATAAATTTTGGAGATCTAAATTAGTCCATTGATGGGACCCATAAATTTTTTTGTAAAAATGGAGAAGGGTTTGCATTAGTAATTTAATTTGAAAATGGATCGCCAACTAGTTTGCCAAGCTGGATGATGAGCTGCTTATTTTATCTTTAGAAGCTATTCACTTGAAATTCAACGAGCTATTCGATTTTGAACTCGTGGGATTGATGTATGGTAGGTGAGATTTCTAAAAATTACCTCACAAAGGTTCACGTAATGGTCTTATCATGTTTCCACGTGCCACTTTGCACATCGATCTCCTCTCACTTTGCATGCATTAGGTGGGATCCACATCTCATTTAATCCACCATGTGTATTGGGAATACCTCCATGTGCAATGTTTGAAACTTCACCTTTTTCAATTTGTTCCTTTTATAACCTTCACCGATCTCCTTTGAACATGTTTACATCCTCTAAATTATTTGACTACTAAATTACCACCTTTAACATTGAATCATTCATCAACTTGATACTCTTGAATGAAACGTTAATTCCACCACCCATACACCTCGGGCATATCATTTTGTAACATGTGGTTGTTCATGTTTTATCTAGCAACTGAATGATTTAGTTGTTGAGCTATTTACCCACCACATACACCGAAATTCATGAATTCGTGACATTCATCAACCACCCTAACGACTCAATGATTTATCCTCTAAGCTCCACCGCATCATCTTATTTGATGTGCTCACCAACTTTGTAGAATCATCACCTTGATGGGCCAACATCTTGAGATGACCGAGCTAGGGATTTGATTTGAATTTTTCCCTCGAGCTGATTTTTGAGTAAAGTGAGGAATTTACCATGGCTCACTCATCCACCATGATGCAATCTTCATCATCATGTCTTGGCCACATTAAGTTCTCATCCCTGATGGGCCTTGACATGCCGATTCCATGGAATTCTCGATCCTATTCTCATGATCCACACGCTTGCAACTCACTTTGGAGGAGTTGAGTTTGGTGAGTTGGTCTTTAATTTATGCAATTCCCATGATGGATTGAACTCCCATTTCAATGGTGGAAGTGTGGGATTCCAAGTACTGCTCGATTTGAATGAACTCATGAAAAGTTTCCCAAACTCCCACTATCCTATCCATTTCACCTTGCATCAACCAACTACTAATCGGTCCTAACTTGACATTTTCTCTTCGCATAGTGAGATTTCTCATTCGCTCGATCATTGAGCGACTTAAGCTCGAAGATCCCCATCAAATCATTTTATTACAAGCACTTCACATTTTGTATCCACCCATGCTCTAACTCAATGAATTGTATAATATCTCTTCTTGGTAATGTCTTGTGATTCCTTACTACCATTCTTCATGCTTAAACTTCGTAATAGACAACATTGAGATATTCCTCCCTACGTGTAAGAACTAACAACTTGGCCCTCTTGCAAACTTTCTATCCTCGATCTGATTTGGTGACCAAGCCATTTGATATCTCCCAATTTAAACATGCCTCTGCCTCAGTAATTCAGCTCTTGAAGTAACTCGAGCATGACCTCGAGCAACTCATTCTGATTCGGCCTCTGCTCACATTCCGTGATCTAGACTAAGATTTTATCTAAACTTTTTGCCTCTTGAAATGATTCTCATTACCCATGAGACATGTCTATCTAACTATACCGATCTCGTGTTCTCTTTAATCGAGTCAATCTTGATTCCCCTATCTTGATGGGGTGAGTTGAATCCTACAATGGGTGCATATATGTTTACATGGCTCACTCTGAGCTCCTTCTTCCTCGATGAACATGGAGATATTTACTTAGCTCATCCATGAGCTAGTCACGCCTAACTACCCATACCTGATGAGCTCTATTATATGCATGGTTCAATGTTCTACTTATCCCCGAATCATTGTTCTTGACGAATCGATATAAGTTCACTTCACCTAGAATTGGTCTAGATTCTATGCGTGGTGATCAACTCACTCCTTTTCTAAGCATCACCATGAGATTGCTAGGTTATTTCTCCATGAGTTAAATTCCAATTCCCATGACCAAGCTAGGTTCATGGGCTTTGATGACCTTTCATTCAATGAGCATTCTCATTTTTTGACTCATATTTGCAAGTCATCCATATTTGATTTATTCATGAGCCACTCACTTGGCTTGTCAAAACCACTCGGCCTTTAACCGTAACCATTGGTGTGATTACCTGAGCTCATCAAAATACCCTCTACTCCCTTAGCTTGGTAGACTCACCCTACATGAATTCCGACGTGTACACAAACCTCCTGTAATCCCTCATAAAGCACATGATGATCTCAACGAGCACATCATGAGTCAACAAAAATTGCAGCCATCTCGGTGAGCTCACTATGAATATTTCAACAAGCTTCCCCACATGTTTTCCTTTACACATACAATATTTAGACTGCTCAGGGTTCTCATTTACTTCACAAATTTTTCCCATTGAGCGTAAGATTGATTCATTTGAGATTTCACGTTTTGGCTCACCTATGACATGCTCATGACTCGGTTTCATTCAAAAATTGATCTTTCCTATGTGTTTAGAACTCATACACGAGATACTTATAAAAGAAATTTGGATTGAGCCTCATATGCAAAACTCCAACTCATCTCGCCAGTAGCTATTTGGTGAACTATTCTAGCTTATGCATTTCAAACCTAATTTTGCTTTGAAAACTAACTTTCCTATGATCTTTCTCAAACTCGAGGGGTAAGGTAAGCAAAATAAGACCCTTTATCAATCATAACATTATCAATGTTGAGATCGAATTGGGCCCGTCGTGGTCAATTTCCACACTTTCATCAAAATTTGAGCCTCCAATACCTAGGAAAGGTGAAAATAAAACAAGATGATTTCTTAACCTCCTAGAATACCATAATGCTCCTTAAATGCAAAATTTACTTGAAATGAACCTCAATGATTATGGATGACTATTTTTGGTCCTAGATGAAATAGGCCCTGTTGTCCATTTTTCCCTCAAGGGTAAAATTGGATAACATTTTTGGTGGATGATTTCTGCTAAGCATGATTCCAGTAGCCTTGTCATCCATTGGGCATGGAGTCAATGTTGGTATACTAAAATTGATCCGATCTTTGCAATGGATCCTAAAATCTCCTTCAAGCATTATTGATATGACCTAATCTCGATAATGCTAAGTAAAGAATATATGGAATCATGATCAATTGGTATACATGGCACATAGCGTAATTTTGAATGAAACATTTGTTGAATTAAAATATCATGGAACTCTATGTTAAAACTTGAACCTTTTCCTTCTCCTAAAAAATTCCACCTCGAAACATTGTGCAAGAATAACAAAAAAACACACACACACAACAAGGAAAGAAAAAAAAACAACAACAACAAACAAACAATGTGTAAAGCACTTGGAGGAAAACACCTAACTAAACTATACATGGGGTGGAAAACTCTCAAAAGAAAGCTTTGAGATGTATCCCATTCACATGAATGGGTAGTTCTTCTCCATTGAGCCTAGATAGATAAAATGAATTCACCTCCTTACAACTTGTGATAATGTATGGTCCACTCTAGAGAGAGCATCAAACTTGGTGTGCATGCTTGGTTTGGCTCTATCTAGCATCCCATTTGAGAACTAAATCTCCCTCTTGAAAATCCTGTTGGATGCCTTCTTGTCAAAATATTTCTTAACTTGAGCCTGATGTTGCTCCAAAGTCTTCATGGCCTTGTTTCCACACTTCTTCTAACTCCATGAGCTCAAAAACCGATTGTCATAGGATCACTCTCCATAACCTCAAGTTGATGAGCTAACTCCAAAGAAGGTAATTCAAGGATAGTGGAAGTTTTTCTTCTCTTCCATATACCAACATGAAAGGAGAATTTCGATGGCCCTTTTAGGTGTGATTTGATCTACCCATAAAGTAGTCTTAAGTTGTGTGTGTGCCAAGTCCTCTGTTGGTTTCCATTGTGCATTTGATAATCCTTATGAGGTTCTTGTTGCTAGACTCAGCCAATCCATTTCCATGGATAGTAATTGGATGAAGTCTTGAGATAAAATCCATTCTTAACAACCCATTCACTCACTTTAGACAAGAAAATCCATTGCGTTTATCTGAAATGACTGTAAATGGGACACCAAACCTTATCATTATGCCTTCTAGGAAATCAAGAACTACCTTTTCATTACCCTCCTTCAATGCTACCTACCTCTGTCCATCGAGTAAAATAATCCATTGTAGTAAGGACCCATTTATGTCCATCACTGGATGGAGGATTGATCATTCCGATGAAATCTAACCCCCATTGAACAAAGGGTTGATCAACTTGAATTGGATGGAGTGGAAGGGCTGCCAACTTCTACTTTCTAGTGAAAAAGGCACATTCCTTGCACTTCTTTACCCAAAGATGGGCATCCTTGAATAAATCTAGCCAATAGTAGCTAACCCTCATGATTTTTGTAGTAGTTTTTCATGCAGAGTAATGCCCTCCCGATAGACCATTGTGAAATTCTTCCAAAATCTTTACTTACTATTTCGAACCTATGCACCGAAGAAGAACACCATTCAAATCCCTTCGAAAGAGAACATTATCTACTAGAACATAAGGAATAGACTGAAGATGAAAGTTCCATCTTTGAGTCCTATCCATGTCAATAGGGTATGTTCTGAGAGAAGGAAATCCTTCATCTTTAATAACCAAGTCAACCTGATCATCTCTTTCATCATTATTTAGAAGCATCATGTCCTCATCACCTTTTGATTCCAAATCTATAACAAGTTGTTGACACAAACCTTTACCTCTGACTAGCTTGGTAACCTTGATGTGTACATCATACTCCATCACCTTTGGTAATCCACCCAACACATTTCTCATTCATATCTTTATTCAAAAAAAGTCCTTAACACCTGGATGAGACACCATCAAATGAATTTTATTATTGGACAACATGTGCCTAAATTTTTTCAAAGCTCGAATGGTAAAAAAACTTATTTTCAACAAATGAATATTTGAGCTCATAGTATTTTAGGGATTGGCTAAAGAAAGCAATTGGTTGTTCCATCAGATCATCATTCTATTGAGTGAGGATCCCAAAATACTCTCTCTGACCTATAAAAGCATAAAGAATAAAATCCTTATCAAACCTTGGATTCACCAATAGGTGCTTGAGAAATGGTTGTCTTAATGGCTTCAAATCTCTCCTTTCCTTCCTTTCATCCATGAGAATGGCATATTTTTCTTCAACATGGTTGTTAATGGTTTAGCCAAGGCTATGAATTGAGGGATGAATCTTTGCACAAAATTTATGGTTCCTAGAAAACTCTGAAGACCTTTCTTGTGACTTGGGAGAGATAGGGACAAAATCAAATGAATCCTGGCTGGATCAATTGAAAGTCCTTTCACTGAAACAATATGTCCCAACAACTTTCCTCCAGTGCACCACAAAAATGCATTTCTTAGGATTGAGTGAAACCCCAAATTCTCTCTGCACCTCTTGAAAACCTTTCTTAGATGTGTAATGTGATCTTCTTGCATGCTTGGAGTACACAATTATATCATCAAGATATACCAAGATGATGTCATTGATCAATCCCTTAAATTCCATGTCCATAGCTTGTTGGAAAGTAGCTCCAACATTAGATAATCCAAATGACATTTTGTTGTAGGCATATGTGCCCCACTTGGTAGTGAAAGCCATTTTGAATTGATCAAGATTCTTTGACCAGAATCTGATTATAACCCAAATATCCATCAAGAAAAGAAAACCTTTGAGCTCTTGCCACCATTTGAAGGATTTTTCCATAGATGGAAGAGGATAATGGTCTTTTAATGAAGCACGGTTCAAATCCCTGAAGTCCACACATAACTAAATCTCTCCATTCTTCTTTCTCATGGGAACTAGGTTAGCTACCCAAGAGGAATGCTTGATTGGAAAAATAATGCAAGCCTCAATAAGCTTGGTCAGCTCCTTTCTCATTAGTGGCTCAATTTTGGGATTAACTGGCCTCTATTTTTGATGGACTGGCTTGGCATTAGGATCAAGTTTGATGGTATGTTGTGCCAAACCTGGATCAAAGCCACACAAATATTTATAACTCCATGCAAAAACATCATTATATTCTTGACATTTTTTTGACAAAATCCTCTTTCTCTCTCTGGGGTACACACTTTTCCAATCTTTAGAAACTTTTCATTTCTACCTCAACTTCTTCAAAATCATCCTCTTTGACTACCATGTTAGCACTTTATCTTCTAACTTGATCATCTGAATTAAAAATGGACTCAAGAGTAACCAAGCTTTTGGTAGCTTGTTTACTTTTCAATTGTATAATTTGGTCACTATATGCTTCTTACAACTTATCTTGATTTTTTTGCAGAAAACTCCCGCTTCTTTGTAGAAAAAAGAATGATTTGTTTATCACTATTGAAAACTTTCCAACTACCCACATTATCAGGAACTACAGGTCAAATGACCATTTTAACAGGTTTTCACTCTTCTTTCATGATATCAATAGGTACATCATATTGTGAGCCAACCATAGCAAGCCTATCAACATCTTGATTTTGATTTCTAGGAACCATGTGGATCCCAAAAGCCTCAAAATATTCAATCAAATCCCAAACTGGTTCTTGTAAGATCTTAGAAAATCATTTTTGGATGCACTACACTCTTACTTGATGTACAACCAATTCACTATCACCAAAAAATAGTCAAGGCTTTGATTCCCTTTCTTTTGAGCTAATTAAATTCCTTGCACAAGAGCTTCATATTCGAAACATTATTGTTGGTGCAGATAAATTATAGTCAAAAAGATGAGAAGTACTTATCTCCTTCAGAGAAATTAACATGACACCAACACCTGCTCCATTCTTACTCCTTGAGCCATCAAAAATAGTTTCCAAAGTCCTTCAGAGTTGTTTTGGGTTTTAACAAGTTGTGGTATGATCGCCTTCTTCGTGAATACAATATGTACCCAATCCCATTATCTCTTCTAAAAGTAAAAACCAGATTCTTCTTTTGCTAATGCCTCAGCATAGGGATCATACTGATGATCCCCACTTACCTCATCTAACACAGTATCAAGGACCTCTTCCACAAGAGTGGTTGGTTTGTGATCAACATCTTCTTCCTCTGGATCATGAATGGTATAATTCCCATTTATAGGACTAGTGGTATAGGGCTCCACATGATTATGAAAAATTGGTTCTGCCCTTATAGTCACTTTAGTTCTGTATCGAGTCCTAAGGATCATATGTGACCAATCAGATGATAGGTAACCACCCATCTTGGTAGTGAAATCTCATGATAGGAAAATGGTGAAGAGAGGAGGAAGATCGATGACCGATATGTCTTGTGTGAATGAAAAACTGGGACATGCATGGATAGTAAGTTGAGTCCTTTGATGATTCCAATGGTTTGAACTATTGTACCATCCAACTAAACAACTCCTCTAGAGATTGGTGTATATTGGATTCCTAGCACGTCTACAATTTTGCTTGGGCATGACTGAATCTGTTGGCACCAGAATCGATCATGCAATTATGTACCAAATGATCACCAATGATCAAGGAAATATAAAATGGTGGTGGTTTATTCACCTTAGGAATAATTTTCCCTTGGTTGACACAAAACTTGTAGTAGTTTTCCCCATGACCCGATGCTTCATCAGTTGTACCAAAATTTTTAGAGCCTCTTGCAAAAGGTTTCTTTGAGAAGGAATTGAGTGTTTCCCACATGGTAACACTCAGGTTGGTCTTCTTCATTTGTTCTACAATACTGAAAGGAATTGCTCCTACTTTTTCTAACATTTCTTTGGGCATTAGAATCCTCTTTTGGAAAGTTCTTTTTGGGTATTGTGATGCCTGAAGAACCTTCTTTCCTTATGGCCTGACTAGCCTATGTGTTTTTGACTGATTTCTTTCCTCATCTTTTTTGAAACCACCACTTGTGGTGAGAGGTTTGTGAAGTGGATGCTTGATCAGCTTTGGAAGGTTGGGATTCCATTGCCCTCTTTTGGAGTGAGTATTTTTTCCACCACTGATGAAGAATCTATATTCAACCCACAAAAATCTTCACTTTCCAATTTAACAAAGTGGTTTCTTCAGGGCACCTATGGTTGATCTATTGCTTCCTACGTAGATGAATTTTTCATTGGCTCTGGTGGAGCAGATACACTTTGAACCATAAGGGCTTGGCTAAGAACTCCATTGGGGAAAATATTTTGATTGTGGGGTTGAGAACAAGGATAACACCATTCATAGTCTTGAACTAGATTATTTTGGACAGGTACAAGGGCTCTAGAAGAGCTAGCAAAGCAAGAGGATTCCTAAAGTTTAGAGGCTTGACATTCACAACTTGATTTGCAACTTGATTTTGTGATTGATTATTTCCTTGAAAAGGTGGGTGGTTAGCCTGGTACTATTGATTCTGAGGATTGGTAAGGATGAGCATATTGAGATTTTTCCTCTTGAGTGCTACAAGTTCATTCCCAAAAGTTTGTAGTAGTGACTTGACCTCAACTAGATCATTTGAAGGGGTGGGTAAACAACAGCTAGTTGTTACTTAAAGTTGGTTGGCTAGAAGTTGATGGAACATGGGAAATGGTTGGTTGATTACTTGGGAAAGTTCAAAAAAAAAGGCATGGGTGGTCTTGGAGCTATCTTTCCATCCTGAATCAAAGAATTCTCCACTCTTATAACAATTTTGTAGGCATCAGGAAGTGTAGTCCCTCCCATGGACTGGATCATAACTACTACATCATTATTCAAGGCTCATAAATAATACAAGAATGCATTATTGGGAGAAGGCTTTATGAGTTCCGGAATTCTATTCCAAGTCTTTTGGAATCGGAAGTTGAAATCACTCATATACTCTTGAGGAGCTCTCTTTATGGTAGTGAGTTGTTCCATGAGTGACAGTGATCACTCTTGTCTTTGAACTATTTGTAGAGATTTTCTCCCAACTCATCCCAAGTGGTTATAGTGCCAACTTCTAACCCATGAAACCATTGAAGTGATTTTCCCTTGAAGGAAGTAGCAAGGAGTCTGACCGCAATGTTGTCTTTTGTAATATTATGTACTACAAAATGTTGGCCACATCAAGAATATGTTCCACTAGAGTAATATGAGTTTCCCCTGTGTAAAAGGGAAAAATTTTGAGTGCCGCACTAGGTATAGGATCATGTTGAGCCAACTGGAGAGGACTACTTGCATTGAAAGGAGGAAAAACTTGGTTCCTTGTAGGGGCTACCATACCAATGAAAGGTTGATTGTTCCTTGGTGGAGGAAACCTTGTAAGGAGGTTGAATGACCCCTATGAGGTGATGTTGCAACTAGTGATGTTGAAATGCCTCTTCTCCTTCTCCTTGGAGGAGACAAGGATAACTTGATATGTTGATAATTTCCTTCTTGCTCTGAAGAAGATCTTGTCTGAATTCTTTGCATAAGTTAACACAATGAGATTCAAAATCTAGAGATATGGAGTCATCAGGTACTTTGATTGTGCAAGTATGAAGAGAAGTACCAACTCTCTTGTCCCACTGGTGTGCCAAAATTGTTATCACCAAATCACTACACCCTCTCGAATGGCCAAGTGATGGATAGGCATTCGGTGTGATTGGGTAACATGGGATCACCTCTCAAGCTGTGGGACTTGGGCTTGAGGTGAACCTCTCGGAAGAAGGCCAAATTCCTCTTCCTAAACTAAACACAACACTACTTCTAATGCAATAAAACAACTAACTAGACCTATACTAACATTTTCATGGGATTTAGGGAGAGAGATTTGCAAGAAGTAAAACCTATACTAGAAGTGGTGATGCACCAAGAAAGGGTTTTCTAGACAAGTTTTCATTTTCTAGTGAAGAAGGATGAAAATGAGAAGGATGAACAAGCACCACAACCAACCACATACAAACTTCACTCCCAGATAAGCACAAAACTCCCAAAATCTACAATGGAAACTTGAAATTGCACAATATACCTGCAAGCATGAGAAAGGCACAAAGAAGTAGCAAAAATGATGAAAGGACTAATAATTAGTCACATAAACACAATTTTATTACTTCAATCACATGCACAATGCATCATTACATTAGGAAGAGGCAAATTTTCCATTACAATCTTGGAAAAAGGCTTGAAAGTTCCCACAATCCATAACTAAGCTTGTGAAAAGAGAGAGGAATTGGAAAATGTCTAACCCTTTGGAATGAGTTTCTCATTTACATTTATAGAAAATCCCAAGCTATTTGACTTGGAACTTTGTATGGTAGGTGAGATTTCCAAAAATACCTCAAAAACATGTTTCCACATGCCCGTGTTCATTGGGAATACCGCCATGTTCAATGTTTGAAAGACACCTTAGCCGACTACTAAACTCGCCACCTTCAACATTGATACTTGACACGTTGATGCTGCCACCCAACACCTCGAGCGTATTGTGGCCTCCGTTGAGTTATTTACCCACCACGTACACCGAAATTCATGATTTCACCCCCAACAATTCGTTGATTTATCCTCGAGCTCCACGCAGATTTTGTTTAACGTGCTCACCAACTCATACAACCATCACCTTGACGGGCCCAACATCGCGGATGACTGGGCTCGAGATTCGCTTTTGAATTTTTCCCCCCTCGAGCCGATTTGTAAGTCACGCGTGAAATTTACCATGTCTCGCCACCTTCGATGCAATCTTCATCGTCATGTCTTTGCCACATTAACCGGGGGCCCGACATGCCACGGAACTCGACACCCTATTCTCCATACGTGCAACTCACTGGAGGAGTCAAGTTTGGCGAGTTGGTCTCTAATCTCCGCAATTCCCATGATGGCTCGAGCTCCCATTTCAATGGCAAAAGCATGGGATTCAGGCACCATTCTGCCCATTTGATTGGGAAATGAACTCAAAGTTTCCCCAACTCCCACTATCCTATGTTTCACCTTGCTCCAACCAAGCTACTCGCTCGGTCCTAACTTGGCCTTTGCTCGACACACAACGAGCTTTCTCATTATCGATCACGGTGGCTCGATGAGCCTCATTAAATCATCTTCTTATGAGCACTTTTTCTTTTGCATCCATCATCTAACTAAATGAATTATGTAATCTCTCTTCTGACCAATGACCCGTGATGCGGTCACTCATCTTTCTCCGAGTTGAAACCCGTCATAGACACATTGAGATAGAGGGGATTAAACCTAGGCAAACTAGGGGATTGCCTAGGCGCTAACGATGTGGGGCGCCTAAATCTAAAAATTTCCTTTTTGTTGGTTAATTTTAGAACTTAACTTTAAAATAATTTATTTGTAAACAAGTTTTATAATATTTTTGCAAGTAAAAGAAAATATTACATATTTATAAGCACATATGATTTTTTTGGTATTGTTACCCATTCTCTGATGTAGCTCTAGATTATGTAGGTGTGTAATTTGTTCTACAAAAAGTTAATGTATTTTTATAATGTTTCTAGTGTATCTAGTAGAGGTGAGTATAATTGAAGGAAAAAAGTATTTGATTTTCTATTCTTAATTTTTTGGGGAAAATTTCTATTATTTTGTTATGGAGGAATCAGTAGGCCTGGTCCAAATATGACTCTTCACAAAACCATGGGAGCTACATAAGTTTTTTTGTTTCTTTGCTAAAAATGGTGCTTTATTTCAAGATAGAGTTCATGTCACCTACTTGATATGGCTAAATCAAACTTGTAAGAAGCCTTTTATAAAATATTATATTTTTTACATTCTGGGCATCTCCTACGACTAATGTTTTCCATCCACATAATATTTTTCATCCTTCCGTGATAGTTTAATAATATATTTTTATTATTATTTTATTATGACCATGATGTAAATGTAAAAATACAAAAATATAGACATTTTATTTATTTATTTTATGGAAAAAAATATTAAATAATTTTTTGAGGAGGGCTCCCACTCAAACTATTGCGTAGGGCGCTCCTGACCTTTAATTCGGCCCTGCATTGAGCTATTCCTCCTTGTATGTAAGAACTAATAACTCCACCCTCTATAAACTCTCTCATCCTCTTTGGGGACTGATCCATTTGATATCTCCACATTCAAACATGTCTCAGTGAGCTCTCGAGCAACTCGAACAAGTCAAAAATTACCTCAAGCAATTCACTTGGCCTCCGTTCACATTCTAGGATCCAGACCGAGCTTTTATCTAAACTCTCCACCTCCGAAATGTTTTCCTAACGCACATATGTATATACTTGAGCTCGTGTTACATGGCTCGCTCTGAGCTCCTTCTTCCTTGATGAACATAGAGCTATTTACTTAGCTCGATCCACGAGCTAGTCCACCTAACTACCCATACTCGATCTCTTCGTATATGCATGGTTCAATGTTCTACTTCCCCTGAATCATCGTTCTTGACTCGGTCGGAGTTCACTTCACTTGGAATATTTTCTTTGACCTACATGATCACCCGGAAGTGGTCTAGCTTATGCATGGCAATCAACTCACTCCTTTGTCGAGCATCACTTTGGAATCTCGCCACATTGTTTCTCCACGAGTTATATTCCAATTCCCACGACTGAGCTAGGCTCATGGGCTCTGAGCCCCTTGGCACAACTCACTTCTAGTTCATCTTTACAAGTCATCTACCCGATTTGTTCTGAGCCACTCACTTGTCTTGTCAATACCGCTTGCTCGGCCTTTCCTCGAGCTATTTGTGTGATTATCCCGATCTCGTCAAAATCCCCTCTACTCCATTGGCTTGGGATCAATCACCCTTCATGGAGCTTGGCCGACGTGTGAAATAAATCCCGGAAACCCAAAGCACGACTCGGTGAGCACATCATGAGTTGATCCCACATCAAAACCTTGTAACCATCTCAACGAGCTCACCGTGATCTCTTTCCAATGAGCTTCCCTTTTTTTTCCTTTTTGAATACAATATTTAGACTATTCGGAGTTCTCATTTACTTCACAGAGTTTTCCCATTGAGCGTAGAGTTAATTTGTTTGAGCTTACATGTTTTGGCTCACCATGACATGCTTGTGAATTGGTTTCATTAAAAACTTGATCTTACCTATGTGCCTAGAACTCATACACGAGCCACTCGTAAAAGCAAATTGTATCGAGCCCTCACATGCAAAGCCCAAATCAACTCGCCAAGGTGCTTGGAAAACTATTCTAGCTTATGCCTTTAAAACCTAATTTTTCTTTGAAATTGACTTTCCTATGTTCTTTCTCGAACCCAAAGGATAAGGTAAGCACAATAATACCCTTTCAACATAACTTATCAATTTTGATACTTTTTTTGCCCATGTTGATTGGAATTGGGCCCCGTGTGGTTAGTTTCCACACTTTGAGAAAAATTTGAGCCTCCGAGACCGAGGAAGGGGAAAATAAAACAAGATGATTACGAAACCTCCCATAATACCATAAAGCTCCTTAAATGTAAAATTTACTCGAAATGACACGGTATTATAATAGATGACTATTTTTGGTCTCGGGATAAAATAGGCCCCTATTGTCTAATTTTTCCAAGTGTGCAAAATTGGATAACAACCCCTTCCAAGCTTAACAAAATCATGGAAAACCCTTAGGCGTGTTTTATAAGCACTCATTAACCTTCAAATAACATGAATAAACTCAAAACAATCACCAACATCATGAAGCTACTCAAGACCATGCTTAACTAGGAAACCTTCATAATTGACCTTCAAATAATAGGTCATAAATTCTTCATTTCTCATAAAAACAACAAGTTTTATATATCATTGGAAATATATTTGAACTAGGATCACAAAAAACTTGAACCAAGTATTAACTCCACATGTAGCTCCTGCAATTCCACTTTTACCACAAATTGCTCCAAACTTCCCCAAAAACCAGTCTTCATAAATAGGGCACACTTTTCCCTTTAAGACCTCAACCATGATCTAAAACTATTATTTAAATCGATAACAACTCCTAGGCTAAATTTTTTTAATTTATTCATCACCTTCATTAGACAACTTTTCCACAAATTGAACATCTCTGGAAACAATCATTTTTGAGTGGGGCACACATATAGTCACAAGAAATACCACACCTTTCTAGAAATTTGGAGGAGTACTCTACAATCTCTAATCATCACTTTTACAAAATGAACCAAAACAGACTTAGTACACTCAATTTCCTCCAATTCACTTTTAGCTAAGATTTTAAAGCAACTTATCTTATTAACGGTCATTTATAAAAATGTGACAATCAAACAACCTCATTATTATTTTATAAACCTTCTTAGTTACATGTAAAAAAATCCCCCAAAACATATGAGTCCCATGAAAATCATATAATTCACAACGATCATCAGAAGGTCAAATTTTACCTCAAAATCACACTCTAGAAAATTTAGTTTTGTCGGAACTAATGTCACTTTCAATTCCTTTAGGATTTTGACCTAAAATTGTCATGAAGCTTCATGAAAACATCCTATAACTTTCCATATTCACCATCTATCTCAATTATTCATGAAACTCTCAATCCAAAGTGACTTACATGTGCTTACTTAACTTGTATTCACCTATTTACTTCTCAAGGACCTCATACGGGTAGTATACCTCTAAAAATTGACCTGATAAGCCTTATACACTTCATATATAGTGTCAAAGCATGCTTCACTATGACTTATTAGGTATATTTCTCTAGTCATCATACCATACTAGATGCTCCGGGGCTAGGAATAGGCCGGAAAGACTACTACAACCCGTGACAACATATGGAATGACCAAATTGACCTTATAAACACACATTAACACCTTAAACACATCATCCCAACCATGATGTACCTCATAAATACCTTCATCTCACTTGGGAGGACTCAAAATATGACTATGCAAGCTAAACCATGCTCCAAGACCTCATAGACCATCACCAAACATGACACAATTCACAATGGCCAATATGTTGGTACATTAGAACAAAAATTAGAAGTTGATGATGGTGAATATGAGATTAGAGGGTTTGAAGAAGTGAATTCAGAGCCAAATGGAGAAATTTAAATTTATGGTGGGGAGGGTAATGAATTCAATGGTGATGAGGATGATAATGAAGTACATGCATATATGATTCATTTTATATTCCATTCAAATGACATAGAAGATGATGATGACCTTCCTCTCTCATTGAAATGTTTTGTTCATAATTTTTTCTCATTAGTTCATGCATACTTGAATAAGTATCAATGTACATTAAAAATCTCTTGAAAATAAGGGAGTTATTTTGGACAAAGGGAAAATCATTGTGTGGTAAGGCAAACATGTTAAGATATATATTTTGATCTTAAGGGAATGTGTTGCTAATCTGGATTCTTGCATACTGTAATTTATTTGCATGGGACAACAATTATTGTTACTTGTGTGTTTGCTGATGTGACGACAAATTGTCGTATGCTTGCTGAACTCTATTTGCTGATTGACAACACACCTTGAATCAATTCCATTGATCCAAAGTATGTTGTGGCCTTCTTGTGATCGCTTTGACGATTTACTCTTGAACCGAACTGAAGGTTGATATAAATGTGCAGCACCTGATTTCAGGTATGAACAGTTGGCACGTAGATGCCAACGGAAAAGGTTCGATTCACGAACCATACACTGTCGTAACGTGAGACCTCGTAAGGCGGAAATGCCTGGATACGGGTGGCTCAGGTATGTTAACGAAGGACGAAATGTCCTGTACAGTGTTGAAATTGGAAGTCAGTCGGGAAGACTTGACTGGAAGTTGATTGATTAGTGTTAGGTGTTAGAGGGAATTAGATCCTAATCTAATCCTAAGTTCTACCTTACATCCTAAACTACTATCCTAAGTGGATTTTTAAATTCTAAATGGTGAAAATAGACCTAAGTTCTATTAACCTAAAGACTAGGCGGTGACCTAGGTTTGAACACTATTATGAATCCTAAACTAATCCTAACCTAGAAGGGGACGCACAGACCCATGGGAAAGGATAAGGATGAAAGGGAATTAAATGGCAATTAATGTGAGTCCTTGCGTGGACAGCGCCAAGTTTGGCGGGAACAGGGAAAAGGTGGAGGTATCTAGTTGGTCATGGAACTAAACTTGGTTTGCATGCAAAATTTGAATTTGGTGGTTCGCCAACCCAAGTCGGCGGTGGCGTGAGGAAATAGAAAAAGGCAGAGCCTTTAATGCATTTAATTTTTTTGGTCTTCGTGACCAGTCCGCCTTGGAAAGAGTTTGGAGGAATTTTTGTTGGTCATTTGTGTTTGCTCGGGTTTTTGAGAAGTTGCTCTGCATTTGGTTTTTGCTTGGTTCAGTCGAACCAGTTGTGTTTGGTTTTATCACTGTTTCTTTGGAAATTGAAGGCTGTTTGCTGAGCCTGAAGAGGAAGGTGATTGTTGGGAAGCTCGTTGCGTTGTCGCCGTGGAAGGAAACACCTTCTGTAAACGTGGTTTTCTTTGAGTTTCGAGGAAGAATACCAGGCATGTTAAGCCCTTCTCTTTAAAACACTTGCTTTACTTAAGCGTCTCATTAAAACAACCCTGCTCTTCTTCTTCTGAACGGGTTTTGGGTTTATTCGATTTTGCTGTCATTGTGGAAATGAATTGGGTAGAATCGTTTTTTCTTGTTATTTGTGATTGAATCTGTCCTTGCATTTTTAATTGAGTGGAAAACACCTCCATTTGTGTTGGTTTGTTTTGTTTTGGGAATTAGAAATGGGGAATTCGTCATGTGTGTTTTATGAAAAGCTTGTACATGTTGTATGAGTTTGTTTTCATTAATGAAGCAATCGTTCTTTTGCTAATATGAACTGGAATGATGAAATGTATTAGTTGTGCGAGTTGTTTGAAGTTGTTTCTTTATTGAAATCTTTAAAAAAGGAAATAAGACCCTTTTTCTTCTGTTGTTTTGGGTTTAGAAGGTAATAGCATTTTTGGATTTTAAAGGAACTGGCATTTGAGTTTTATTTGAGCATTACGAGCTCGGTTAGAAGGAAATGATAGTAATATAATTATTGTTGTGCTTCTTCTTTTGTATAAATGGACGAATACGACTTGGGTATTCGTTGGAGTTGGAAAAAGAAATTGTTTTTCTTCTGAACTTATAAATGATTACATTCTTTTCTTGTTGTGATGGAAGGTTGATTTTGTTGTGTTTTATGGAAGCAATTTGATCTTCCAGTTCGGACTGTAGTCGTGAAAATGACTTGGCTTGTATTTCTGTGCAATAAATGATTATATTTTTCTTCTTTTGTGATGGAAAGTTGATTTTATAGTGTTCTATGGATGCGGTTGATCTTCTAACTCAAACTGTCTTCGTGAATACAACTTGGCTTGGGATTTCTGTGCAAGTAAATGGAAAAACATGGAAATTTGGTTTGTTGTTTGAGTCTGTCTTGACTGTACCTTGTTGTGCATCTGATATCCTATGCGGGTTTTCATTAATAAGGGTATTGTTGTATGAAAATTGCATTTTGGGTTCTGTACATCATTGTGAATAGAAAAATGGATTCGGGTAGAAACATTTGTTGGCAAGGAATTCAAATTGGGTATTCATTGCTTATGGTATATTGAATTGAAACAGTTCAGGCTATGTGAGTTTGCTATTCATTGTTGAACGATTGTTCAGTTGTCATTATGAGTTGAGCTGTCATGCTAAGATAAACACGATTTGGGTGTTTTTATCACATTTTGAAGAAAATGATTGTTTCTTACTGAAATTATAGGGAAATGAATTCTTCTTCTTTCTGTTGTTTTTGATTTGATAGAAACAGTAATTGGGTTTAATGAACTTTATAAGTTCAGCTTGATAGAGATGACAGTGGCATTTAGATGGTTTCTGAGTGCTGTGTTTTTTTGTACAAACGGAATATTGAAATGTTTTTATGGTCTCGATTTTTTTGTCATTTAAAAGAAATGAAATCGACCTGAGTAATTCTTGTTGAGTTTGAAGAAAATGGTTGTTTTCTTATTGAATAGTTAAAGGAATGAATTCTTCTCTTTTCTTTGTTTGAATTCTGGAAATAGCATTAGAGCTTTACTGTGCATTATGAATTGGTCTTGCGTTGTAGGTAACAACAATGTGCAAATTGTTATTATGAACTGTATGCGTTCATGGATATAGAAGGTCATGTGAATAAGTGATTACGTGATTGTATAACTGTTTATTTGGTTAAAAATACAGTGAAAGAAGTATGGAATCTTCTAGTACAACAAGTACATAGTATGCATCTTATACTGCTTGTTCTATGATGAATACGATGTTTTACTAACCTGTTTTTGGTATTCGTATGAGCTGATTTAAATGAAGTATTGATAAGGACGATAAATTCATCCTTGTTTTCATTTAAAGCTGAATATGAACGGAACTATTCTTTTGCTTTGGAAAGTGAATTCCGAATGGATTTTGTAAGTTTCACTCTGAACTGTTATCTTGATTTGTGTCTCGTTTGGATTCAATTTTTAGGACAGTCATGAGGAAAGAAATAGGAATGTGGATGGATAACTTGGAAAAATGATCTTTTCTTCTCTCATACAGTTGGAAATCTGTAATCGTTTAGGAACGAATTTTGTATTGCTTGGGTATAAGCAACTATATTTATTGTTGTTTGCTTTCTCATCTGTACTTGATTGCTTGGAATCAAATGAGATGCATGAACTGAAAGGAAAGTAATTGGTTTACATTTCAGTTAGATTTTATCCTTTGCATTTATTACTAATGAAAGGAATGGAAAGGATAACAGTTATGTTATAACAACAGTATGCTTACTTGTATTCCTAATTTTTACAAATGTTGTAATCTGGAACTGTTGAAGGAAATTGCTTCTTGTATGGTTATGTGGGAAATAGGACAGCAATTCTTTGGCTGATTGGGATGGTATTTAGATGGTTCAGTTGTTATGTTGTCCATTCTTTTGATGCTTAATTCTTGATTGATGTTCATACTGTCGTTTCATAAAAGCAGGGTTCTTTTATTGAGACAGTTAATTGGAAGCACCTCATTTTAATGACAAGTGCTTAATATGCTCAGTTCAATGAACTGACCCGTGCAAGTAATTTTGCAGATGGAACTTGATTAAAACGAAGACATGGCTGTTTTCTGATGCTTCTTTTGATTGTCTGAAGATGAATTGTATTTGTTAGTTATTATTCCTCTACGAGGAATTGTGAAAAGAAGAAAGTACATTCTTCTATCTATGAGTTGTAATGATGTTTTATATAAACAAAGTCCAGTCAGTTGGATTGGCAGATGTATGGATTATGAAATGGATTGATGAATACAAATACAAGTGTGATATTTTAATAACTATATCAGTTTGATATTGTTGATTAAATTGGAAATATAATGTTATTTCTTGATTTGGAATTATTTAATTGTCCTTGGATGGATTTAAAAGGAATTGATATCTATTCTTACCTAAATGCAACTTTTAAGTTGAAATGTGCAATTAGTTCATACTTTGGGTTAAGATGAATTTTTAATTGACATTAAAAGGATTAGGAAGAACATGATTCCATAACTGATAGGTATTCAGGATTAGCTTGGAAGCTAAGGAATATCAATTAACTTAGGAGTAAGCCGAACTTCGTTTTCGAACTCCATTAATAGCCTCGTATGTTAAATTCAGAAAGAAAGGATATGGGATAAATATATCCAGGGCTAATGGACCTTAACTATGTAAGGTTAAGGAGAATAAATGAATACATTTATTGGGAATTAGACCTCGTTTAAATGACGTCTAATAAGCTGGAATTCTGAATTTAGTTACAGTTGTGAAAAACTTGGTTAAGTTTAATAGGTTAAACTTATCACGTCCGTCGGTAATGGGCTGCTTAATCCAATGATTAAGAAGAGAACCAAGTAGAAAATGCAACCCTTCGGTACGAAGGAGAAGATGCATAGTAAGCTAGAAGATGGATTTAGTCTCTCTTAGCTACATATACAATGTATGTAAGGAGCGAGGATAAAGGATCAGCATGGTTGCTGAAAGTTGATCTTAAATATTAAGATCATATCCAAATCACTTGAGCAGGATGTGTACTCTCGATGGGAGGATTCCGTAGGACATTGACATACGCCAGCTACAGCACGGTGTCTTCATGAAGGCGGGGTCTTCATGACGACACAATGTTATAGCTGACATATTACAATGCCCTCCCGAATTAAATCATCAAGAATACATAGGTTGAATGTTAAGTTCTTGGCTGGGGATAGGAGTATGATCACGTATACGGAGTGACTCCGGAGGACTAAAGATAACTAGACACACGGAGTCGTGGGGAACGACACCGTATGTCTGCGTATCTTTAGTCACCATGAGTGCCTTCCTATATTCGTTCATATTGCTAGTTGGAAATTGGAAGTTTGAATTGACCTTAAATTGAAAGGACTGGTAGGAACCAGGAAAGACCATTCTAGATAACAGGTGAAGTGAGGTGAAGGACGTATTCCATTGGTGTGTATCACATCCAGGAATATGATCATGCAAAGCATGTGAAAATCTTTGGCCAAAGTATCGCAAGTGTTGGTTGCGTTGTCCTAATCACTTAATTTAAGATGCAGGATGTCAGATGAATATCAGTAACAGATATTCAGATAGGCTTCTTAAATGGATCACTTCGATAACCGGAAACGGTTAAGAGAACTTGTATATATAATATACTATGCATGAATGAACATGAAGGATCGGTAGTTGCCGAGTCATGAAATGAGAGATCGTTGAAACTCCGAGCCATGAAAATGGGAGATCGGTAGTTCTTCGAGTCATTTACAGCAGCATATAGAATCTGTTATAAGATTGAATGGCACTGAATGTGTGTTCCATATTGCAAATATGTGAACAGAGAACATTAGTTTTAAAAGGAAATTGTGTGTTCCAAACTGTATTGTTTGGGCAGAGAACAATTATTAAAACTTGAACGTGTGTTTGAATTATATAATTCATAACAGAGAACGTTATAAAAAAAAAAAAAAATTCCCTTGTTCTAGTATCTTAAAATGGGGATGTTACATCTTGGTATCAGAGCTGAAGGTTGCAGCTCTTGGACCTAATGAGTCCACGATATTAATAAGGTTTACATTTTCTTATTGAACAGAAAATGGTCAGAACAGAGAGGAATTTGCGAATAACCCGTTACAGGGTGGAGAAGCAGCTACTGCTCAAAAGCTGGATGAAATCCTTGCTGCCCTACTAGATACGAGAGATCGTTTGACTGTTCTGGAACAACAGTCAATGGGCAATGAAGAGGAGGAAGATGAAGCTGAAATAAATGATCAGCCGCCTCCTGTGGACAACATCAACGGAGGGAATCGGGTGTTGATAATAATAATGTAATTGCTCCTAATCCCCTGAAAATAAAAGGGCAAGATTAGCAGCTGAACTTACAAATGATATAAAGAGAATAAGTCCTCCAAAGTTTGATGGAACAACCCTTGGGGACGGAGCTGAGAATTGGCTCAGTGAAATGGAGAAATACTTTGCAATAAGAAACTTCTCCGAAGAGACCAAAGCGATATGGGGAGCATATCAGCTTTCTCATGAAGCATCATCATGGTGGGACAACCGTAAGGTTGAGTTGAATATTGTCGAATCAGACATAACTTGGGATCAATTTAAGGGTTATTTTAGGCAACGATGGCTGCCTCAACTCTATTTTGATAGGAAAATGACTGAATTTCAGAGCTGAGTCGTAAGGAAGGCTGTCGGTGACGGAATACTGGGAAGGGTTTACTAAACTCCTTAAGTATGTGCCATAGTACCAAGCTGACGAGAAGTTCAGAATACGGAAATTCATAATGGGACTGAATCCCATCATTGGTGGTGAAGTGGATGTCCACGGCCCAACCACCATGGATGGAGTTGTCGAAAAGGCAATCGAGGCAGAGACAGAGCAGAAATTGAGAGCAATATCTGCTCACAGGGAAGAGATAAGGAAGAAGATTCCCAATTCTTCTTCATCTCTTGCACCAAAAAGGGGACCTTGGAAAAGGTTTGGTGTGAAAAACAAAATTGTTGTGGATAACAACAAGAAATCATGTGATGAACAGACCTGTAAATAGCATGCGGAACAACTTCACAAAAGTTAATGGCATTGGACAGAAGTCCTATGGAAGCCAGAATGATAACTTCAAAGCTGGTAACAAATTTGAGCCTAGAAAAGGGCCAGTTGGAGGATGCTTCAACTGTGGAAAGGACCACTATGTGAATCACTGTCCTCTGAAGAAGGATGATCGTGGTCAGCAGCATAGGATACACGCTGCGGTGGCTAACAGACAAGCTGAAAAGCAAGTTACGCCTATAGAAGTTTAGGTAAGTTATTGTACACTGTAGTCATACTTTTTGATCTTTGGAGCTCTTGAATGCTTTATTTCTGCTAAACTTGCAATGAAATTAAAAAGAAAGGCTGAACGAATGGATAAAACATGGACAGTGCATTATGGGAATAATGTTGTCCATACAGTCGAAATGTGCCTTTTTGGGGCAATTCTTGACTTGCCTAGTTTCTCCACCGAAGTTGACTTGTATGTCACTCCTCTAGGATCATATGATATCATTATTGGAGTTAACTGGTTGGCTGAACATAAGGCAAAGGTCGACTGTTATGAAAAACAAATTTGTTGTTTTGATGACCTGCAGAAAGCAGCAGTCATTCAAGGTGTAAAACGTGAAGTTGCAGTTAGGAAACTGACAGCTATGCAACTAAAAAGGGCTAAAAAAAGAGAATTTGCCTTTGTATGTGGTAAAAATGACAGAAAATGTTGAGGAAGATAATGATTTCATGGAAAGATATCCATTGTTAAGGGGTTTCAGTGATGTGTTTCGGAGGAATTGCCAGGTCTTCCACCCAAACGTGAGTTTGACTTTGCAATAGAAATCAAACCGGGAACTGAACCCATATCTAAGGCACCTTATAGGATGACCACCATCGAGTTGGTAGAGCTAAAGGCTCAGTTACAAGAACTTTTGACTAAGGGGCTGATAAGACCGAGCGTCTCACCTTGGGGAGCGCCGGTAATTTTTGTAAAGAAAAAGGATGGCACTTTGAGGCTGTGCATTGATTACAGAATGCTGAACAAAGCAACTATTAAAAATCGATACCCACTTCCTAGGATTGATGATCTATTCGATCAGATGCGAGGAGCATCAGTCTATTCAAAAATAGATCTTCGATCTAGGTATCATCAGCTGAGAATAAAGGAAGAAGATATTCATAAAACAACTTTTAGAACAAGGTACGGGCATTATGAGTTCACGGTGTTACCTTTTGGGTTGACTAATGCACCTGCCGCCTTCATGAATCTGATGAACAATATTTTTCAAGAATACTTAGACAAGTTTGTGCTTGTATTCTTAGACGACATTCTTATATACTCTAAAAATGTCGAAGAGCACCAAGAACATCTAAGGATAGTGCTGGAAATTTTAAGAAAGAGGAAGTTGTATGGTAAACTGTCTAAATGTTCCTTTTATGATGCAGAGGTGCATTATTTGGGACACGTTATAAGCAAGAATGGAATAGTTGTTGACCCTTCAAAGATCACAGCTATAACTGAGTGGCCTGCGCCTAAGAACGTGCACGAAGTGAGGAGCTTCATGGGCTTGGCTGGATATTATCGAAAGTTCGTTAAGGACTTTTCAAAAATTGCTGCCCCAATCACTTGCTGAAAAGAAGGATAAGAAATTTATGCGGACGGACAAATGTGAATCTGCCTTTAAAAATTTAAAGGAGCAGTTAACTACTGACACCTATTTTGGTATGCACGATCAAATGGAAATTTTATGGTTGTAACGGATGCCTCAGGAGAAGGCCTTGGAGGTATTCTGTTACAGAATAACCATGTCATAGCTTATGAAAGCAGAAAGCTTAAGTTACATGAACAGAATTATGCTCCACACGACCTAGAGCTCACTGCCATTGTTCATGCACTTCAAATGTGGAGGCATTACCTTTTAGGCAAGCCTTTTGAGTTAAAAACAGACCATCTGGGGCTGAAGTATATTTTTACTCAGCCAAATCTGAATGCAAGGCAGCGAAGATGGTTAGAATTTCTGTCTCAGTATGATTTTGATATAAGCTACATCAAGGGCAAGGAAAATAGAGTAGCAGATGCTCTGAGTCGAAGGAAGCATATCTCTGCTCTTATAACGTTAAGAACTCAGTTTAAGGATGAGGTGAAAGATGCCTTGGAATCAGATCCTTATTTCCAGCAAGTCAAAACAACACTTGCTGCAGACCCGAAGGATGTCAGGTATAAAGGATTCCATTTTGATAATGAAGGAATTCTGAGGTTCGAAAACAGGGTATATATACCTTTGGCGAATGACTTAAGAGGGAAATTGTTAACTGAATTTCATAATTCACTTTTTGGACACCTGGCATTACGAAAATGCTTTGTTGATCTTAAGCAATAATTACGGAAGGAATGAAAAAGGATGTGGTGGAATTTGTAACACACTGCTTGGAATGTCAGCGTGTTAAGGCGGAACATATGCATCCCAGGATTATTGTATCCCCACAGTATTCCGCGAGTATAAATGGCAAGTGATAACGATGGATTTCGTTCAAGGATTGCCTATGTCAAGAAATAAGCATGACATTATCTGGTTGTAGTCGAACAAATTGACCAAAGTGGCACACTTCATTCTTTGGTAATTTGAAAGACGATGCACCAGTGTTAGCAAGAAGATTTGTACATGAAATCTTGATTGCATGGAATACCGGAATTAATCATATCGGACAGAGATCGAGGATGACATCAAGGTTTTGGCAAACGCTTAATGCGGCCTTGGGAACTAAATTAAACTTCAGTTCTGCATATCATCCGGAGACGGATGGACAGACTGAGAGAGTTAATCAGGTTTTAGAGGACATGTTAAGGATGTATTGCATGGACCAGCAGTATAAATGGGAGGAATACCTTCCGCTGGTAGAATTTGCTTACAATAATACATACCATGCCTCTTTAAAAATGGCGCCCTTTGAAGCATTGTATGGAAGAAAATGCAGAACCCCTGTCAGCTGGGACAGCGTTGAGGACAGAGAGGTAATTGGGCCAGAAATCCTTACGGAAATGGAACAGCAAATCAAAATGATTAGGGAACATCTAAAGGAGGCTGCCAATAGGCAAAAGAGTTATGCAGACTTAAAGCGGGTTGATAGGAATTATAAACTGGGAGAGAAGGTCTTTCTTCGGGTGAAGCCGAAAAAGAGCTCAATAACTTTTGGCAAGGCTGCCAAGTTGTCGCCACGATACGTGGGACCTTTTGAAATTGTTGAAATAATCAACCCTGTAGCTTATCGTCTAGCATTACCTCCTGCTTTGTCTCAAATGCATGATGTTTTTCATATTTCTTTGCTTAAGAAATACGTGACAGATTTATCACATGTGCTGAATTGGAATTCCTTGCAGGTCCAAGACCCAGGAATAATCGTGGTTAAGCCCATTCGAGTGTTGGGAACTCGCTAGTTGTACTTAAGAAATCGCGAAGTGAATCAATGTAAGGTCCAGTGGGACCAGTTCAGTGAAGAAAGTGCAACTTGGGAAAATCTCGAAGAAATGAGATCTACTTTTCCACATTTGTTTGATCGAATTTGAAATTCGAAAAAACTGATAATTCTACCAAATTTAGACAATTATTAGTCTATTGTACAGTTGTCTTAAAACATTGTTTTTAAGAGTGAATCTATTTTTGGTATGAACTTATGAATGGAAGGACAATAACTGAACTTTGTCCTAGGAACTCCTTGATTTGGTTAATTTGATCATCGGGACGATGATTCTTTAAGGAGGGAGGAATGTAACACCTGATTTTTGTAAGTTATCATGGTAATTACTTTCTTGATGTTGTAACTGCTGAAATGAAGGCAAACATGTTAAGATATATATTTTGATCTTAAGGGAATGTGTTGCTAATCTGGATTCTTGCATACTGTAATTTATTTGCATGGGACAATAGTTATTATTACTTGTGTGTTTGCTGATGTGATGACAAATTTGTCGTATGCTTGCTGAACTCTATTGTTGATTGACAACACACCTTGAATCAATTCCATTGATCCAAAGTATGTTGTGGCCTTCTTGTGATCGCTTTGTCGATTTACTCTTGAACCGAATTGAAGGTTGATATAAATGTGCAACACCTGATTTCAGGTATGAACAGCTGGCACGTAGATGCCAACGGAAAAGGTTCGATTCACGAACCATACACTGTCGTAACGTGAGACCTCGTAAGGTGAGAAATGCCTGGATACGGGTGGCTCAGGCATGTTAACGAAGGACGAAATGTCACCCCTGCAGTGTTGAAATTGAAGTCGATCGGGAAGACTTGTTTGGAGTTGATTGATTAGTGTTAGGTGTTAGAGGGAATTAGATCCTAATCTAATCCTAAGTTCTACCTTACATCCTAAACTACTATCCTAAGTGGATTTTTAAATTCTATAAATGGTAAAAATAGACCTAAGTTCTATTAACCTATGACCTAGGTTGAACACTATTATTAATCCTAAACTAATCCTAACCTAGAAGGGGGGCACACGAGACCCATGGGAAAGGATAAGGATGGAAGGAAATTTAATGGCAATTAATGTGAGTCCTTGCGTGGACAGCGCCAAGTTTGGCGGGAACAGGAAAAAGGTGGAGGTATCTAGTTGGTTATGGAACTAAACTTGGTTTGCATGCAAAATTTGAATTTGGTGGTTCGCTTGACCCAAGTCGGCGGTGGCGTGAGGAAATAGAAAAGGAGAGCCTTTAATGCATTTAATTTTTGGTCTTCGTGACCGATCCGCCTTGGAAAGAGTTTGGAGGAAATTTTGTTGGTCATTTGTGTTTGCTCGGGTTTTTGAGAAGTTGCTCTGCATTTGGTTTTTCTTGGTTCAGTCGAACCAGTTGTGTTTGGTTGATTATCACTGTTTCTTTGGAAATTGAAGGCTATTTTCTGAGCCTGAAGAGGAAGGGATTGTTTGGAAGCTCGTTGTTGTCGCCGTGGAAGGAAACACCTTCTGTAAACGTGGTTTTCTTCGAGTTTCGAGGAAGAATACCAGGCATGTTAAGCCCTTCTCTTTAAAACACTTGCTTTACTTAAGCGTCTCATTAAAACAACCCTGCTCTTCTTCTTCTGAATGGGTTTTGGGTTTATTCGATTTTGCTGTCATTGTGGAAATGAAATGGGTAGAATCGTTTTCTTGTTATTGTGATTCGAACTGTCCTTGCATTTTTTTAATTGAGTGGAAACACCTCCATGTTGTGCTGGTTTGTTTGACAGTAATGGGGAATTCATCATGTGTGTTATGAAACTGTACATGTTGTATGAGTTTGTTTTCATTATTGAAACAATCGTTCTTTTTGCTATATGATTTGGAATGATGGAAAGTATTAGTATTATTTGTGCGAGTTGTTGAAGTTGTTTCTTTCTTGAAATTTTTAAAAGGAAATAACCCCCTTTTCCTTTATACTTGTTTTGGGTTTAGAAGGTAATAGCATTTTTGGATTTTAAAAAGGCGGCATTTGAGTTTTATTTGAGCATTATGAGCTCGGTTAGAAGGAAATGATAGTAATATAATTATTGTTGTGCTTTTCTTTTGTATAAATGGAGCGAATACGACTTGGGTATTCGTTGGAGTTAGGAAAAAAATTTTTTCTTCTTTGAACTTATAAATGATTATATTTTTTTCTTTTGTGATGGAAGGTTGATTTTGTTGTGTTTTATGGAAGCAATTTGATCTTCGATTGGTTTGTAGTCGTGAAAACGAACTTGGCTTTTTATTTACGTGCAATAAATGATTATATTATTTTTTTCTTTGATGGAAAGTTGATTTTATAGTGTTTTATGGATGCGGTTGATCTTCGATTAACTCAAATTGTCTTGTGAAACTTGACTTTTGGATTTCTGTGCAAATAAATGGAAAAACATGGGAATTTGTCTTGTTGTTTGGGTCTGTCTTGACTGTACCTTGTTGTGCATCTGATATCCTATGCGGGTTTTCATTAATAAGGGTATTGTTGTATGAAAATTGCATTTTGGGTTCTGCACATCATTGTGAATAGAAAAATGGATTTTGGGTAGAAACATTTGTTGGCAAGGAATTCAAATTGGGTATTCATTGCTTATGGTATATTGAATTGAAACTGTACAGGCTATGTGAGTTTGCTTTTTCATTGTTGAACGATTGTTCAATTGTCATTATGAGTTGAGCTGTCATGATAAGATAAACACGATTTGGGTGTTTTTATTACATTTTGAAGAAGATGATTGTTTCTTCTTCTTTGAAATTATAGGGAAATGAATTCTTCTTCTTTCTTGTTTTTTTTGATTTTGATAGAAGCTTGATAATTGGGTTTAATGAACTTTATAAGTTCAGCTTGATAGAGATGACAGTGGCATTTAGATTATTTCCTGAGTGCTGTGTTTTTCTGTACAAACGGAATATTTAAATGTTTCTTGCGGTCTCGATTTTGCACAGTCATTTAAAAGAAATGAAATCGACCTGAGTAATTCTTGTTGTTTGAAGAAAATGGTTGTTTTCTTATTGAATAGTTAAAGGAATGAATTCTTCTCTTTTTGCTGTTTGAATTCTGGAAATAGCAATTATAGAGCTTTACTGTGCAATATGAATTGGTCTTGCTGTAGGTAACAACAATGTGCAAATTGTTATTATGAACTGTATGCGTTCATGGATATAGAAGGTCATGTGAATAAGTGATTACGTGATTGTATAACTGTTTATTTGGTTAAAAATACAGTGAAAGAAGTATGGAATCTTCTAGTACAGTAAGTACATAGTATGCATCTTTATACTGCTTGTTCTATGATGAATACGATGTTTTACTAACCTGTTTTTGGTATTCGTATGAGCCTGAATTAAATGAAGTATTGATAAGGACGATAAGTTCTTCCTTGTTTTCATTTAAAGCTGATTATGAATGAAATTATTCTTGCTGCTGGAAAGTGAATTCCGAATGGATTTTGTAAGTTTCACTCTGAACTGTTATCTTGATTTGTGTCTCGTTTGGATTCAATTTTTAGGACAGTCATGAGGAAAGAAATAGGAATGTGGATGGATAACTTGGAAAAATGATCTTTTCTTCTCTCATACAGTTGGAAATCTGTAATCGTTTAGGAACGAATTTTGTATTGCTTGGGTATAAGCAACTATATTTATTGTTGTTTGCTTTCTCGTCTGTACTTGATTGCTTGGAATCAAATGAGATGCATGAACTGAAAGGAAAGTAATTGGTTTACATTTCAGTTAGTTTTACCCTTTGCATTTATTACTAATGAAAGGAATGGAAAGGATAACAGTTATGTTATAACAACAGTATGCTACTTGTATTCCTAAACTTTACAAATGTTGTAATCTGGAACTTTGAAGGAAATTGCTTCTTGTATGGTTATGTGGGAAATAGGACAGCAATTCTTTGGCTGATTGGGATGGTATTTAGATGGTTCAGTTGTTATGCTGTCCATTCTTTTGATGCTTAATTCTTGATTGATGTTCATACTGTCGTTTCATAAAAGCAGGGTTCTTTTATTGAGACAGTTAATTAGAAGCACCTCATTTTAATGACAAGTGCTTAATATGCTCGATTGATGAAGCCTGCCCCGTGCAAGTAATTTTGCAGATGGAATTTGATTAAAATGAAGACATGGCTGTTTTCTGATGCTT
Organism: Taxus wallichiana var. yunnanensis; assembly: GCA_018340775.1. Lineage (NCBI taxonomy): Eukaryota > Viridiplantae > Streptophyta > Pinopsida > Cupressales > Taxaceae > Taxus > Taxus wallichiana. The sequence goes on from CM031236.1 coordinate 325,293,031, forward strand.
CTTTTGATTGTCTGAAGATGAATTGTATTTGTTAGTTATTATTCCTCTACGAGGAATTGTGAAAAGAAGAAAGTACATTCTTCTATCTATGAGTTGTAATGATGTTTTATATAAACAAAGTCCAGTCAGTTGGATTGGCAGATGTATGGATTATGAAATGGATTGATGAATACAAATACAAGTGTGATATTTTAATAACTATATCAGTTTGATATTGTTGATTAAATTGGAAATATAATGTTATTTCTTGATTTGGAATTATTTAATTGTCCTTGGATGGATTTAAAAGGAATTGATATCTATTCTTACCTAAATGCAACTTTTAAGTTGAAATGTGCAATTAGTTCATACTTTGGGTTAAGATGAATTTTTAATTGACATTAAAAGGATTAGGAAGAACATGATTCCATAACTGATAGGTATTCAGGATTAGCTTGGAAGCTAAGGAATATCAATTAACTTAGGAGTAAGCCGAACTTCGTTTTCGAACTCCATTAATAGCCTCGTATGTTAAATTCAGAAAGAAAGGATATGGGATAAATATATCCAGGGCTAATGGACCTTAACTATGTAAGGTTAAGGAGAATAAATGAATACATTTATTGGGAATTAGACCTCGTTTAAATGACGTCTAATAAGCTGGAATTCTGAATTTAGTTACAGTTGTGAAAAACTTGGTTAAGTTTAATAGGTTAAACTTATCACGTCCATCGGTAATGGGCTGCTTAATCCAATGATTAAGAAGAGAACCAAGTAGAGAAAATGCAACCCTTCGGTATGAAGGAGAAGATGCATAGTAAGCTAGAAGATGGATTTAGTCTCTCTTAGCTACATACAACTGTAACAGGAACGAGGATAAAGGATCAGCATGGTTGCTGAAAGTTGATCTTAAATATTAAGATCATATCCAAATCACTTGAGCAGGATGTGTACTCTCGATGGGAGGATTCCGTAGGACATTGACATACGCCAGCTACAGCACGGTGTCTTCATGAAGAGGCGGGGTCTTCATGACGACACAATGTTATAGCTGACATATTACAATGCCCTCCCGAATTAAATCATCAAGAATACATAGGCTGAATGTTAAGTTCTTGGCTGGGGATAGGAGTATGATCACGTATACGGAGTGACTCAGGAGGACTAAAGATAACTAGACACACGGAGTCGGGGAACGACACCGTATGTCTGCGTATCTTTAGTTACCATGAGTGCCTTCCTATATTCGTTCATATTGCTAGTTGGAAATTGGAAGTTTGAATCTGACCTTAAATTGAAAATTTGGTAGGAACCGGGAAAGACCATTCTAGATACTTAGGTGAAGTGAGGTGAAGGGCGTATTCCATTGGTGTGTATCACATCCGGGGAATATGATCATGCAAAGCATGTGAAAATCTTTGGCCAAAGTATCGCAAGTCTTTGGTTGCGTTGTCCTAATCACTTAATTTAAGATGCAGGATGTCAGATGAATATCAGTAACAGATATTCAGATAGGCTTCTTAAATGGATCACTTCGATAACTGGAAACGGTTAAGAGAACTTGTATATATAATATACTATGCATGAATGAACATGAAGGATCGGTAGTAGTTGCGAGTCATGAAATGAGAGATCGTTGAAACTCGAGCCATGAAAATGGGAGATCGGCGAGTTCTTGAGTCATTTCTGAGCAGCATATAGAATCTGTTATAAGATTGAATGGCTTGAATGTGTGTTCCATATTGCAAATATGTGAGCAGAGAACATTAGTTTTAAAAGGAAATTGTGTGTTCCAAATTTGTATTGTTTACCAAAGCGATATGGGGAGCATATCAGCTTTCTCATGAAGCATCATCATGGTGGGACAACCGTAAGGTTGAGTTGAATATTGTCGAATCAGACATAACTTGGGATCAATTTAAGGGTTATTTTAGGCAACGATGGCTGCCTCAACTCTATTTTGATAGGAAAATGACTGAATTTCAGAACTGGTCACAAGGAAGGCTGTCGGTGACGGAATACTGGGAAGGGTTTACTAAACTCCTTAAGTATGTGCCGCAGTACCAAGCTGACGAGAAGTTCAGAATACGGAAATTCATAATGGGACTGAATCCCATCATTGGTGGTGAAGTGGATGTCCATGGCCCAACCACCATGGATGGAGTTGTCGAAAAGGCAATCAGATAGGAACAGAAATTGAGAGCAATATCTGCTCACAGGGAAGAGATAAGGAAGAAGATTCCCAATTCTTCTTCATCTCTTGCACCAAAAAGGGGACCTTGGAAAAGGTTTGGTGTGAAAAACAAAATTGTTGTGGATAACAACAAGAAATATGTGATGAACAGACCTGTAAATAGCATGCGGAACAACTTCACAAAAGTTAATGGCATTGGACAAAGTCCTATGGAAGCGTAATGATAACTTCAAAGCTTAATTAGTAGTGTGATAGAATCCCTAAAGGGAAAATAAGAAGAATTTTGCAAGCTTAATTCTAAAGTAGAAACCCAAAGAGTTAGAAAAGAAAATTGCATCAGATTTAAAGATGAGTTAAAGTTCTTGAATTATAAGTTGGAGCTGAGATCTAGTAAGTTGCACACATATGAGAGGTTGGAGAAGAGTTGTGTTTACAATATGGCAAGTCTAAGTGGTTGTGAAGACATGAAGTAGATCAAGAAGATAGATTCCAAGATGTCTAACCTGTTAGAAAATAAAATGCAATAAGGTATAGTTATTTTTAATTTTATCATGAATTTGGTCATAGAGATAGAGATTGCAAGAAAAGGTTCTCAAGGAGTGATTAATCATGGGATTATGAAGGTTCCTACATAGGTAAGTGTTATTCATGATGTGAATATGGTCATAAGGATGTGGATTGTGGTTGGAACCTCATCTCATATCATTCAAAAGGTAAGAATAGTGTCTTGTGCTACAAATGTCACAAATAATGTCATATTACTAGTTTTTTCCTATCAAAATGAATCTCCAAGACATAACAGCTAGTTACAAGCTCCTAGAAGGCAAGATAGAACAATATTTAACAAGAAAGATGATCCTAAGAATGAAAATAAGAAGGTATGGATTCCCAAATTAGTTAAAGAGGAACCCAAAGCCAACAAGATTGTCTTGAAATTAGATAAGGCAGATAAGGAAAAGGAGGAAATCAAGAAGTATGAGGTAGAATAGTCTACCTGCAGTTCACAAGGTATGTTTTCTATGTTTGAAAAAAAAATTCAGTGAATGAAGAATATCATGAGTGTTTTGACAGATTTCAATCTATAGAAAATAATGAAGATGATATCATGTTTGAAAATCCATCCAAGAAGACAAGAAGCAAGAAAAAGATGGAGTTTTTTTGGATATTTTGATAACTACATATTGTTTTAATGACCTCAAAAGAAATAAAGTGTCTTCACTAGGATTCTTGAAGGAATTCATCTATTGAAGGAAGAATGGGTATATTATTACAAGGTCCTTTGAAGCTCTGTTGTTCTATATCATTCATAGAGAAGTTCATATTTTTGGGTTGAGTAAGAAGTTTATTCATGTTGCTATATATTATGTTTTCATTCAAAGGTGTCAAGTAAATCAGTGGTCCCATGGTATCCATTCAAAGTGTCCTGCGCATACATCATTCGAGATATTAAAAAGGTCAAAAGGTTATATTTTGTGTGTAGTTACGTGTAGTTGTAAAAATGTATATGAAGTATGATTGGTGATCCATCTTGTTTTGGAATGAATAAAAGTTTTGAATATCAAGTGGAGGTGTTGTGGCCAAAATATTTAGTCTAGGTTTTCTCTTGGTTAGTCTATGAAGTCTTATTTGTAGTACTCAAGCTATGAGTAGGAGTATGTGACTATAAATGGTCTACAAAATTGAGTATTTTAAGTCATGAGAATCATAAAATTATCTTTCACATTAAGTTTTTCCTAAGGAAATTTAAATGTATATTTATCATGTTATCATCATTCCTAGTTGATGATAAATGTTCAAGAGTTAGTACCATTTGAGTGATGTAATGTCATGAGGTCTCATAGAAGATTCCATGGATTAAGTCTTCAAGAAGTGATTTTTGAGATTGAAGGGTAGTCTTGAGGTGTATCATGCATCTATTGTCTCATGAAGGTAAGAAGTAAACATCAAGTTTTGTCAAGGTCCTGCAAATAGTGTTGAGATTCTTAGACATCAAGGGATTTTCCATTGTGAGTTTGTTGGAGAACCAAAATCGGGTATGTGTGATTTTACATTGGTGTTTGAAGTTACTATTCCACAAAATATTTTTTTCCAAGTCCAAGAAGGTCAAGAGCATGCTCCTAGGGAGATTCAGGTTAATATGTATAAAGGAAATAAAGGACTCAAAGGTTAACACCAAGAGCATGACACAGGAGTGAATATTAGATCACATAATCAAGAATATGAATTTTGGTTACAAGAACAAGTTCTCGTGTTCGAGTCGAGAGTTGGGATTTAAGAAGATGTGAAAGAATTTGCAAAGCAAATATCCATGTTTTGTGAAAAATGTCTTAAGAAGTCTTACATTGAATTAGAGGTCTACATTCTCAAGAAGAGTAGAGTTGAACTATGAACAACGTATGTTATCTTCTACGAGTATTTACATTTGTTTCATGTAGTTTTGTTGTGTGTGTGTGTGTGTCCAAGAAATGTTTTCCAATGTTAATAAAGTGATGTAGAGGTTTGTAAAAGTGTTTTGAAGATATGATGATTGTGTGTAAGGTTTGTTTTGGTAGCCATTATTTAATATAAATCGAATTAAGTAAATATTATTTTTAGATTAACTACTGTACCTAATGATATACAAATTCTAATATATAGTAAGACACAAGCAAAAAATCATGTACAATATGAAACCCTAAGCTAAAAGGAGAGATATGAGGGCTTAGCTAATTTCCAAGTGAATATGAAGTGATCTAAGAAGATGAAATACTAGAATAGACCGAGAAGAGTGTCATAGAGGTTTTTCGGAGGTTCTAAAATCTAGAAGTGGCTTTGGACATGAGCACCCATAGGAGGTTAGGAGAACCTAGGTGTTAGTGTCTAGATCTGGGAAACCGTGTCCGTGTAAGTGCTCCAGATTTGATCTTTCTATGCAGGATAATCTTCGTTGTTGGAAATGTGTCGACTATAGTTGTAACCTTCACAAAATAAGTTCACCAAAGCACATACCCATAAACCACATCAAACCTAAAAAGGAAAATGCATAATTGGGAGTCAAGTTGACCCACGACGATCACCTAAAGTGAACTTAGGACCGAGTTTTGCACTATATCTCAAACTCCATACGTTCTTTTGTGTGTGTGTGTGTGTATAAATGATGCCATAGGATACCATTTTCCAAGTTGCACAAATGATAGTGTGCTAGATCTATAATGTATAAGATGTATAGTATGTGTGGATGGAATAGAATAGAATTCCCCTTCCTATGTTGTGTATGCAGAAGTATGTAGCCCTTTCCCTTGAATTGATGTTAGATAAACACCTTTGATGTTTTTGTGCCTTTAAATGCAAGCTTAGGTGTTAGTATGTAATGTTTGGTGGTTGGGTACTTTATTTTGAAAGCATAAATATGTATTTATATGATTCCTTTGTTTGAATTTCGTAATTGACAACTGAAAGGCCGACCCAAAGTGATAAAAATTTATTAAGAAGCAAAAGGGGTCCAAAAGGATAAGAAAAATATAAATATGGAAAAGAGTGCCTAGGAAGACAAGAGTTCTTGAAATTAGTGTCCTAATAGGTTAGCGGTTTTGAGACCATAAAATGATAAAATAGTCAAATGAAAGCAAGAGTGTAATATGTATAAATCCAATAAAAGTGCGAGAAGATAAAGAAAAAGGTTAAAGGTAGTTTTCCATTACTAGTTTTTCGTGTAGGAATAACTTAAATGCTTTGGCATGCTTTTAGGACCTAGAAATTTACCCAAGTGCATATATTTTGTGACTACAAGGCAAATAATACGTGTTAAGTACATGAAGAAGAACGGTTTTTCAAAAGTGGTCTCCGCATTATCTCATATGTGCAAGAAAGGTGACAATCCTATTCCCTAAGGACTTAAAGAAAATGATTCAAGGGGGTGACAGATTTATAGATGGTCAAAATATGAACATAATTTTTGATGACTCTTGAAGGTTTGTATTCTCTTAATTATTATACAATCATGAGATATTCTTGTAGAGATGGATTCCAAAGATTGAAGGATCATCAAGTATCCTCTTAGGTTTCTTTGATAGATAAAGGATATTATGGTAATATGTATCTTTTACACATGGTTTCATATTGCATCATTTAAAGGGAGTATGTGTCTAAGGAATTTATGAAAGTATTATTACTATGGGATCAAAGAGGAGTTTCGAGTAGGTCAAGAATCAGTAAGAAAGTGGCAGAGCATCAATTGATAATATGGTAAAATCTAATGACATGAAATATTTTAAAGGAATTGTTGTGTATGAAAAGGCATATTTATTTACTGAATGTAGGAATTTTGAAAGCAAGATGATAGATTGTATAAGTTAGAAGGATTGAAAATGAGGCAGAGACTACTAAAATATTGTGACATTAGACATAATCCATTTCCAAGATTTTTCTCAAGATATGCGACCCTATATTTGTTTTATCAGTTAGATAATGATGGTATGTTGTTAGGGGGACCACTAAGAAGGAATTTCACATGCATAGTTTTCTTACATTCTACAAGGATAAATTTGGAAAAATTGGTTTGAAGGAATGATTTAGGGATTTTAGTCCTAAAATGTGTTACTAGTCTATTTTGAGTAGGATCAAGACAATTTGATGTTATGTGAGTCTAAGTGCATGAAGAGGTGTAATTGTGTTATCTTGAGTACATTGTAGTATGCTCCAAGATAGGATTAGAATGGTGTTTACAACAGGAGAATACCAAAAGTGGAGTATAGTTGCAGGGGGAGCATTGAAAGAAGTGAAGAGCATGTTCATAATAGTGATCATTATCAAAGAAGGTGTGCAAACCAAATTGATGCATGTAAGCCAGTATGATGGTGAGTACTCTCTCATAGGGATATATGTGTGCATATCATGCCCATGAAGATTTTATTTTATTATTGAAGTCAAAGGAAATAAAGTACAATCCAAGAGGGAGCTTGTGAGAAAGTAAGTCAGTTTTACATTGTTGTTATTATGTGTTGTCATTGTATTTTCATGTTAAGTTGTCAAAATCATTTTTCAAATATGTAAGGGTGAGATTAGGCTCGAAACATGAAAAATGGAGTCTTGTAGGTGTTTGGTTATGTGGTTTCCATTAATGTTTCTAAAATTGGTTTCCATCAATGAAAAAGGGGAAGATTTTTGGCCATTGTGTCTTTGGTGTTGTCATTGATGTCAAATGTCATTGATGGAAAAGTGAGTCTAGGTGTCTCTGTGAGGTGTCAATCAAGGTCATGCATGAAGGTTGATTAATAGTGTCCAATCTATTGTTAAAAAAATTAGACAGACAACCAATCAACCCTTTTGCCTAACGCAAAAGATCAAGATGGAATCAAACCAGTTTAATCGTAATTGCACTTAAGAATTAGCTTAAGCTTGAATAATTTAACATACGATGAATAATGATTCGATCTAGGATCTCAGAAAATTCTATTTCTAGTAGAAATAAGAATATACATACATTAACAAAAGACAAACAAAACACATCAAAAACTCAAATAAACACAACAAAACCACTAAGAGACTAATTAGAATGATAAGATATTTATCCTTAAACTCAATGTCTTTTAATCCCAAATTAATCACTCATATATCGAATCTATATTTTTGAATCAAAATGAATATTGTCAACCTTTATTCGATAGAGTGAAACCTTTCGATTAGGTAACCTCTTGAAAAGGTGAAAACCGAGTGATATTTTATAATCTCTTCTTTGTAATTATTTTCCGATATTAACGATATTGAGAAAAAACAAATAACAAACCAAGGAGAAAAGGAAATAAAATATCAACATATAAACATATTTACACATTTGATGAAATATAAATTGATATAGACATGATGAAGAGAACAAATTTTACATTAATGAAATGAAGTACAATGATCTCTAAAACAACGTCTTAACATGGCCATGATCAAATATAAAATCCAACATGGCTAAATATTACATTCATTTGAGATGAAGTGAAGATATCATCAAGCTTTCTTTGGTTATATAGGCAAAATCTGCAATCAGTTAGATAAGAATACATAATTATTGGTTAGATAATCCGAATAATGATATTAAATATGGATATACCTGTTGTATTTGAAATTCATGCTCAAACCTCAAAACAATGGTGTCATAACTCTTGTAAGATCACTTGCCTCAGAAATGCATTACACACAAAATAATTTTCAGAATGATATAACTTTAAAATAGCTATAAAATACCTAATTTTTCATCCTTTGTTTTTGAATCCTCCATGTCCTTTTATAGCATCCTCACGAGCAGAATCAGATTGTAAATGATTTATTTATTTTAAATGATTTAAAAGAATGTTTTAAATTTTATAATAATAAGACTTAAATTTATAACTTAAGTGAACCATAATTTAAATAAGGACACATGATTTAACTTTTCACTTATATATATATATATATATATTATATATATATATATATATATATATATATATGAATGAGGTATGAATTATCAAAACAGGGGCCCATTAAGTATTGCATACACTAAATAAATGTAAACACAATCCATATGAAGCATTCATCCTTTCAATAGCTAACACATCATCATGATATAACAAAAATCAAATATCCATAACCATCCATCTATATATATTAATAAAATAATGTCATCATTAAGTCATTCAAATTTGCCTCAAAATATAAAGTATGATATCTAAAATGTGAAATGTATGTAAAGTGTCAAATATATCTAATCAAGTTTTATCAAATCAAGGCATCATATTCAGTCATCTCATGTCAAGTCTAATAGTGGCATTCCCTGCTCACCACCATCTCTACATACTCATATGGCTCCATTGGAAGTATGGTGCAAGTGATATTACCAAATTCATTTTCTATTTCCAATTTAACTCTTTGTATTACACCTATCACCTTAGGCACAATGAAATAGGACCTAACACACTTAGAGGTTTGTGGGGATCTATGAGAAGGTACATATTGAGTCTTTTCATACATTAGTGGTGTGGTATTAGCTGGTATAGTTTTTCGTGGAGGTACACTAGGAGTGGATTGAATAGATCTATTGGAGGAGACCGAGTTATTTTTAGCATGTGTGTGCTCAAGGTTGTGTAAAGGAGGATTATGAACGTTGCGAGAAGATAGATTACGTGGATAAGAATCAATTACTTGAAGAAATTCATGAAGACAAGGCTCATTAGCATCAAAATGAACAGATACACGTGTAGGGCCATGCCTAACAAAAGGTATGCCTCCCTAAAGCATACTAGTTCCCCTTCAGCCACCCCTAGGTGAACCCCTCTGCCATGATTGACCATGAAAACTATTTTGCCCCCAAGAATGATGTGACTCGGACCTTCTAGAACCCCAACCATCCCATCCAGACATGATGAAATGTTGAAAAGAAAAAAATAGTCACCAGGTCTTAGCATGTTGTTTTCATTTAAACTCCTAGAACTGAGTTATCAATCCACAATCATAAATGACAATCAATAAAATAATGACACATGATTTTTAAATAAAACATGCTTTATTTCCTCACAGAGTCATCTTAATCTGATTTATGTCACTTTTTCCAAGTTATGAAACTACCCATTGTCAAGATATCATTTCTATTTAAATGAAACACATACCTATATCATTTCAAGCTTATGTATTTTTTCCTATGTTTTTTTAGGAGTAAAATTCACTTGAAAGCAGGACAACGATACCATAGTGTCAAATTTTTTTAAGTCATATCTTTCCAAGACACCCCCAGGTCAGTCCATCCATAGTACCAACCCTATCCTATCATCAAAGTGACCCCTAAGTGATTTTCATGTAGCCCCTTAAGTGCTTTAGGAAGCAAAAATCATTTAAGGAACTCTTGGAGCAAAGTGTTTGACAATGGAGTTTCAAGTCATTTTAAGAAGGGTTATCATCAGCCTTCATGTGAATAGTACATCCCCCAGAGCAGATATAAAGGCTAAAAATCATCATGGAGGAGTATTCATGAGATAAAATTGTTTTTGAATATTTGAGGCAGTTTTAGAAGTTTTGGAGTTGATTCACCAAAAGCGGGTTTTGAACCTAAAGGAGTATGCACCTTTGCGAAAGAGGGCCTCGAGCTTCATATCAAGATTTTGGGAGCTTCATAGTGATTTTAAAGCCCAAAAAGTACCTATGGAAATAATTTTCAATTCTCTACATGGTGGAAAATATGGGACTTCTTGAAACTTCATACATTATTCTAGGCAACTCATTCTTCGCGGCACAACAAGCAATCCCGAGAAATAAGGAGACATTTGGAGGTGTTACAGTAAAAATTGGATCTTGGTACCATCACCATTGGATTAATTGAGTTTTTTTGGAGGAAGAATCATATAAAATTTCACCCAAAAATTCATCCGGGAGCTTGAGATATCATCTTCACAAGTTGGCTCCCAAGGTAAGCTTTCCAACACTTAGTCAAATTTTTGATGGGACACGTGGCAACCTGAGGTGAAGTTGTATTTTCATATCCCATTTTTCCATTTTTAAAATGGAAATGAGGTGCAAAAATTGTTCCCCACTCCCATTAAGCCTTTTGGTCACCCATATGACACGAAACCACCTCTCTCACCCCTAGGTGCTCCATTTTAGCCCCCTCCTCCAAGTTACACAACGAATGAACATGTGAAAATGGCATGCCCAGGATGAAGGGGTATTTCATGTACCATTTTTCCCTTTTAAATGGGATGAAAGGGACATAAAAATGCACCCTACCCCTATTGTGCCTTTTGTTCCTCCATACAACCGTCAACCGACCCCCAGGTGCTCTAATTCAGCCCCCTCTCCCAAGTTGTTCATCGAATGAAACGATGCCAAGTGTCAAGCCTAGGATGAAGTGGAAATTCATGTCCCTTTGAAAATTTTTAAAAGGGAAAAAAGGGACAGAAAAAATCACCCCATCCCTCCCTCTCTCATTTACATGCTATAAATTGCAACACTTAGCCATATTTTCGCCATTTTTTCCCCACACCTCCACACTCCGCCAAAATGCTATTGGATTTTCTCCATAAGTACATATACCATTTTTTTCTTAAAAAAATATTTTATATGCCCTCATAACTTGAAAACAAAAAAATGAAAAAAATTCCATATTCAAATGAAGAAAATGAAGATTTTTTCAAAAAACCCTCGAAGTCACTCGAGAAGAATTGTTCATATCTTCAGAAACTACTCAACGAAACGAGATGCCGTTTGTTGCATTGTATTATTTTTCTATGAGCCATAAGGATATATATGGAAGTTTTTCCATGCACAACTGATATTTTTATGGCGAAAATAAAACTTAGCTTAATTCATCATTAGTTGATATTTGAATAAATGTAATAAGTTAAAGTATTTAATTAAATACTTTAAACTTATGTCAATAGATATTAGTTGTCCTTAGTTTTTAGTTAACTAAGTGATAGTGTTCTCATCCCAATGTTTGTGGGATCATGTTCTATCTTTTGCATATTTTGTTCCCGGATGATTTCCATGAGGGGCAATAGGGGCAGTTAGGGCGATATGCTATTTATGCATATTTTCTCATATTAGGTGATTTGCTTCCATATATTGTGGATGAGATAGAAGTTGTCCAATATCTATAAATATTACAACTCTCTCATTTGTTTGTAATGCTTGATTTGATATTAATAAAATTACACAAGCACCGTCTTGTTTATGTGCAAAGCTTTTATGTCAAATAATTTTAAATATTCTTTGTCAAGATTTGGTATCAGAGTAGTATTTTGATCCAGAGAGGAGTGTAGGAAGTTTTAGGGAAGTTTAGGGAGATATGGAGAAATTATAGAGCTAGGAGGAGCCATAGATGCCCCAGCCATTTCACAGCCCCTACCCGAATCCACACCCTGAATCACGGATTGATTTGTAGTTGAAGAACACCTGGAGTGCAATCACGAGCCCTTGCAAACTTGGATACTAACTTTGTACAAAAGGTGACATTGTTTCATTCTTTGTATATATATTTTAAATTACTCAGACGTGCAAATTTTTTTTTTATAAATGGAAGCATTTAAAAATATATATATACAATATTTTTGATCTATGGGTACCCAATCTTTTCAAGCTCCCCACATTACTTGTTCTTCCTCTTCTCTGTACTTTTTATTCTTCTTCCTCTTCTATATATTTGAGCATTAAAAAGGAGATCCAATCAAACGTGGAAGATCTCTCATTCCAAAGTGACATCCCGAAATCTCCAATCAGGAGTAGAAGACCGCATATTGAATGATTTCAAGAGCATTCAAGCATTCAAAAGAAGACTACAAATTAAACAGGAGAATATTTGCAAGACTGTAATAAAAGAGCTACGTTGGAAGAAGGAAGAAGAATGTCCAAAAAAAGATTATACCTCGTGAAGCCGAAAAAGAGAAATCAATAAAAAAAAGTGCGGCAAGGGTTATTATAACACATATGCAAAGTGGATGAACTGCAGTTATGCCCTAAAACACACATAATGTAAGTCATTACTGAGTTTGGTTTTAAAAAAATTTTAATTTTTTTTTCCATTTTTGGAAAGTGAAAAAATTAGGACAATTTTTTTTTCCATTTTTGGAAAGGGGCCAGAAAGATATTGAAATCAAAATTTAAAAAAGTCATAACTTTCAATTGGTACCTCGGATTGAGGTGCCATTTTTTAAAGTGTGTGTTTTTGTGAGATCTACATCTTGGTCTAGTTTTTAATCAGATTTGGAAAAGATTTATTTTGTAAAAATTACACAAATTAGAGATTTTTGTATTTGAAAAGAGGCCAAAGACCAAAAATTAAATAATTTTTCAATTAAGAGAGCCATTTTTATTTTTACAAATTGTCCACAGAGCCAAATTTGTAATAGGGCCAATAGTGCCAAAAATTCATTGTAACACTCGAAAAGGAGCCCAAAATAAATAAAATAATATTTTTGGGGGTGTGTATGCTTTAAGGGGGAAATTGTTCAATTCTTATTCTTTCATTATTCAATTTTCACAATGGCCGCAATTACGAAGCACCAAAATTCTTTTTTCTAGATTCTCAACTTTTGCGCATTTTGATAATTATCAACATGGAAAACAAAAATTCATGCACAACTTGATTTTGAAAATCTATGGTCCGTTGTTTTTGGTACATTAACAAGATCTGCAACAAATGTTACACAACAAGCTACATTTGATCATGCAAATCAAAAAGCAAAGTTAATAATCTTGTTTAGTGTTTCAAATGAGGTATAACCTCATATTCATGAGTCCACAACAACAAAAGAATCTTGGGACAAGTTGAAAACAATATATGAGTCAAAAATAAGAACACAATACTTCATCTCCAAAGTCAACTATTAAACTTGAAAATGCAACCAACTGAGAAAGTTGAAATGTTTTTGAGAAGAGTGGCAACTTTGCGTGCATCACTTCAAGCTTTGGAAGAAGAAGTAACTAACACATCACTTGTGCCTATAGTATTGAGAGCTCTTCCTCCTTCATATAGGATTTTTGTGACCACGTTAAACATAACTAGTCAAACAACAACTTTTGAAGAGTTAGTGAATATGCTACAACAAGAGGAAGCTATTCACTCAACTACTGAAACTGAAGAGCAGGCACTTACTTCTAATCAAAAAGGAAAAAATAGGTGAAGTCTTGTAAACAACCAAGTCAAAGCAAGGTAATTCAACAAAGGCCAAAACCCAAACTCAAAAAAATGTCTTATTTGTGGTGAAAAGGACATGAGTTAAAAATTATTGGTACAACACATTAAACAAGGATCATCAAGTGGTAAAAGACTAATTACCAACAAACAAAATCTAAGTCAACAACAATGTAAGGTCAGGGAGCGGGGAAAATTTATCAAAAGTGGAAGGAAGAAACCAACTCAAAAAGAAATGTAGCCTAATTTAGAAGATCAATTTGATGATGATGACTTCAATTTTAGATCAAAATGAAGTATCCAATTCTAGAAAGGAAATTTGGTAACTATACTCTAACAACTCGATACATGATAGGAAAGAAAGATGGTTCTTCAAATGAGTAAAACACCCACAAAAATCATGTCTCTTTGGGTGATGATACATCATAAAGGTATAAAGTGTGAAAGGCATTGGTTCCATTTCACACCACTTGGGAACATAATTTTAAAATTACGAGATGTTCTTTATGTCCTTGGTTTAACAAAAAAATTTTTATCCGTGAGTCAATAACAATTATGAATCACAATCTCAAAATTGACTTTGATTGTAAAGGGAAAAAATGTGCCTAATTCGACCGCATAAGTCACGAAGCTCAAAAATAGTAAAAGCTTAAATGAGACTAGTTATCCCGCTCATGTGCAGTTGCCCCAAGAAGACATACTCAAAATTTGTAGAATTGGATACTTCATTTGACTAAGAAGTTTGGTGTGAAGTCATCATCATCAAATCGATCTTCTTGTTAGGCTCAAAATTTCCTTGTTGAGTTGGTTTCTTCTTCACTTTTGATAATAGCTCCATTTAGACTCTCAATGGAGTGATGTCAAAAGATTTTGCAAAAAAGTAATTAGTATTTTTAATTGATAACCTCCGTGCAAATTGGAATGTGTTGATCCTAACAAATTTTTAACTCATGTCATTTCCGACCAAAATAAGACATTTTGATCTAAGTAAAGCCAAGGGCCTTGTTGAGAATGAACCTTGCCTAAAGAAGCAGGATCTTAAACTTCACCTATTTTTTCCCTTTTTGATAAAGAAGTAAGTTAGAATAAATCTATATGAGTTGCTTCAAAATCAACTACTGAATAGATTCTTCAAAATAACATATTCACTTCAGTTGAGAATTTGAGAGAGATTGCCCACAAAAAAAACCATATAAAAATGTTTAAATTTCAAATACATGAAATCTCTTATGAATAAAACTTAGCTTAATTCATCAAAGTTGATATTTGAATAAATGTAATAAGTTAAAAATTTAATTAAATACTTTAAACTTATGTCAATAGAATTAGTTGTCCTTAGTTTTTAGTCCTAACTAAGTGAAGTGCCTCATGTCATCCCAATGAGTGATCGATCATATCCTATCTTTTAAATTCGGATGACACATGGATGGGGAAAAGGCGATATGAGGGGCAAAATGCTATTGATGCATATGCAAAAGAATTAGATGGTTTGTTTCGGGTATATATTGTGGATAAGATAAATTCTCCAATTCTATAAATGAATGCGTAACTCTCTCATTTTCCTGTAATGATTGATTTGATATTAATAAAATATACAAGCACAATGTCTTGATCCTTCAATGCAAAGCTTTTATGTCAAATATTGTTGACAAGTATTCTTTGTCAACATGTGGATCGGAGGAGCAAAGATTCTAAACCAGTGAGAGGAGTGTAGGAAGTTTTAGTGAAGTTTAGGAGATGCGAGAAATTAAAGCTAGGAGGAGCCATAGATGCTTAAAAAAGCCATGCAAATGAAAGGTCCCTAAATAGGCTACACAATCATGGTTGTAATATTTGAGTTGAAGAACATGCCGGAACACAACTTTATAGGTGTATGAACATCAAGACTTGGATACTAATGCACTTGTAAAAGGTGACATTGATATTCAATCTAAGGGGTTTGAGCAATTTTTTTAAAATTGGACTAAGCATTTAAAAAAATATATATACAATATTTTTGACTGTGATGTACCCAATATTTTCAAGCTCCCACATTTTGTTCTTCCTCTTTTATGTAAGTTTTTATTCTTATCCTCTTCTCTGTATTTGAGAATTTAAAAAAGAGAGATCAATCAAAGCGTGGAATTTCACTTCTTAAGTGATCCGCATTCCAGGAGTAGAAGACCACATATTTGAATGATCTGCACATTCCCTTAAGAGAAAAACAAGACTACAAATTAACTCGGGAAAGTTTGCAACCTATAATAAAAGAGCTGCGATGGAAGAAGGAAGAAGACTCCTCCATATAAGGAAACTTTATAAGTATAAAGAGAAACTAAAAAAAATAACTAAATGGAAAGGGTTATATAAAAACAAGCGGATTTCAGTTGAAAAAACAACACTACAAAGTCTTAATTGCGATAAAAAGTTACAAACTTTTATTTTTTTTCGTTATTTATTTTAGGTGATAAAAACAAAATAAAAAATTACCACAATTTTTTTCCATTTTTAAAGGGTCAAGGAAAGATATTAAAATTACAATTTAAAAAAGCCCTCATAATGACCAAGGGCTAACAAATTTAATGGGTGTTTGTACCTGATTGAGAGACTTACTATTATTGGGTGTGTTTTCGAGAAAGTCACATTTTTAAAGTGTAAAAATTTTTGTGATCTCTACATCTTGGTCTAGTTTTTAATCAGATTTGGAAAAAATTTATCATGTAAATTTTACAAAAATAAGTTTTTGTATTTGAAAAGAGACCAAAGAGTCCAAAAAGGAATTTTTATTTTTACAAATCGCACGTAGCCAAATTTAAACAGGAAATACCGTGCTAAAAATCATCATTGTACATGATATCTGAAGAAGGAGCCCAAAAATAAATAAAATAATATTTTTTGGGGGTGTGTATGATTTAAGGGGGAAATTGTTCAATTATTCTTCTTTCCTTAAACCAAAAACAATGCCTCCCGAAATGGCACAAAAGTTTACGCTGATCTTAGGGATTCTCAACCTTGTGTTTTGATAATTATCCAACATGGAAAACAAAAATCACGCAACAACTTGATTTTGAAAATCTATGGACCCAAATTTTTGAATACATTAAATAATTTATCTGCAAAATAAAAATGACGGATTACACAACAAGCTACATTTGATCATGCAAATCTAAAAAAGCAAAGTTAATAATCTTGTTTAGTGTTTCAAATGAGCATACAACCTCATATTCGTGACTCCACAAGAGCAAAAGAATATTGGGACAAGTTGAAAATGGTATATGAGTCAAAAAAATAAGAACACAATACTTCATCTCCAAAGTCAACTATTAAACTTGAAAATCCAACCAACTAAGAAAGTTGAAATGTTTTTGAGATGAGTGGCAACTACTTTACGTGCATCACTTCAAGCTTTGGAAGAAGAAGTAACTAACACATCACTTGTGCATAACTCTAAAAGATTAGAGCTCTTCCTCCTTAAAGGATTTTTGTGACCACGTTAAACATAAGGTCAAAACAACAACTTTTGAAGAGTTAGTGAATATCTCGATAAATAAACAAAAGAGTTTATATAATCAACCTACACTAATAAAGATAAGTAACACTTACTTCTAATCAAAAAGGTAAAAAATAGGTAAGTCTAGTAAACAGCCTCAAAAGCAAGGTAATTCTCAACAAGGCCAAACAACCACAAAAATGTCTTATTTGTGGTTAGAAAAGGACATGAGTTAAAAAATTGTTGGTACAACACATTCCAACAAGGATCAAGTGGTAAAAGATTAATTACCAACAAACAAAATATGGCCAACAACAGAGTAAACAAGGACAAAATAATCAAAAGTGGAAGAAGAAACCAACTCAACAAGGAAATGTAGCCGAACAAGAAGATCAATTTGATGATGATGACTTCCTATATTCTACACAGTCAAATGAAGTATCCAATTCTACAAATCAAATTTGGTATGTCGACTGGTGCAACTCGACACATGATAGGAAAGAAAGATTGGTTCTTCACAATGAGTAAAACACCCACCAAAAATCATGTCTCTTTGGGTGATGATACATCTTACAAGTGTTAAAGGCATTGGTTCCATTTCACTACCACTTGGGAAAATAATTGTAAAATTACAGATGTTCTTTATGTCCCTAGTTTAACAAAAAAATCTTTATCCGTGAGTCAATTATTAGATCACAATCTCAAAATTGACTTTGATTGTAAAGGCGGTAAAAAGATGTGCCTAATTCGAGATAAGTCACGAAGCTCAAAAATTGTTGCAAAAGCTTCGAATGTTGGAAGAATGTTTTAATTGGATTTTGTTCAACGAAATGATCAAGCACTTGTAGCCAAGGATACATCATCAACTCAACTATGGCATCGAAGACTTGGACATGTGAGTTTTGGCTATCTTGACACACTTCATCGATATGACATGGTTAGGGGTTTACCACCTCTAAAAAAGGGTACAGATAAATGTCAACATTGTTTTGGCAGAAAACAAAATAGAGCACCATTCAAACATAGTACATTTTGAGCTAAGGAAAAACTTGACTTGGTGCATACCGATTTGTGTGGACCAATGAGACCTAGCCACTATGGGTTTCAATATTTCATGCTCTTTGTTGATGATTTTTCAAGAAAAATGTGGATATATTGTCTTTCTACAAAATACCAAGATTTTGAAACTTTCAAGAAGTTTAAAGCCCTTGTTGAAACAGAGTCTGGTAGGAAAATAAAAACACTCCACTCAGATCGAGGGGGAGAATACACCACAAGAATGAGTTCAATGATTTTTGAAAACACATGGCATTCATCATCAAATGGCTCCTCCTCACACACCGCAAAAAAATGGTGTTGTTGAAAGGTGAAATCATACTATCATGGATATGGTGTGATGTATGATTGATGATGTAGGTTTATCAAAAACATTTTGGGCCAAAGCAACTAAAATGATAGTCTATTTACTAAATAGAGTTCCCACTGTAGCTCTTGATGGAGTAACACCATAGGAAGCATGGTCAGGGCATAAGCCATCTATTTCACACCTTAGAGTTTTGGATGTAAATCAAGTATGCACATTCCTAAGAAACAAAGAACTAATCTTGATATGAAATCAAAAAACTTATCTTCTTGGGATATAATGATGAAGCACTTGGCTATAGACTTATGGATCCAAGAACAAGAAGGGTATACACTAGTCGGGATGTTGAGTTCTTTGAGAAGAAAGAAGAAGATGCTCCTTCCATACACTCACATGATGAAAAAATCATCCCTATAGTGAAAACAGAGGATGGTAATCACTTTGATGATGAAAGTGATGATGGGGAAGATAATGAAATTCAACCTCCCACAGGAACCACAAAAAGTATGCCTAAATGGTATACAAGTATGATTAGAGATGAAAATTGGATAGTGTCCCGACACATCTACCACTAGAATGAGGACTCATAATATGGCTGAAATGAGGTCAATTTGGCCTTAATGAGTAAATTTTTGAAACTATTGAGCCATCCTCAGTTTCAAAAGCCCTACAGTCTAAACCTTGGAAAGATGTTATGGATGCAGAATATAAGTCACTTATGAAAAATAATACATGGCAACTTATAGATCTTCCACTAGGTAAAAAGCCGATTGGATGCAGATGGATCTTCAAAATGAAGTACAAAGCAAGATGGAAAAATTGATAAACATAAGGCTAGACTAGTTGCTAAGGGATATGCTCAAAAAGAAGGCATTGATTATGAGGAGACTTTTTCTCCCACAACTAAGATAAAAACTTTCAAGTTAATATTTGCTCTAGCTGCACAATTTGGTTGGAAAATACACCAAATGGATGTGAAAAGTTCCTTTCTTAATGGTGATTTATAGGAAGAAGTTTACATGACTCAACCAGAAGGTTTTGTCATACTAGGTAAAGAGGAAAAGGTATGTAAACTCATAAAATCACTATATGGTCTAAAGTAGTCTCCTAGGGCATGGTACATAAAAATGATGAGCATCTCATTCAACATGGATTCAATAAGAGTCCATACGATCCTAATCTCTATCTCAAAATCAAGGGGGGGATATAGTGATTGTTGTAGTATATGTCGATGATCTAGTCATCACTGGAGGATCAAGTGAGGATGATTGAGTCAACAAAGAAAGATCTAACATGATCATTCGACATGACCGATCTCGGGCTTCTACATTATTGTCTTGGACTTGAAGTTTGGCAAAGAGAAAATCATATCTTTGTGTCACAATTGAAATACGCCAAGACAACGCTCAAGAAATTCAATATGATGGATTGTAAGCCATTTTCCACACCTATGGAGACAAGACTTCAACTGTCTCGAACAGATCCATCACCACAAGTAAATGCAACTCTCTATCGGTAGTTGATCGGGAGTCTCATCTACTTGACTTACACGATATACACTATGCCAAATTAACTATCTTTCACGGTTCATGCAAGAACCAAGGGTTTCTCACTGGAAAGCAACAAAGTGGATACTAAGGTACATCAGAGGAACTATGGACTATGGCCTAGAATACAAGAAGAATAATAACTTCTTCTTGACAAGATATTTAGATTCAGATCATGCAGGAAACATAGATGATAGGAAATCCACTTTAGGATTTGTATTCTTTTTGGGATCTAGACCAATATCATGGGGGAGTAAGAAGAAGACTTATGTTTCAAGATCCTCCACAAGAATCAAATATCGTGCAGTAGGTGGAGCTATCTATGAAGTGATATGGCTCGACGTATACTTAAAGGATTGGGAATACCAAAAAGATCCAACTATCCTACATGTTGATAATGAAGGAGTAGTAAAACTTGTTCAAAATCCATTTTTCATGAGTGCACCAAACACATTGAGGTGTAGGTATATTTCATTCGCGAACATGTTCAAAACAACAACATCTAGCTCCAATATTTCCCAACAAATATGCAACATGTAGATGTCTTCACAAAGTCACTTGCTCGAGGTAAATTTGAGGGTTTTAGAGAATTTCTCTCTTGTTCACTTGAGACCATGTTGAATTAAGGGGGGGAATGTTATGAATAAAACTTAGCTTAATTCATCATTAGTTGATATTTGAATAAATGTAATAAGTTAAAGTATTTAATTAAATACTTTAAACTTATGTCAATAGATATTAGTTGTCCTTAGTTGTTAGTTAACTAAGTGATAGTGTTATCATCCCAATGTTTGTGGGATCATGTTCTATCTTTTACATATTTTGTTCCCGGATGATTTCCATGAGGGTAATAGGGGAAGTTAGGGCAATATGCTATTTCTACATATTTTCTCAGATTAGATGATTTGTTTCCATATATTGTGGATGAGATAGAAGTTTTCCAATATCTATAAATATTGCAGCTCTCTCATTTGTCTGTAATGCTTGAATTTGATATTAATAAAATACACACTAAAAATAGTAAGTTCCCTATATGGGTACTTATCATAAATAGTAAGTCATCCTAGAAAGAGTAATCGGGGAAAGAGCACTATGCACGGGGCCGTGATACAAGTGGATCTCATAGGGTGTAATCAGATTGGGAAAAAAATCACTACTTACTAAAAATAGTAAGTTGTCTTGTAGGCACTTACTATTAATAGTAAGTCATTCCAAAAGTAGTTTTCATAGGAGTGCATAGAGGGGTAACCATTCAAGTCAACATCATCAGTTGGGGACCAGTGAGGCAGAATCTTGACACTTGCCAAAAATAGTTTCCCTTTCCAAATATAGTAAGTGTCAAGGAATCATGAAATTTAAGTTCAAAGGGATGAAACCAGTACAGGCCTTCTCATCAGAATATGTTAAGGAGTAGGTGACAATGAGGCCTCTTACAACGGATCTCAACAAAGTGTCTTTTGACACTCATTTCATGGCTTATGTTTTTCTGTGTATAATGTGTGAGGTGGAGTCTATGATCATTATCATCAGACTATTCATGGTGTGTTTCATCAGGATGTCCAAATCAGCATAGTAGTGTGGCAGTGTTGTAGAGAGCCATGACAAGATTAGTTTCAAGGATTCAATCTCTTCAGAGGGGATCTCCATGAGCGACACTTGTGGTCACCAAAGGATTCATTAAAAAGTGTTTCTAAACACTTACTTGCAGTTGTCTGTGTGTATCTACACAAAAACTTCTTCTCAAAGCAGGGTGAGGCATTCAAGGATCTAGAGTTCACTGCATTGGAGTGTTTCATCAGATCATCTAGCAAGGATCAGTGGACTCCATCGAGGCGTATTCTCATTTATCGGATCTCCTTCTCTCTTTATCCCCCTTATTTCTCTCTCTTTTCTAATTCTTCGTTGGGATTCATCATTGTATTTCATCCTATTCACTTAAGTGACTTATTTTAAAATTGTAAAAGTATTTTCTCAAAATTATAAGAGAAATACTTAATTTATGGAAAATGAAAGTCACGAGGGAATACGAAACATGAAGATTCATATGAGGGAGGTGAGGGGTCAATTCAAATTGTTATAAATTGGGATGGCTTCTCCATTCCAAAGGATTCCAAATTTTGAAGAACTTCTACTCTGTAGCATTGTGAATTGTGATAGCTTGGTTGAAGCTTTGTATTCATGAAATAAAATATACACTTATTATATTTTCCCTTTCTTTTTCCCCTCTTTTTCCCTCTTGTATGCAATTTTTAAGCATGGTGATCAAAGAGAGCTTTGAATCTTCGATGAATGAGCCTTAGAAAACTTTGTGTTTATGTGGGTTTTATTTGTCTCACTAACCGCTTCATTTTTTCTTTCTTCTATATTGGATGTTGAACTACTCTGGTTATTGGGTGTGAGATTTGTAATCTACTCACGAAAATAATCTTCCTTGACTAATTTTCCCCCCTTTCTCCTCAACGTTGTAATTTCCTCCCTTGTACCCCGTACAAGCACTTTGCCACAGTCCAATGGAGTGTTCTTGTGTGATACCTGACTAATTTGGCCACCCAAAACATTTATATACGATTAATATTAGTCACATTCAATAATGGGAGATGTACCATTCAATGCGAGAGGGCATAGCCCATAAACGTTGGTGGAGACATATAATTTTTCCACCGACAAAGTTTCTCATCAACATGTATTAAAGACTAAAATGAAAAATCCATAAAATATGCATGTACAGTGACCCTTTTAATCGATAAAAGTATATATTGTCATTTCACTTCAATTAATTTATTTCATTTTCATAGACTTTATAAAATATTCAAATGATATAATTATCACCGTATAAAACTTATTCACATGTCTATATCCTTTTTTAAAAGTTTCAAACCATAATTCCTTGAATTCATATAGTCCCAAAATATGCATTCTTAAGTAAGAAATCAACCAAATCACAATGCTTTGTAGCTTTATTTCACCATTGTTTTCAAGCCAAAATATCAAAAATTATCATTATCAACTATATCAACACCTTGATTAAATGAATGCATGCATTTGATGTCTTCATTAAAGTCTACAGGGAACTTGAAAACTAATTAAACCACTCATAAATGAATTCATAGGGGATTTCAAACATTTCTTTATCAACATTTGATTATAAATCGACCATTGAATACTTCTATACCTAAGACTGAAAATGTCTCTTTTCATTCAAACAAAAAATATTCCTTCACCCAAAACCCAAAAAAAGTGATATACTATTCATATTGAATCATCTTTGAAATACCCAAATGAATGATTCAAAAATAAGTCGTTGTGATTCGAATTTTTTTCTTTCTCATTTATATGACTCAAATTGAAATGATAATCAAGAATGCTTTGTGAAGATTGTAAATGATTCTTTTATTTCAAACAACAACGATACCCATATAATCTTATGCATACATTTCCTAGAAAATATGCAACTTATAACACAAATTCCAACTTTATGAGCTCAAAAATTTCATTGGAAAGCACATAATTGAATCATCATGCGGTGAACCGAAAAAATTATACTTATTTCAAGATATTGATAATAATCTCAATAAAGTATTATTATTACAGAGGATATATATCTTTTGCATGCAAGTCTAAAAAATGGGTATGCAGATCATGTCAGATGAGTTGGATAGCTAAAAAATGTAGGAAAAATTGAATAATTCATGTCCATACTATTTCCAAAAAACAAATCTCTAAACCTAGAGCCTAATCACAACTGAACACAACCGCCAAAGCTGAAATCTCATACCTGTTGCTAGTAGACACATAGAGAGCCCAAAACCAAGACCACCTTGCATAAGACTAGAAAACCTTTGAGCTCCAAAATTTTTCTATGCAAAACAGAATGACCCCAAAACTGACAACTACACCATGATAAATGTTCATACATCCACATTCAATGTCATTAACTCCATCGCCATTACTCACCCACTAATTGTTGCCACCTCATACCTTGGGACTCGGAGTTGCAAATGGTAGTTTGGCTAAAATTCAATCTGATTTAATTCAAGCCAAAAACCTTATACCTTATCCCACACATTATTTGAGCTAATAACAACTATATAGTTCATCCAAAATGTATGCAAGATGAAAATATTAACTATATCTCAACATAACATAAGTAATTCATTATATTCCTAAAGAATTCACTTTATGCAGACAAGGTATTCAAAATAGAAACATGCACCAAAGTGATACATCATTCAATTCCAATTACAAAACATCAATTTTTACCATCACTAATTTGTTAATCATTTCCATAATGGAAAGACTAAAAAGATCAAAAATATGATCTTGAAACCCAAATAATGAATCACGAAATGAAATTTGATCTCCATGATAACCACCCACCACCGATATTGACAATCAAGATGACAATGTATATTTATATAAAATTAATGATGATAGACAATTTTTTTAAAATAATGTTGCGAAACCACTCAGTGCCAACAATTAAATAATGTAATAAATACCTAGTGGACCCCACCATATTTATATGAATGCAAAGGAAAGAAAGCAATGATATGAATGTCATGTTTATTTTTTGAAAAAGGGGGTATTAAAATTTTAGCAATAACATTGGTGACCATGCTAGCTAGTTTATTGAAACAAGAAGCTAGGATGCATAAAAAAGGTTAAATTTTAACATGCTCAAGAGTACAATGTAGGTTCATTGTTTCTTGAGTTGATCTGCGTGGACCCCATAATTGTTTCAGTCAAGGAATGTAATTCGGAAGATCAAAAGAAAAGAAGGGAACGTAAGAGATTGGTAATTGAGGAATGGACAAGCTAGACATACAAATTCAACTTTCATAATTTTGAAAATTAAGTATGCCTTGTTCTACAACAACATACCAAGAAATATCATTTGCCAAAAATATGATAAATATATTCTATAAAATATCCAATTGAAAGCTTCAAGTAATCTTACCATCCAAGAAGTTTGATAAATACCTTCACCTCCATCCAAAATCTTGTAAAGCAACATGTTAGAATATCAAGAGATCATGACAACTTGTTAAGACCAAACAAAACAAAAACAAACAACCAAGCAGAGAAAACCAACCAAAAGAAAAAAAAAACCAAAATAAAAGTAAACAAACATAACAATATATATACATATATGTGTGTGTGTGTGTGTGTGTATGTATGTATGTATGTATATATATATATATATATATATATGTATGTATACATATATATATACATATATACATACATACACATATATATACATACATATAATACATACATATATTTGTGTGTGTGTGTGTGTGTGTGTGTGTGTGTGTGTGTGTGTGTGTGTGTGTGTGTAATATACAATCAAGTGACTCAATTATTAAAATGTTTCAAATGTTGTCCATTTACCATAAATCTCATCCAATCACCATCAATTTCTCTCAAATGAAAAGCATTATTTCCCAAAACCAAAGCAATTTGATAAGGACCCAACCATAAATAATCAAACTTGTGATGTTTTCCAAGGTTCTCTCGTGCTTTATCCCAACACAAAACTAAGTCTCCAACCTTAAAGCTTTTTGTGTTAACCTTTTTGTCAAACAACCTTTTTAACTTTTCCTTACCCTTTTCAAACTTCTGCAAAGTAGTGATCCTTGTTTGATCTAAAGCCAAAAATTCATCTAAATGTAGTTGCAAGTCAGTTAAATCATCTATGCCAAAATTTAAAGCAATACGTGCTGAAGATATTTGTAATTCAATGGGCATGGTGGCTTCAAAACCATAGGCAAGCATAAAAGGTGCAAATCATGTTCCCGACTTAACAGTGTTATTCTATTATCCCACAAGTCTTTAAACATTTTAAGGTGCCAATTCCTTTTACTGTCATTAACCAACTTTTTCATGATGTTGATTAAATTTTTGTTCATAGATTCAGCTTGACCATTACCCTATGGGTAATATTTTGATGCATGACTCAAAATAATGGAGTATTTACTAAGGAAATTTAAATATTCCTCATAAATGAATTGAGGACCATTATCAGATATAATTTCCTGAGGTACTCCAAAACGTGAAAAATTTGATTTTCAAAAAAATTGACAACTTCACTAGCCATGAAACTTTTTAGAGCAACAACTTCAGCCCATTTTGTAAAATAATCAATAGTTGTTAGAATGTGTCTATGACCAGCAAAAGAAGGGGGATGAATATCTGAGATGAAATCAATTCCCCACTTTGAAAAAGGTCTTTCTGGGATAACCAGATTTAAAGGCATGGCTGGTAAATGTTCACGACCAGTAAACATTTGACAAGGAGCACAAGACCTTACCCATTTGTATGCATCTTTGAATAAAGTAGGCCAATAGTAACCAACACATAGTATTTTATGAGTAGTTGTTTTGGCAACAAAGTGTCCACACAAACACCTTCATGAAAACTCCTAAGCACACATTCAATTTGATCATGAGTTAAACATCTCAAAAGTATGTCATCACAATTTTTGAAAAACAACTTTTCTAAAATCAAAACTTAAGAGCTTGAAAACGAAGTGCTCTACATTGTTTTTTATCTAAGTTCTCAGGACATGATTGGTTTTTAAAATAATAAACGAGATCATGATACCAATCATCTTGGGATAACAAACAATCCCATTCATGCATGCTAAAACCTATATTAAACTTAGATGATAACTCATTACCTGTCATGGTTTGAAAATGAGGTACAACATGCAAGACATCATCGACTACTAGGATAACCACATTAATGTTTGAATCAGAATTTTCAGCTAAATGTTTAGCAAGTTCATTTCCCTTGATAGTTTTGCATGTTTCTAGCTCTAGATCAAATTGTTGGATTTTGAAAATCCACTTGGCTAATCTTCCATCAATCACCGCTTGCTTAAACAAGTATGCTAAAACAAGAATGTTAGAATGAAAATGATTTTATTTCCCATCAGTAAATACTTGTACTTTCCTAAGACTAAAACTAGCGTAAAAAAGTTCAATCAAAGGATACCTGAATTTAGCATCTTTTAAGGTTTGACTAAAATAAGCAATGGGTTTTTCATTATTTGACTCAAAGTATTGAGTTATGACAACACCCATAGCTTTATCAGAAGCATTTAAGTACAAGACAAAAGGTTTTGACAAGTCAGGTTTAGCCAAGATAGGTGCAAAAGTAATAGCATTTTTAACATCAGCAAATGCAAAATCAACATGAGAATCCCATGTGAAACCATGATTCTTTTTCAACAAAATCTGTAATGGGGCAGCCTTATCAGAAAAATCATATATGAATTTACTGTACAAAATTGATTTTTCCAAAAAGAACGTAAACCAAATTCATTTTTAGGAGGTTGCAATTCTTGAATAGCTTTAAATCTTTCGAGTCAATAGAAATACTTGTTTGTGTGATGATATGACCCAATAATTTTCCTTCAGTAACACAAAAATAGATTTATTTGGATTGAGATATATATATATATATATATATATATATATATATATATATATATATATATATATATATATAAATATATACCATATTTATGGCAACGAATAAATATCACTCAAAAATGATCCAAATGATAGTTCTTTTCCTAGATTACACAGTTAAGTCATCTAAGTAAACTTGAATTATTACTCTAATTAAATCATCAAAAACAACATGCATTTCTCTTTGAAATGTGGCACCTGCATTTATTAAGCCAAAAGGCATACGATTAAAGGAAAAGGTACCTTTCCATGTAGTAAAAGTGGTTTTATGTCTATCTTTTGGATTTACAAAAATCGATTATAACCTGAAAATCCATCTAAGAGAGACATCATTTCAAACTCGATGATTTGTTATTAAATTTGATCAATATTTGGTAAAGGGAAGTTATCTTTAGTACTTACATGATTTAAAACTCTAAAGTCAACACAAAGATACAAATGTCCCCACTTTTCTTTCATACCAGAACTAAGTTAGCAACCCATTCAGAATATCTCACTTGGTAAATGAAACCACATTCCAACATCTTTTCAGGCTCCTTATTGATGGTGTCTTCCAATAAGGGTCTCACTCTTCTAGGATTTTGACGAACATGTTTGATTCCATGTTTGATAGGAAATTCATGTTCGATGATCCTAGTATCATAACCTGGTAAGCCTTTCAAGACCAAGCTAAAACATCAATGAATTATTTCAACAATTTAATGAATGCTTCTTTTTCTCTAGGAGTTAAGCAAACACCCAAATAAATTTATTTTGGTTCTTCCTCAGTACCAAGATTCACTTGAATAGTTTCTCCTATGATTCTCCTAGAAGGTTCAAAAGAATAAAATATTTTAGGCTAATCATGAGGAGAAAACATAGGCTCCAAACTTACCAAACTAACATGCATTTTATTGCTTGAGAGCTGCAAATAATCACCAAAATTCAACACATAATCATCCGAGTCAAAATAATTTCCTTTATATTAATATGCTTGTATCAAGAGAGACATCATTTCAAACCCGATGATTTGTTATTAAATTTGATCAATATTTGGTAAAGGAAGTTATCTTTAGTCACAGTGAAGAAAAAGAGAGTTTGCGAAGTACTTACATGATTTAAATCTCTAAAGTCAACACAGAGACGAATGTCCCCACTTTTCTTTCATACCGAACTAAGTTAGCAACCCATTCAAGAATATCTCACTTGGTAAATGAAACCACATTCCAACATCTTTTCGGGCTCCTTATTGATGGTGTCTTCCAATAAGGGTCTCACTCTTCTAGGATTTTAAACGAACATGTTTGATTCCATGTTTGATAGGAAATTCATGTTCGATGATCCTAGTATCATAACTCCTGTAAGCCTTTGAAGACCAAGCTAAAACATCAATGAATTATTTCAACAATTTAATGAATGCTTCTTTTTCTCTAGGAGTTAAGCAAACACCCAAATAAATTTATTTTGGTTCTTCCTCGCATACCAAGATTCACTTGAATAGTTTCTCCTATGATTCTCCTAGAAGGTTCAAAAGAATAAAATATTTTAGGCTAATCATGAGGAGAAAACATAGGCTCCAAACTTACCAAACTAACATGCATTTTATTGCTTGAGAGCTGCAAATAATCACCAAAATTCAACACATAATCATCTCGAGTCAAAATAATTTCCTTTATATTAATATGCTTGTATCAAGAGAGACATCATTTCAAACCCGATGATTTGTTATTAAATTTGATCAATATTTGGTAAAGGGAAGTTATCTTTAGTACTTACATGATTTAAATCTCTAAAGTCAACACAGAGACGAATGTCCCCATTTTTCTTTCATACCAGAACTAAGTTAGCAACCCATTCAGAATATCTTACCGGGTAAATGACACCACCTTCCAACATCTTTTCAAGCTCCTTATTGATGGTGTCTTCCAATAAGGGGCTCACTCTTCTAGGATTTTGATGAACATGTTTGATTCCAGGTTTAATAGGAATGTCATGTTTGATGATCCTAGTATCATAACCTTTTAAGTCTTTGAAGACCAAGCTAAAACATCAATGAATTATTTCAACAATTTAATGAAGGCTTCTTTTTCTCTAGGAGTTAAGCAAGCACCCAAATAAATGTATTTTGGTTCTTCCTCAGTACCAAGATTCACAACAATAGTTTCTCCTATGATTCTCCTAGAAGGTTCAAAAGAAGAAAATATTTTAGGCTAATCATGAGGAGAAAACATAGGCTCCAAACTTACCAAACTAACATGTAATTTATTGCTTGAGAGCTGCAAATAATCACCAAATTCAACACATAATCATCTAAGTCAAAATAATTTCCTTAAAATGTATCAATATGCTTCATCACAAAAGAAAATAGGCCAATTATTCTCTAAATTTGGTATCATGAGTGCCTATAAACCTCTTTAAAAATGCAATCAATTTGATCAGCAAAATTATGATTAGAAGAAAAAAACCTAATTTATTAGCTTTAGAATTAAATTCGAATATATGATTGATATTAAAGGCCTCAAACTGTTCCATAAAAGATCAAATTTTTTGTGTGTAACGATGAAGCCAAGTCTGGTTATTTTTATAAATCTTCTTAACTTGTCTAATGACCATTATGAATCTCCAAAAATAGATAGATTTTTAATTTTCAGACTTAAAGTTTGTTGCAAGCCTAAACATAAGGCTTCAAACTTGGTTGTATTATTTTTTTCTTTGAATTCCAATTGAAAAGCATAATTAAAGTGTCTTCCTATGGGTGACTTAATGAATACACCAACACCATTTCCAAATTGAGAACTAGCTCCATCAAATCACATTTTCCAAACATCATCAGAGGGTAATAATATAACATGTTGATAGTATTCATCATCAAAATCATTAATGTCTAAAGAAATTAAACCATAAGTTCCCATACCGGTTTTTACAAAAAACAGGAGATGAAATTCCCTCGATTGGTGTTCCTGACCATTCTTCCTTGTGAATGAATGTTATGAAATTTCCTACTGGTGCCAAAGTAAGATCTTTCCCAACAAAAGCACTTGTGGCTTGAGACCAATCCTTCAAGAAACATAGCATAATTAGCGGTATGTCTAAGATATGCACATTTCAATAAATCTAACTCTTTCATCTTGTCTATCTTAATTACTATGTCCCTAAATTTACCACAACATTTGGTTTGATGAGAGTCAAAACCAATCAATTTCCTATTGTCATGTTCATATGGAATACCCAATTGATCAACAATAGATTTGGGCATAATGTTCTTTGAAGCACCTGTATCTAATATACAATTATGAATGATTTTATTTTGAATTTTAACTGTCACATAGAAAGGTGGAATGTAATCAGGTGTAGAATTGGATTGACTCATTACCTAGTATTCATCATTATTTGATTCACTTTCAGATTCATCTTCTTGGACAACCACTAATGATTTAGGTTTAGATCTATTTTTGTGAGTAGCTTCCAATTTTTAAATTGACCAGGAAATCCAAGGCTCTCAAACATATTCAGATTTCTCCTAGAGTTCTTCATATCAGCCTACAATATCATACCCAAAAGTAAATATAGAAGATTTTGTAAATGATTTACCTTTATAGGGTTGATATTGATGCATTATTTAAACCAGATGGAACATCATATGAAATAAGTTTGGTTGGTTTATCATGTGACTTTGCTTTATCAAGGTGATCAGATTTATGTTTCCCTTTAGCATCATCAGTTGTTTTACCTTTTTGACCATCATTTTTAGCATAGTCTTTTGACTGGTTTGAACTACATTTACATCAAAGTCAACAAAACTACACATTTCTAAAACATTTTTCCTTTGATAAACTTCCTAAATTTCTCAGCAACTTTACACATGTCAAGGTCATGATCTAACTCACAAAATCCATAGTACATTTCTTTGGGTTTGATTTGACTTTTCCCAATTCACTTTTTACCTTAGTAGACCCCTAGATGTGTGTTTTTGAGGATGAGGGCTGATCATTTAATTGTATTTTAACAATGACCAACTCATTTCCTAAATTTTGAATAACATTCAAAATTTTAGTATTTTTAGTAGAAGAGTTAGATGATGATCTATCTTTGAAACCAATCCTCTTCAAATTATTTTCATATTACAAAAGTAAGAGTTTCTTCAAATTCATAGATTTCTTTATCCTCTAACATAAGTCTATATTTTGATGGTAAATCATTATAATAATATAGCCTTGCTAGATTCTTTGAAGGTCTTACATTAGGAGGTATATTTTGTTGTAACTTGGTGAAACAGATGGTAAAATGATAGATGGTTTCACCATGATCCATAGTCATGTTTGATAGTTCATTTACAAGTTCAAACTCATCTTTTTCTTTCCCAAAATAGTCCTCTAACCAATATTCTATGTCTGACCACTTAGTAAGAGACTTTGAAGGTAAATTTAAAAAATTTTATAGGCTCTACCCTCAAGAGTTTGTGAGAAAATCCTCAAAGAATCCCTCTCATTAGTTACCCCTATGGTTACACATATCAGTTTGAATGAATCAAGATGATCTTCCCAAGAAGAACCATATTCACCTAGAAAACTTAGGTAATTGTATACCCTTTAAAGATGGTAATTTAGGAGGGTTTCTTCAATATCAATTGGATTTCCCTTAATCCATGGGTTGAGGTTATCTTCTTCGTGATTTGATGCTTCATCATCAGTGACATTGTCCCTATTTTTTCAAACCCGAGGAATTCTATCTTGGTTATGGTTAGGACTAGGAACTCTTTCTCTATCAACTTCTTCAGCCATTGTAAAGAAATAAATAAACAAACAACACAAGTCAAAGGTCAACTAACATAAATGTTTCAGAAGTTTCTTATCATTCACAATATCAAAGGTAAAACTTTAGACTTATTTTCATATTTTAAAATTTCTTCTCTTTCTTCTTTGAATTGTTATTTTTCTTTACAATGTCACATTGGGTTTGGATACTAGACCTTATGAGCCTTTGAATGTCAAGGGATTTATCCTCTTCATCATTAAGAACCTCACTTGCTTCTGCAAATTATGCAATTATGTGGCTGCATAATCCCAAACAATAATTCTAATATAAGAATTAATGTCTAATTGAGTGTTTCAATGAGTAAACCAACCTAGTCAAGAGGTGCAAAACCTCTAATGGTCATTGATGAAATTAAGAGAGTAGATAGTTATAAGAAATCTACTCTGCGATTTGGATTTCAAGAAAAGAGAAAAGTGGATAGTTAGAAGAAATCCACTTAGAAATAAGAAATAGAAATGATCCCAATGGAGTCACCAAATTTTTGTCGATAAAAATTAGATCGACAACCAATCAACCCTTTCACCTAACGTAAAAGGTCAAGATAGAATCAGACCAGTTTAATTGTAATTGTACTTAAGAATTGGCTTAAGCATGGGTAGTTTAACATAGGCTAAATAATGATTCAACCTAAGATATAGGAAAATTCTATTTCTAAAAGAAATAAGAATATACATACATCAACAAAAGATAAACGAAAACACATCAAAAACTCAACACAACACAACAAGACCACCAAGAGATTAATGATAATGATAAGATATTTATCCTTAAACTCAATGTATTTTAATTCTAAACAGATCACTCATATATCAAAACTGATTTTCTGAATCAAAATGAATATTATCAACCTTTATCCAATAGAGTGAAACCTATAAATTAGGTAACCTCTTGAAAAGGTGAAAACTTGAGTGATATTTTATAATCTCTTCTTTCACAATTATTTCCAATATCATAATAATGATCTTGAAAAAAAAAACAACAAAACCAAGGAGATAATGAAATAAATATCAACATATAAACATATTTACACAATTGATGAAATAGAAATTTGATATAGACATGATGAAGAGAACATATTTTGCATTAATGAAATGAAGTACAATGATCACTAAAACAACATCTTAAAAGGTCATGATCAAATATCAAAGCCAACATGGCTACATAGATTACATTCATTTGAGATGAAGTGAAGATATCATCAATTTTTCTCTGGATATATAGAAAAAATATACAATCAGTTAGATAAGAATACAAAATATTTAATAGATAATCAGAATAATGATATTAAATCTGGATATACCTGTTGTATTTGAAATTCACACTCAAACCTCAAAACAATGTCATCATAACGCTTGTAAGATCACTTCCTCAGAAATGCATTGCACAAAAATAATTTTAGAATGAAATAACTTTCAAATAGCTGCAAAATACTTGATTTTTCATCCTTTGTTTTTGAATCCTCCATGTCCTTTTATAACATCCTCATGAGCATAATCGGTTATAACCGATTGATTTTATTTATTTTAAATGATTTATAATAATGTTTTAAAATTTATAATAATAAGACTTCACTTTATAACTTAAGTGAACCATATAATTTAAATAAGGACACGATATTTAACTTTTCACTTATATATATGAATGAGGTATAAATTATCAAAACAGGGCCCACTAAGTATTGCATACACTAAATAAATGTAAACACAATCCATATGAAGCATTCATCCTTTAATAGCTAACACATCATCATGATATAATAAAAATAAATATCCATAACCATCCATATATATACTAATAAAATATTGTCATCCATTAAGTCATAAATCTGCCTCAAAATATAAAGTATGATATCCAAAATGTGAAATGTATGTAAAGTGTCAAATGTATCCAATCAAGTTTATCAAATCAAAGCATCATATTCAGTCATCTCCTGTCAAGTCTAACAATGGCATGCCCTTCATTCACCATCTCTACATACTCATATGGCTCCACAGGAAGTATGGTGTGAGTGATAATACCAGATTCCTCTTCTACTTCCAATTTCACTCTTTTCACTACACCTTTAGGCACAATAGAAGAGGACCTAACATGCTTAGAGGTATGTGGGGACTCATGAGAAGGTGCATAGTTTGATTATTTTCAATCAAGATCAATGTGCGAATTCGGTAATTGGTATAAAGTAGGTTGTGGAGGTACATGAGGAGCAGATTGAACAAATCTATTAGAGGAGACCATGTTATTTTCAGCATGTACATGTTCAAGGTTGTGCAAAGGAGGATTATGAATGTTGTGAGAAGGTGGATTACATGGATAAGACTCAATTACTTGAAGAAATTCATGAAGACAAGGCTCATTGGCATCAAAATGAATAGATACATGTGTGGGGCCATGCCTAACGAAAGGTCTGCCTCCCGAAGTGTACTAGTTCCCCTTCAGCCACCCCTAGGTGAACCCCTCTGCCATGATTGACCACAAAAACTATTTTTACCCCCATGAATGATGTGATTCAAACCTCCTAGAACCCCAACCATCCCATCCTGACATGATGAAATGTTGAAATGAAAAAATAATCACCAAGTCTTAATATGCAAGTTTTCATTTAACCTCAAAAATTGAGTTATCAATCCAAAATCATAAATGATAGTCAATAAAAAATGACATATAATTTTGAAATAAAACATGTTTTATTTTCTCGCAGAGTCATCTTAATCGATTTATGTCACTTTTTTCAAAGCTATAAACGCCCATTATTAAGATATCATTTTGTATAAATGAAACACATGCGTATATCATTTCAAGCTTTTGTACTAAATACTAAAATGAAAAATCCATAAAATATGCATGTATAGGTGTCATTTCAAATATATGTCCATAAAATATATATATGTCATTTCACTTCAATTATTTATGTCCTTTCCATAGACTTCATAAAATATTGAATGATAAACTATCATATATATAAATCTTATTCACATGTCTGCATCCTTTTTTAAAATTTCAAACCATAATTCCTTAAAGTCAAAAGTCTCAAAATATGCATGCTTAAGTAAGAAATCAACCAAATCACAATGCTCTATAGCTTTATTTCACCACTATTTTTGAAGCCAAAATATCAACAATTTATCATTATTAACTATATCAACACCTTGATTAAACGAATGCATGCATTTGAGATCTTCATTAGAGTTTACAAGGAACTCAAAAACTAATTAAAGTACTCAAAATGAATTCATGGGGATTTCAAACATTTATTTATCAACATTTGATTATAAATCAACCATCAAATAATTTTATACCCAGATGATAAAAATGTCTCTCTTTTCATTCAAATAGAAAATATTCCTTCACCCAAAACCCAAAAACAATGATATACTATTCATACTGAATCATCTTTGAAATACCCAAATGAATGGTTCAAATATAAGTCACTGTAATTGAAAAAAAACATTTTTCTCATTTATATGACTCATTTGAAATGATAATAAAGCATGCTTTGTGAATACAAACTCTAACAAAGTATTTTATTTCAAAACAACAATGATACCCATATAATCTTATGCATACATTTCCCAAAAAAGATGTAGCTCAAAACGTAAATTTCAACTTAATGAGCTCAAAACTTTCATAGGAAAGCACATAAGATCATGCAACAAACCTAGAAAAATTTATACTTATTTCAAGATATTAATAATAATCTCAATAAATTATTATTATTGCGAGAGATATATATCTTTTGCATGCAAGTCTAGAAAAAAAAATGGGTATATGAAAATGTCCATTTGAGTTGGATAACTAAAAAATATTCAGGAGAAAATGAATAACTCATGTCCATATTGTTTCAAAAAATAAAGCTCTAAACCAGAGCCTAATCATAACTGAACACAAATGTCAAAGGATAAATCTCATACTTGTTTTGGTAGACACGTAGAGGCCCCAAAACAAGTGACCACCTCACATAAGACCAAAAAACCTTCGAGCTCCAAAAATTTCTATGAAAATAAATGACCCAAAACCGACAATCCTACACCATGTTCAATGTCCATACATCCACATTCAATGTCATTAACTCCATCACCATTACTCACACATTAAATTTTTCCACCTCATACCTTGGGACTCGGGCTTGTAAATGGTGGTTTGGATAAAATTCAATTTGATTTAAATTAAGCCAAAAACCTTATACCTTATCCCACCCATTATTTGAGCTCATAAAACTATATAGTTTATCCAAAATGTATGCAAGACAACAATCTTAACTATATCTCAACATACGATAAATAATTAATTATATTCCTAAAAAAACCACTTTATGAGACAAGGTATTCATAATAGAAGCATGCAATGAAATGATTCAATCAAATCCAAAACATCATTTTGACCATCACTAATTTTTTAATCATTTCAAGAATGGAAAGACTAAAAAGATCAAAATACAAGCTTGAAACCCAAATAGTGAAATCACAAAATGAAATTTTATCTCCATGCTAACCATTCACCATCGATATTAACAATCAAGATGAAGTATATGATCGAATTAATGATGATATTTATATCAACAATTAAATAATGATGATAGCGGCTGACAATATTTACAAAGGTAAGCAAAGAATAAATGTCATGTTTATTTTTTGAAACCACTGGTGTTAAAATTTTAGCAATAACACAACAATTAAATAATGTAAGATACATGGAAAACCAATGGACACCTTGTAATGATTTCCAGAGGCAGTGGTCGTGGATAAATGAGAGAGGACATGGTTCCACTAGCTCTATGGCGCGGTTTGGTTCGATCCAAAATGTAAAATCTCTATAAGCATCTTGATTTAAGGCGTTTAGTTGTCGATAATGTCTGAAGTACGTTTGGGGATGATATAAACACTTGTGCGTGTAATCCAATATCTAAGTCTATCTAGTCTTGAGTCCGTTTGGTTGTGGAATCCTGGGATCAAACCCATAAAATCTTTCTGGTTGTGGTCTGGTGATGGTCATGTGTGCATTTGTGTGGTTTTAATCTAATCAAATCAAATAACAATCTAATCTAAATAAACAAAGACTACACTATGTTTTTGTATTTTGTAATATAAAGGAAATGAAACAATACAAAGAAATTAATCTAATTAAAAGAAATATTTTTGTGATTTTCTGGAATTTTCTGAATTAAATGAAGAAATGAAATATTCTAATCTAATCCTAAAACAAAAAAACAACCAGATGTAGTTATTTATCTGTGTAGAAGAAATGTAATCTATTATAAACAATTAAAGCTTCTCTAAACAATGAACATAAATTAAATCCTCTACTCTACCTCAGAGGCATGGGAAGAAATCAGAGCTTCCCATAAGCTTTTCTTCCCTGCAACTTCCCCCAATAAAGTAAATAAATCCATGAAGGATCTTCTAAATGAAATGATGCTTTGATTGATTTATAAATTAACACAGAAGCTCTCTTCCAGAATCACTTATTTGTAAATCTACAGAGATAGGCAAAGGAAGTTATCTATCCTAAGAAAATTTATTGAAGGAAATGATCTACTATAGTTATTCAATGATTACAAAAATGAAAATGGAAATGCCTTTTCTACTGTAGTAAATAATGTGCATACATATTTCACAAACAAAGAATTAAAGAAATGATGAAACCCAATTACAACCCCAACCTAGTAATTATAGTGCCGTGGCAATCCGGTTGTGCTACAATTTTATGTCCCCTCAGTATTCTTTTCCAATATTTGATGTCCACATGACTCCAAGGAGTTGGGAATGCAGAGGAAGCTAGAAGAAGGTGCTGGAGCAAGTAATGGCTTATTGGGAAATCTGGTGGCAATGCAAGTAGAGGAAGAACAATGCAAGTGAACAGAGCTTGATTGTGTAATCTCTAGCAGGATTATAGCAGCATAACATAGAAATACACGATAAAATTATTTGTCCATTTTCTTTAGAAGAAGTGATGGTTTTATAGAAGGTTGGTGGGAAATGGTCCATCCATTTAGTAGAAATGAAGTGTCATATCACAACACAAAGGATGAGTTAAACACTCAATCAACAATCAAAAGTGGAAGAAGAGGTTGATATGAATCAGTCAAGCCTGAAATTATCTAAATTGATTCACAAACATGCACTAAAAGTGAACTAGAGTGAAGTAACATGCGTCTAATTCACGCACGAAGAGTTATGAAAAATTTGTATGAAATCACCACCTGCGCAGTTGGTAGTTACAAAACTACCTCCTAGTTAGGCGGAAATTACATAACCACCATCTAGGTAGGGCACATGTTCCATAACTAGAGGACCAAACTAAGGAAAACATGGCAAAAAGCTAAGGAAAAGCATACAATGGCTAAGTAAGGTAAACTAGGCTATAAATATAAATTTAAAAGAGGTTAAAGATCTCGAGCACCTTTGGAAAAGTTGTGAATCAACATTGGGGAATTTTTGAACCATTTTTGATAATGTAGAACATGTAAATTTGGGTGCATACATATTTCCTCATCAGATGAGCGTTTTAGCCATGAAGAGGCATAAAACGTAGAGTCCGAGTATGGTGTTCCCAAAATGTGGAGTTAGAAGCTATACCTGACACATGCTGTGTGCCTAAATGTCACCATCCAAGCTCTCTACCTACAAGATGAAAGCAAGACTCAAGTGTAGATAGATATGATATCGAAAAATAAACACTAAAACAAAACAACAAGAGGACTTACCATCTGCGTGAGGATAGAAGTATACCTAAGCCAACACTCCAGCCATGTAAAGCATATACACTCAAAACAAAGTTAAAAAAAAGCATATATATAACCAAACCATTAATTTTCAAATTCATTTATACATATCCTCATTGCAATTTTGGATATCTGTACCAATAGTCACCATTTTAAGCGAGAGTATTGTTTCACTTGATTCGGAGAGTTTCTTAGAAAATGATGAAAAAATAAGGGTAATGGGCTAGGAGGAATACTGTTGAGATGTTGGTTGATAGGTTGTTGCGCATGTATGACTTTCGAATCCACGGCTGATCATGAGAGCTTCCGTTTTTGCTAGGAGGAACTACGAAATGGAACACAAGACCACCAAATAAAAGTTAAAAAATATATGCAGTGGACTGCCTAGTGTGTGCTAGATCTAGGAAGTGTGATACTTCCTAGACAACTATCAATCCACTATTTAAAACAAATTAATGCTGATAATAAAGTAAATCCTACTGTAGTTAAAATGATTTAGGTATCTCATTCATCTACAATAAGCAAATTCATTCACAACAGGCTAGGCTATGATTGAATCTGAAGGTCAAGGTCACTTTGTTAGGATATTATTATTGGTTAGGGTTAGATTCTAGGTAGTTTAGGGTATTTGGTGGAGGTTTTAGGCTCTGATCTGGGTTTCTGATATAAGACACAGAGACCGATGTCGGTTTAGGTTAACGGTGATGGTTATGGGTGATCGGCGTCGGTATGGTCGGGGTACAGAAACTCAATAAAATTTGGCTGGGTGATAGATCCGAGGTTAGATGAAGATGGAAGGGCAATGGCAAGATTCGTATGGATCCTGGATATGCACAGGAATGATGAAAGTCTGGATATGGATAGTTCAATGGTGTGGGTAAAAAATATGGTCAAGTTTACATGGAGATAAAATGGTGGGGAATGGAAATGAAAGTAGAAACTAATAACAAATGTAAGAGGATCTACTCAAATGACAAGAAACCAATGCAGGTTAACAAAATTACTATTTGTAAGAGCTTGATGCTTGGTTGGTAATGGTGGGTGATCAAATGAACTTGGTGTAGTGCTGGCACTTCCCCGGATGCTCTCGTGAAGGTAGGTGGTTGTGTGATTGCTTTGGGTATTGGCTATGGGTGTTCTGATGTTTGTACGGATGTTGGTTCTGCTTGCATGTAGCTCTGGTTTCGTCACTTGTTCTTAGAAGATGTCTCTCTCTCTTAGAAAATGTGCCAAACAACTGAAATAAGGTTTTTTTGGGAGTTAAATGGTAATCATCGGAGGTTCCAGCTTAACCGGTGGTGGTTAAGGGTAACCAACATTGGTTAGGGTGGGATTTCCTAGGTTTACTAAACTAGGTAGATCCCCTTGATTTTCTGGGATCTTGTTTTGTTTTTTACTCCATGATTAGACATGGAAGCTTCCTTCTAACATGGGAATGTGGTTAGAGGGAATGTAGGCATTGATTTTTAGGGTTTGGGTAGGTCTTAGTTAGTTATGGCAACTTACTAAGAATAGGTCTTAGGATGAGGTGGCTAGATGAGGTGTCTAGGTGAGGTGGATATGTGGGCATTATCTCAATTAGGATATTTAAATAATAAATATAGTGAGGATAATGAATTAATTTAATTTAAATAATTAAATTAATATTATAGTGGGGTGAAGGGGGCCATGGCTAGGTGGATGTGTTCAAAGTATTTATTTGATGAGGACCAAAGGGAGTGTGACCTAATTTTGGTGTCTACATTTTGCCCCTTTTTGTTGCGTAGCTTGTATTGGTAAGTGACGTTGACAAAAATAAGATGTGGTTGCCCCATGTGTGGGTGAAGGTGATCCCCTCAAACCAAGAACTGATGAGGTAAAAAGGAAGAATCGGTGAGTGGTTTGATAAAAGGTGAATGTGATGAAGAGGAAGGTGGACAACGGGAAAAAAAAGGAAAAAGGTCCACTCGGGTAATCTAGGTAATGGGTCAGGGTCAAAGGTAGTAACAGTCAAACACATGCACATGTATAAATATGTAACACGGTACCAAGTTGAAGAGTAGGAAAA
Source organism: Taxus wallichiana var. yunnanensis (assembly GCA_018340775.1). Classification (NCBI taxonomy): domain Eukaryota; kingdom Viridiplantae; phylum Streptophyta; class Pinopsida; order Cupressales; family Taxaceae; genus Taxus; species Taxus wallichiana. The sequence goes on from CM031236.1 coordinate 325,334,249, forward strand.
ATCTACATTGTCTAAGGTTGATAGGTTTATCCAAACAAGGTTGAGGTGATTCTAGTATCCAAGGTATAGGATATGGTCAAGAAACATGATGTAGGTTAGGTGCAGGAACATTTAGGTGTGTTTGTACACCAAAGGTAGGGTCAGGATAAATGGTCATGGAAAGAGGCAAGGTAAGGTCATTAGGTCAATCAACACAGGTAAAAGTGCCACAAGGTATAGCAAACACATGAGGTCAAAGGTCACTAGTGATGTTCCAGGTCCAAGAATCTAGGTCACGGCATAGGTAGGGCGAGGTATGGGTAAAATAATGAGTCCCCAAATGAGGACGAGGTTAGGTAGTAAATGATGAGGTTGGAGGGTGAGGTGAATGGTAGAGGTAAAGTGTTGGGTGAGGAAAAAAAAGAGTGTGTGAAGGTAGGGTAGGGTAAAGGTGATTGGGTAATGTGGAAGAGAGAGGTGGAGAGGTAGCGATGCGGTATAGGTGGGCCATGGTAAGGTAGGGCACATGACCAATGATCGGTGAAGGTAAAACAGTCGTCGGTTGGTTAGGTCGGGATGTTATAAAAATGAAAAATCCACATTTTTGCAAATCATTTGTCTTCATGATTGGGAAAATGACACAAGAGAGAGAGATCAAACCCATGAGAGTGTTTTGTGAGGAAGATTAGGTGAGAGTTGAGAGGTGGGGATCGGGGTGATTTGATTGGTTGGATTGGTTAGCGATTTGGTTGGCGGGGAGAGAAGGAAATTTGAAATGTGGGAGGGTAAATTGGGTGCCACCACTGTGATGGTAGCATGTGAAAGAATCAAACCATGTTGTGTTTTGTTAAGTAGATTAGGGAGAATATGGGGTGGGATTGGGTTTTTGGGGGGGGAAATTTGGTAAGAATGTTAGGAGTAAATTGGGTAGAAAGAAGGGTGGGGAGAGAGTAAGTGGGAGAGGAGGGTGGGATGGGGAGGGGAAGTGTAGATGAGAATGGGTGGGTAAAAGGTGTTAGGGTAGGGTCAAGGTTTTGGAGAGGGGGGTTTTTCATGACCACGAAATAGGTGGGCGATGCGAGTTGGCATGGACCGTGTGGTTAATGTCGGTGGTAGTCAAAGATCGGTTGGGGACTAGAAATTGGGGTTAAGGGGTGGGTGATTAGAGATTTGGCATTAAGGGGAGAAAAAGGAAAAAAGGTAGGCCTAGGTAGGGAGTGGGTGAGATAGGGAAGGGTAGAATAGGGTGTGTTGGTGAAAAGAAAAACCAAGTAGGGTGGAGGGAAAATGGGTATGGGGAAATGATAGTGGGTGAGTATGGGTATGATGAAGGTGGATTAATTTGATGTTTGTATTGGATGCAGGGGAGAGATCAGCTGTGGATGAGAGACAGGGTACCACCCCTACTCTTGAGAGTGTGAGGCGCGGCGACAGTTGAGGAGTGGCAGCACGTGGAGGAGGTGGGCCTAAGTAGGGTCTGACACTATTGGCATGCGGTTTGGTAGCCGAGTCTGATGGTCACTCTCATCGATAGATGGGATTTAATGACCAACACATTCCACCTACCGATGGGTGAGATGATCAGTCACCCTAGAGGACATGTTTAGGATCTGTGGCTACCGATACTAGGGATGTAGGTGTACTTGATCTCCTCGAGGCCTCGAGAGGAGTTGATGTTGATAGTGTTTGGAGAGGGACTGAGTAGACATGACATTCCATAGTGCCATTCTAAGTTATGGAGGGATGTACATAGCCCGTCCAGAGGAGATGAGGCTCGTTGTTTTATTGATGGAGGTAGTGTGTTGTTTCACACTTTGCCAGATGTAGAGGGAGGGAGATTTCCCTGCTCATTGATGGGGTACTACATGACATGGTGATGGATCAGACCCATTTTCCTGGGCACTAGCATTCCTGGTGTAGCTATATAGAGAGTTGTGGGCATATGGGTGTCTATGTAGTTTCAACTGTGTTGCACATTTTTACTACACTGTTGGGCCTATGAGCACATAGTTTGTGTGCGGCTAGTAGGTATGCCGAGAAGATGCATTTCTGTTGAGATTGGTGTGGGTGGGGTATAGGTGATGGGTACTGTGATTGGAGAGTGGTGATCAGATAGGGCTACACATGATGTAGCCTATTACAGGCATTTATTGGAGGGTTTTCAGAGTGGACATCATATGGAGACCGTATGTGGGTTATCCCTCATACAGGTAGATGCATGATGAGTTAGATGGTCTTTAGCTATTGAGATGGATAGAGGGGCACCATGCGAGGAGCATGAGATGATCCTAGTGGATAGGGTTAGATGGTAGTTTGGACTGCCACAAGACATACCTCCACCCTTCCCGTAGTATAGAGAGAGATGACGTGGAGAGGCCATTACCTCTACCATAGCTGATAGTGCCCACAGGGTAGGAGGAGCAGGTGGTAGACTGGTGGATTGATGATGTTCGGGGTTATAAATAGATACAGATAGTGGTGGGTGGCTCATTTTGAGTAGTACCACCCCACTCAGGAAGGCAACTGGATTTAGCCACCATCACGGTGTAGAGGACGCCCTACAGGGGTAGGTGGTGACCCTGATTACCTAGTTGGGTATGGTGTAGGAGGATAAGCTAGCTAGCGAGAGGTAGAGGTGGTTGAGTTATGTGTAGGTGGCTAGTCTTGAGCCAGATGGCCTAGGGTGGGGATGGAGATGGAGATGGGGATGATGGTTGGGTGGATTTCCCTACGAGGCACAGTGACAGGGTTACGAGGCGATTGGCCACAACACATGCATAAATTGGGGATTTTAGGCCCAGATATAGGCACAGGGGTAGGGGCCAATGGCACCACCACCAGAGCATGGGACAGGGTCCCTAGTTCATAGGAAGGGTGGGATAGGGTCCCCCAGGAGATAGGTACACGAGGTCGAGAGATGATGGGGCCACCATAGATAGTACATGTATCTAGGTTATGGGAGGTGAGAGATGAGCTAGGTACTATCAGGACCAACTGACGGTGGTAGGGATAGATTTTTTATCATATGCCAAGTACAGGCACAGTAGGCCTCTAGTGAGAGGACCAGATCATGCACCCATAGCGTGGAGAGAACAGGGGGCCATTGAGCCCCAAGACATGGTCAGGGTGAGGCCACCAGTTCCCGAGAGGCAGTTCAGTTGATGCACCAAGTAGGGACCCACCACCACCTATGATGGGTGGGGAGATGTTAGTAGGTCACTAGATAGGGGCGAGGAGGTAGAGGGGATAGGTGATATAGATATGGAGGATATTGAGATGATGCCTGATATATGGCTCTCGATTTTGACGTAGTTTTGATTTTTGATATATAAAGGCCATGTGCTTTGAGTGTTATATTTTGATCACATATGGCTCCCGATTTTGAGATGAGGATGTTTGATTTTTATTATTGAGCATATACGGCCTGCGTGCGAAAGATTTTGTATTTTTTATTGTTTTATTGTATATGATACCAACCTACGTGATGATGATTTTGAGAGATATAGTATGACATGTGATGAGATGATTTTGAGAGATGATGATTGGATATATGTATATAATAGACACACATATTTGTTTATATGATGAGATGGATGAGATTTTGATGATTTGTTGGTGTTTTATGAAAATTTTAATTTTTTTTTTGTGATATATGGATGAAACTAGATGAGTGAGGCATGATGGAGTCAGGTTGGTTTAGGCATGGATGAGAGGTTGGTTTAGGCATGGATTGAGTCAGGTCTTAGGCATGGATGAGTCAGGTCTTAGGCATGGTTGAGTTAGGTTTGTGGTCTAGGCATGGTTGAATTAGGTAATAGGCATGGTTGAGTTAGGTCATAGGCATGGTTGAGTTAGGTTAGGCATGGTTGAGTTAGGTAATAGGCATGGTTGAGTTAGGTCATAGGCATGGTTGAATTTAAATTGGTTGAAGTTGTGATTCATTAATTTGTGTAATGAATGATGAGATGGGTCATGTTTAAGATGCTTTATAATACATGCATGATGATGGTAGAGAAATGGTAGTCATAATAAATGTATGTTGTGATGATGATAAAAATGTTAAGCAACTTGTTGTTTGTTTGGTTTAATTTCCAATTTTTGATATAAAAAGGAAACTAAGTGGGGTAGAATGTAATTTAGGAAGATGAAAGATGAATTGGTTAGGGTAGAGAGTGGCTGAGCTAACCTCCAAGGGCCCCATGCCCTCGGAGTGTTGCCTACATAGTCCGGTGAAAAGGGACCTCGGGCGATGTAGTTCTCCCATAAGCTAGGGAAGAATATGAGGAGGTATGAAAATGAGTTGGTAGGTTTTAGGCATGATTTGGGTTTAGGTATGTTAGGTGTGGGTGAGTTGTGGGAAACTTGGTATAGGTGATTTTGATTGTGGTAGAAGAAGAAGATTACCCAAAGGTAAGCGTCGAGGACCAAGTCTGTATAAGGTAATCAATACATAATAAAGAAGGTTAAAAGATAAGAGGGGGCAAGAAAGCCACCTGATTGGTTAGGATCATACCGAGTAGGTCATACCTTGGAGGAGGTGATGAATGTGAGACCCTAAAGACATTGCATGATTGATTGTTCTAAGGGTGAAAAGTAGTCACATGATCACCAAATGTCATGGTTTCAAGAGGTCCCTTGAGGTGGTAGGAAATGGGAGTGTGAATGGTGAGAGAGGGTGAAAGGTGGTTAATTTTTATATGGTATGAGGTAGCATGCTCTTTGGGCAAGAGATCCAAGGTCACAATGGGCAAGTCCATGACTAAAAGGATTTTGTTTTGACTTGATATTTGAGATAGACTGATCGATGTGGGAAGTCTATATGGGATGAGGAAATTAACTCCTTGAGGTCTTCGTGAAGCTGATCGATGTGGGAAGCTTCAGATTCTCTCTTTTTTTTTTTTTTGAAAGAGCTTTACATAGTTGTCCTTTGAGGGAGAAGTCTATTTATAGTAGTGATTGCTGAGAGGAAGATGTCCTTTTGAGGGAGTCATCTTTTTATTAGAAGTTTGACTCAAGGAGTTGGATCCCATGTGAGGGATTTGAAGTCATGGACAAGACCAAGGTGAAGAATAGGATTCTTGTTTAGAAAGCAGGGTGAAATGACCATGGGATCTCATCTAAAGGTAGATGAAAAGTATCCATGAGAATCATGCTATGTGCAACGCCATGGTACACATATTCAAGAGAAGATAACAAGTGACGGATACACACATGATTCTTGTTTAATCATTGGTGAGGTGTAAGAAGTGGATAGCGCTCAAGGACATGAGCATGGAAAGAGGAAAAAGGTGAGGTAGGACTAAAAGTCAATAGTAGAATGGTCAAAGATGTAAGGCATTAAGGGGCTCAAGTTTGGGTTTACCATCGAGTGAAGATAAACGAAGCACCTGATCCATAAGTATGGGTCACGATGTATGGTCCAAGCCAATTAGGAGAAAATTTTCCCCGTTTACTTTTTTTCTACTTTGGTTACATGTTGATTTTCTTTTGAGGACAAGGTCACCGACTTGAAAGTTTGTTCATGGACACATTTTCATAGGCACGTTTGATACATTTTTGGTAAACTTGAAGGTGGTCAAGAGTGTTAAGATGATGTTCATCTAATAACTCAAGTTGTGCTAAATGGTCTGACAAAATTCATCATCATTGAGCATGTCATGGAGAGAAATAAGAGTGAGGGAATCTGGACTTTGAGAGGTAGAACAACCTTTATACCATAGACCAGAGAAAATGGTGTGGCAGCGTAGTGGAAGTATGGATACTAGTGTGGTATGCCCATAGGGAAAAAGGAATGTGTGTATGCTAGTCCTTCCTAGTATCGTTAACCACTTTCATGAGAATTTTTTTAAGGTTTTGTTAGTGGATTTGGCTTGGCCATTGGTTTGTGGGTAATAAGGTGATGAGAAACTTAGTTGAATGCCGAAGGCATCACAAAGTTTTCATAATGTTTTGTTTTTGAATTGTTTTCCATTATCAGTGATGAGGTGATGAGGAACACCAAAGTGAAAAATGATGTGATGATTGATGAACTCACATATTTTCTCGGCTTTCGTGGAGATGAGTGGTATGGCTTCAACCCATTTTGTGTAGTATTCGGTAGTGGTGATGATCCATTGATGTCATTGGGAAGAATGGGGTTGATCTCTCAACAAGATCCAAACCCCATTGAGAGAAGGGCCAAAGGTCACGGGTGACCTGTAAGGCATGATTGGGTGTATGATGAAGGTTGGCATGTTGTTGGAATTTTACACAATGTTTGACGTAGTCACAACAATCATGGTTAAGGGTCATCCAATAATAGCCTAGGTGAAGAATATGCTTAGCAACAGCAAGGCCATTGAAGTGACCTCCACATATGCCATCATGAACTTCCTTAATGGTATAAGGAATTTAGAACTCGTGAGGCATCGTAAGAGAATACCATCAAATCACACTTATAGAGGAGGCCCCCATGATGACGTAATGAGAGACCTTTTTAAGGAAGGCACGTTGTCCATTATGGGTGAGATCAAGAGGTAAGATGGAGAGAGAAAGATAGTCGGAGTATTGTTTATACCAAAGGTCACTCGGGTCCGGGGTGATGGTTCGATGGAGTAAACATCATGAGGTAAATAAGAGGGTGATTGGAGTCATTGTATGGTGACAAATATTTTAGAATCGGTAGGTGAAGCGGGTATTTGAGAAGCCAAGCAGGCCATGGTATCTGTAAATTTGTTGGTTGAACGAGGGACGGTTTGAAGGGCGTAATGGTCAAAGGTGGTCAAAAGTATGTCTACATGATGTTTATACTTTTGAAGTATCTCATTATGACATTGGTATATACCATTGACTTGGTTTATGACCAATTGAGAATCACCAAAGATGTTGATTGATTTGACATCTAGGGCGTAGGCGGCTTGGAGACCTAATACGAGTGCTTCGTATTTGGCAATATTGTTTGTACAATCAAAATCTAGTTTGAAAGACAAAGGCATGGGTTCACCATCAAGTAGAATGAGGATAACACCAGCCCCACCCCCATGCTGACACTTGGAACCATTGAAGAAGAGTGTCATTTGGTAAGTGGGTTCATCTAAGGAAAGGGTAGCAATTGACTCATCTGGAAAGTCAAAATTAGAGGGTTGATCCTTGGAAATAGGTGTGCGTCGGCCAATTGGTCGGTGATAGCTTGGCCCTTGATGGAATTTTGATGAATGAATTTGAGGTCGAGGTCAACTAAAAGCATAAGCCAATGTGCGGCATGTTGATTTTGGTAAGGTTTAGCATACATGAAGTGTAAGGGGTCGGTGTTGGTCAACATAGGTTTTGTGGTTGAGTAGGTAATGGCGGAGTTTTGTGGCAATGAAAACTAAGGCTAAGAAAAGTTTTTGGGATGGGTGTATTAGGTTTCGTAGTCTAAAAGAGTACAACTTATGTAATAAAACACTTGCTCCCTGTGTTGTTCATCATGATGAGTGAGCATGGCCCCAAGGAGTGATCGGTAGCTGAGATGTATAGGTAGAAGGGTTGATCATCTTTAGGTGGGATAAGTATGGGTGGTTGGAGAAGGTATTGTTTTAAGGCCTCAAAAGCTTTGTGGTAGTCATCATCCCATTTAAAGGAGACATCCTTCTTGAGAAGATGATGAAATGGTTGACACGATCAGATAATTGTGAAATGAAATGGTGAATAGATCTGCAACTTACCTTACAGGCTATGGAGTTTCCTAAGGTTAGTGGGGTAGAGGAATTTGAGAATGGCCTTGACTTTAGTAGGGTCAACTTCTATACCATGTAGGGAAATGATAAATCCTAGGAGCTTTCCTGAGAGAACATGAAGACACACTTCTTGGGCTGAAAGGCAAACACAATATTTAATGAGGTGGTCAAAAATGGTTTTGAGGATGGTGAGGTGCTCGGAGCGGCATTTAGATTTGGTGAGGAGATCGTCCACGTAATCTTCCAATATATGATGCATGATGTCATGGAAGATATAAGTCATAGCCCATTGATATGTGGCACCAACATTTTTAAGGCCAAAGGCATGACTCGATAGTAGAAGGTCCCCAAGGGGTGATGAATGTGGTTTTGTGTTGATCCTCTAGGGCAAGTAAGATTTGGTTATAACCCGAGAAGCCATCCATGAGTGATAGCATCTCGTGACCAGTGGTAAGGTCAACCAGTTGGTCAATACCTGGGTAGAGGAAGTCATCTTTTGGGTAGGCTAGGTTGAGGTCACGAAATCTGTGCAAATGCGAGTCCCCCTGTCACCTTAGTGATAGGGACAATGTTAGAAATCCAATGAGGATAATCAATGGGTAATATGAAGGAAACAAAAAGAAGGTGTTGAAGTTCTTCTTTGATGAGAAGGGCAATGCGAGGGTGCATTTTCCTCAGTTTTTGTTTGATGGGTTTGGCATCGGGAATGGTTACGATATTGTGGACCACTATGGTGGGGTCAATACTAGGCATGTCTACGTAAGACCAAGAAAAAGCATGGTTATGATCTTTGAGAAAAGAAGTGATGGCTTCTGTTCAGTAGCATCTAAAGATTGACCGATCTTTAGGATGTGTGGGTCATCCTGAGTATGAATGTTGATCTCGATAGTGATTCATTCAACATGGTTTGCATCTCAGAGGGTAATGATCGATGAATATATGAGTCTTCTACACCAAGGTAGGTGAGTATAGATTCATCATCCTAACATTGAATGACGTTAATTGAAGGTGTATCATCATCGATCATTTTAGGATATAGGAAGGGAAGAGAGGAAGGAGCCTCGCCCTCGCGTTGATAAGTCAGAGGCCCCAAGGAAATGGTGTTTATGAAAAAAAAAAGTTAGGAGGGATGGATTTGGATCCATCGACTCCATCGGCAAAGGTGGTGATGAAGGTGGAGTGGGTGAAGAGGGTGGAGAAGGGCTGATGTCCTCGATGAGTTCAATGCGGGCCTTGCTTGGTAGGTGGTTTAGCAAAGCCGATACCACTATGGTCATTATGTTTGCGGGTAGTACATGGAATAACAGTATGGTGGCCTTGCTCGTAAAATCCAAAACCAAAACCCTTCCATGCACATCGGTGTAGGAAGGTGTGGGAAAAATGGTGATTAGTGAGTGACTGGAAGTCAATGGAAAATGGGTGGGTTTGTGATGGTGGTTCGGGTGTGTAAGTGGTAGTATCAAGTCCCCCATAGGTGAGACTAGTATGAAGGTGAGGAGGACCATAAAGGAGGTGTTCTCTATATGGTGATCATAGCGAGGTGTTGGTGAAGACTTCCATACTCTTGTGGAGTAAGGAATGTGTTGACACTATATAGGTGATACTCCCCAGAGTGAGGCATTGAAAAATTCCTTCCAAGGGATCGGTGGTTAGTATGTGGGTAGCTAGAATAGATGATGTGTCGGTGGTTGATGCAGAGGTGGAGCTAATGGATTGGGAGGCTGATGGGTTGGTTGTGGAGGTTGTGGTAGTGGTAGGAAGGGAGGAGGCATGTGCGGTTGAGGTAGTGGCTGTGCATTTGTCTTAGTAAGCGGAGGTGTAGGTGAAGTGGTAGTGGTCATGGAGGTAGATGCCTTAATGGGTATAAGCATGTCATTGGGTCGGTAAAGCATGTTGCATGTTTTAAAAGGTGATGGATCAAGTTGGAATAGTATAGGTGTGTCCTTCATGCTCAAACTTTACACAGTGATGCAAAGTGGAAGGAACACAACCCATGACATGAATCCAGGGTCTTCCAAGCAATAGGTTATATTGAAATTCCCCCTCCAAGACGTAAAATAACTCTGGAATAGTGTGGGGCCCATGCAAACATGGAGGATGATGGTGCCTAGTGTAGAGGTGATAGCGTCATTGAATGAACGTAACATGACAAGATGTTTATGCATGTAATTGTCAGGTATGCACATTTGAGTGAATGCATGGGATGAAATGATATTAATGTTAGCCCCCATCGATCATTACACATCGTACACATATATCATCGATGTGGACAGAGATGAAGAGAGATGGGTCTAGGTCATCGGTTTGGTGCGGTGCGATCTCTTCCTCTGAGAAGCTAAGGGAGGCTACTTGGTGAGTAGGGTGAGGTGTGGATAAAGGTGGAAATTTGGTGAGAGAGGCTACATGATGGGGTGTGATAATGGAGGCTACGGGTGTAGGGTCATTGGGTAAAACCTCAATAGATTGTAGGACCTCCATGAGAGCTTGATGATGGGATTCCGAGGTTTGGATGAGGTCATATAAGGACATTTTGAGGGGGATTGGTGTAATTGTTTGAGCATTGTGTGATGTGTGACCCCATTAGAAATAGGATATGTGGGGCCATGGATAGTGATTTTAGGTGTGGGTGTAGATGGTATGTTGGGTATAGGATTGGTTGGTGAGTCAGTTGCCTTTTCCTTGCCTTTGTCCTTTTGAGCATGGGTAGCAATCGTGGATCATGTTGATTTGAGGGGAGTTGGTAAATGGAGAAGGTGTAGGATGAGTGGTATAATGACATGATAGGGAAAAAACCTACTGGGGGAGAAAAGCCTTGTGAAGTGAGTTGGGTGCAACGACATTTAGGTGATGGTGTGGCAAGTTCTCTGATGTGAACCATGTTAATTTTGAATCTTGGAGGTGGCTCTAGAGAGTTGGGGTGGAGGTGTGGTTGTTGAGTAGGAAGTGAGGGAAGGACTATGGAAATGGGTGTTGGTGAAATGAGGTCCTCATTAAGAAGGTCATCATCATCAAAGTTTGCTTCAGGAGGACATAACTAGATAAGGATGGTTTTCAAAGCCTTGCAGTTCTCCACATCATGCCCTAACACACATGATGGTAGGCACAAATTTTAGTGTCATCAAACCCTTTTGGCTTGGGTTTGAGGGGTCATAAGGTCTGAGTGGTGGTAATGTGATGACAGAAGTCTCAAGGAGGTTGGTTAAGATTTTGGCATAGGACCCTGCTAGTGGGTCCATAATGGGAAGTGAAAGTGGGTTTGGGCGTAGGTGTGGCTGATTGTTGAGAACGGTCTTTGTAGGAGGGGGAGTGGGTCGAGCTATGTTTTTGGGAGAGTGGTCTTGCAGTGGTCTTGGGTGTTTGTCATGTTTTCTTGGGTAGGGGTATGGTAGATGAATGGGAGGAGGGTGTATGGTTGTTTTGACTACCTTATTGGAGGGTAGTGGATTTTTGTCTTTGGGTTGCACCTTCTTGGGTAAAGGTGATATGGGTGTATGAGATCTAGAGGGAAAATTAGATGGGGAAGAGGAAAGTTACCCAGGGGATAAAAGAGGTGTTGTGAAGGTAGATGATGCGGGTTGTGTAGGGGGTGTGAGGGACAGAGACTGAAGTGTAGTGGGTAGTGAAGAAGTTGCTGAGGGTATTGGAGGTATGGGTGGTAAAGATGTTGTAGGTGTGGGTGTAAGTTGTGTCGGGTGCTTGGGTATGTTAGAGGTTTGCGAGGAAGGAATGGGCTGTTGTGTTTTTGGTTTATTGATGGGTGGAGGTTTCTTGATTGTGTTGGGAGGTTGAGGTCCTAAGATGGATGGAAAGGGTGAAGGTGATGAAGGTATGATTGGCACAACTGGGGTGTGAGTTCTATGGGTTTGGTTCTTCTGTTTGGGTGTAGAGTAGGTTTGGTGTTGACTTTGGAGGATGTAGCTAAATCTAGTTTGATAGGTGGATGAGTAAGGCTAGTGGTTGGGGTGACCCCTAAGGTAGTAATAGGTTTAGTCGAGGAAGATGATGTAGGTGTAGGTTTGGATTTAGATGTATGTTGGGTTATGGGTAAGGGTGTGTGTTGAGCTATGATGGGTGTCGTGGAAGAAGTTGTGATAGAGGTGGTTGTGCTTGGTTTGATTGGTGAAATATTTTGGGTAGATAGTGGAAGTGTCAGCAAGTGACATCTGCATTTGTGTTGAGACAGGAAGTAGAAGATGCCCCCAAGTAAGGCTCTATCCACATAATCTAAGTGATCGGATAAGCGTGAGAACGACATGTCTTGTAGGTGAGGTTGATGAGGACCTAATGGAAATTCCCGTAAAATGTGTCTTAGAGATAGGGAATTTTCTAGCTTCAGCTTCCGTGGGTAAGAGATCTAAAAGTAGGTCTACAGGATCTTGGGTAGCTGATGGAGAATGATCACCTAGAGGAAAATGTATCTCTATTGGATCCTTGATAGGTGGAGGAGAAAATGGGTGCTCCTCTATAGGTGGAGGAGATGATGGTGGTGCTCTCATGGGTGGAGGAGATAAACAAGTATCCTCCATGGTGAAGAAGTACTGTGGGTGATGGTTCTCTAGGTGGAGAAGCCAAAGGTGAAATAGCCTCGATATTAGTGGAGAAGGCTCCTCCACGGGTGAGGAAGGAGGTGAAAGGTGTTCCTCATGGGTGGAGGAATAGGTGAGGTGGGTTCCAATGGAGAAGGAGGACTTCGGGCTAGAATTTCCTCTATGGAAGGAATATGAGGTAATTGGGAAGCAATGGGTGTGTCGCTGAAAATAGCGTGGACCTCGTGGGTATGGCTATCATGAGTTGAGGTCTCACCGGTTTGATCAAGAAAAGGGGCATGATTAGGAAAGGGTTTCTTGAAGATGTGTAGGTTTTGATTGGTAGGTGCATTAGGATTATCCATAGTTAACTCACCTTTCTTGAGCATTTCTTGGACAATGTTTTTGAAAGTGATGCAATTTTTTCACTATGACCCTTTACTTGATGATAGTTATAGAAGTGTGTTCTTTATACCATGCGGGTGTGGGGTGAGTAGGGTCAAAACTAGTGTGTGGTTTTATAGGAGGAAGGGTGATGGCCCCAACTTTGATGAGCTTTTCTAAGACAGAAGAATAAGGTTCCCAATTGGGGTATATTTCCATTGTTTCATCGAATTGAAAAGTTTGAATGGGTGAGAGATTAGATGAGGGGCTAGCTTGATTTGATGGATGAGCTGGGTTGGCTTTGAGTACCACTGCATTAGCGGTCCCCTTGGCCTTTGAATAATTGTTTTGTGGTTTCAAAGAAGAAGAGACATCATTGACTTGAATTCCGAGTTCTTATTGCGTAATTAGATTTTCTTCTCTTCGATGGCCCGAATCTCTAGCTTTCGTGCCATGGTGAATGCTTCGTTGAAGGTTTGGAAAGTTTAGACCTGTAAGGTTGGTGAGATATGTCTAGCACAAGCCCACGTGAAGAGCTCGATGAGTTCAATTTGTAGTAGTTGGAATGTGAGTTGATTGATCAGGTTACACCAATGAGCAACAAAATCTGTGATAGATTCGTCATCATACTAATGCATGGAGTATAGGTTAGTCATGGTAACCTTCTTAATGATATTAATGGAGAAGTGATCCAAGAAGGCTTGGGCTACCTGATTAAATGAAAATATAGAGTGTCTAGGTAACCCACTATACCAATCTAATGTAGGTCCAGTCAGAGACATGGGAAAGGTCCTCAAGAGAAAAGCATCATCGTGGGTGATTAGGTAGCACCCATGTTTGAAAGACCACAAATGTTGTTGTGGGTCTTCTTTGTTATTGAAATGGTTGAATTTAGGCATTTCCCAATGCATGGGGTATGGATGAATAGGAATGGATGGGTGGATAGGCTCATTACAAATCTCATCGTAGGTGAGAGAGTTACGTGAGCTAGAAACCGATGCTTCCAATGTCTACATCTTGTCCATCATTAACTTGATTAGGTCATTGGTAGGTTGTGATGGATGGGTGCCTCCTGTAGCATAAGAGGGTTGGTGTTGGGCCTATAACAAGGGTGGAATTCTAGTATATGGTGTTACCATGCACATAGGTAGATTGAGAAGAAGGCAGTGAAATAGGGGTATGTACCCGAGTGAATAATAGATGAAACAGGAGGCTGCTGATAGTACGTATATGGAGGTGGAAGGGTCATGGTGACCCTAGTGGTAATGGGGGCTAAAGATTGTAGAATAGAAAGGATGACATTTTGAAAAGGGGTAGGGGTCATCGACACCTGGGGGTGGTAGTGTAGCTACGGGTATATGCGAGATAATAGGGGCGAGATGAGGTTGTGTTCTGGGTGGTTGGAAAGGTATAGTGGATGTGGCTGGTGCAGCAGGATGGATGTAGTGATGATGGTACAGTCATAGTGGGTATAGGGCCTAGCTACGAAATGAATGGGGGTAAGGTAGATGCGAGTAGCGTGGAGCTAGATGGGGGATGTTGCAAGGAGTGGGGGAATGAGAGTGGGGGGATAGATACGGGCATGCCATATATCAACTGACCCGAGGCATCTCGAGTGGATGAGTGGGAAAGGTAAAACTATCAAAAAGTAGAAATATTTTGGTCAAGGAGTCGTGTGAACTCCTTGTCTCTGTGGCGATAGTGATAGGTTGGGTAGGATCCATGGGTGATAAAATAGAAGGTGGTGAAGGACTAGGTGGGAGTGGTTGATGATTGGCATGGAATATGAGGGTGTTTTCTTGGCTTCGGGTTAGCACCATGTGAATAGGTACTAATCAGGTTGGACTATTTTCTGTAAATGACATAGAAATACATTAGAAATAGGAGAAACATGCAGTAGTAGGTAGGTGATTGTGTGCAAAAATTTCAAGTAGAAAATGACAAGGCTAAGCTGACACGAGGTGTAACGTACTTCCGGTCACTCTGGAAAGTGAGCGGTTGGTCGAAAACAAGGTATAAGGCCAAATTTACTGGGATGCTAAATCGATGAGATTTACTAGGTCAGTGGATATGATAAGAGTGATAGAGACTTCTGGAGTGGAATATGTGTCCTTTTGGGTAGGTTAACCAAAATAAAGTGAACCAATGCTGGTTGGGTACAAGACCACCGATGATAAAAGTTAAACAATCCATAGCTGGTCATGAGAGCTTCTTTTTTCTAGGAGGTACCGAAATGGAACACAAGACCACCAAATAAAAGTTAAACAATATATGCAGTGGATTGCCTTACGTGTGATACTTCCTAGACGGTTGTCAATCCACTATTTAAAATAACTTAATGCTGATAATAAAGTAATTCCTACTTGTAGTTAAAATGATTTAGGTATCTCATTCATCTATAATAAGAAAATTTGTTCACAACAGGCTAGACTATGATTGAATCTGAAGGTCGAGGTCACTGTCAGGATACTGTTATTGGTCAAGGTCAGATTCTGGGTAGTTTAGGGTATTTGGTGGATGTTTTTGGATCTGATCTGGGTTTCAAATATAAGACAGAGAGACCAACATCGGTTTAGGTTAATTAGTTATGGTTATGGGTGACCGATGTCAGTATGGTCGGGGTACAGGAAACTCAATAAAACTTGGTTGGGTGATAGATCTAAGGTTAGATGAAGATGGAAGGGAAATGGTAAGATTCGTATGGATCCTGGATATGCATAGGAATGATGAAAGTCTAGATATGGATAGTTCAATGGTGTGGGTAAAGAGATGGTCAAGTTTTCATGGAGATAAAATGGTGGGGAATGGAAATGAAAGTAGAAACTAATAAAAAATGTAAAAGGATCTGCTCAAATGACAAGAAATCAATGCGGAGTTAAAAACTTACTATTTGTACGAGCTTGATGCCTAGTTGGTAATGGTGGGTGATAAAATGAACTTGGTGTAGTGATGGCACTTCCCGGATGCTCCCGTGAAGGTAGGTGGTTGTGTGATTGCTTCAAGTACTGGCTATGGGTGTTCTGATGCTTGTATGGATGTTGATTTTGCTTGCATGCATCTCTGGTTTTGTTACTTATTCTCAGAAGATGTCTCTCTCTCTCTCTCTCTCTCTCTCTCTCTCTCTCGAAAATGTGCCAACAACCAAAATAAGGTTGTTTTGGGAGTTAAATGGTAAGCGCGGTGGTTTTGGATTAATCGCGGCGATTAAGGGTAACCGGCGTCGATTAGGGTGGGATTTCCTAGGTTTACTAAACTAGGTAGATCCCCTTGATTTTCTGGGATCTCGTTTCATTTTTACTCCACAGATTAGACTAGAAGCTTCCTTCTAACATGCGGGAATGTGGTTAGAGGGAATGTAGACATTGATTTTAGGGTTTGGGTAGGTCTTAGTTAGTTATGGCAACTTACTAAGAGTAGGTCTTAGGATGAGGTAGCTAGATGAGGTGTCTAGGTGAGGTGGATATGTGGGCACTATCTCAATTAGGATATTTAAATAATAAATATGGTGAGGATAATGAATTAATTTAATTTAAATAATTAAATTAATATTATAGTAGGGTGAAGGGGGCCATGGCTAGGTGGATGTGTTCAAAGTATTTATTTGATGAGGGACAAAGGGGAGTGTGACCTAATTTTAGTTTCTACAAGTATAGTCAAAGCAGCGAGTGTAACAACACGATCATGGACCTACGAGCGAGATATTGAGTGATGAAGACAAAGGTTAGTATTTCACATTTGTTTATTTGAAACTTAAAATGTGAAATTTATAGAAATCTACACATAGGGGGTTATTTTCAAAATTTCTAAAGTAAAAATGTTCCCTATAGGGTCACCTAAGTGGGTCTAGCTTTTGTTTACGTTTTTGGATTGAAGGGGATGGCTCATCCATTTTGGACATGACCACCACCCTACGCAAGATGAAGGTTATGAAACCATTTCCCTGTGCATGGGGACAGTTGCATAACTATTGGGGAAGTACGTAACTTCCGCTTTTCACGGGGTGATGGTTTCATAATTATCAAGGTAGAACCTTATTTTGACTAACTTGGATGAATTTCTTTTTCTTTTCAGTTGTTTTATATTGTTTTTACGAGCTTATGCCTTGAAACATGTTACTAACTTTCTCTTTTTCTTGTTTTGGTGAATGCAGAAGGAGTTATACGTTCAGTTGGAGCCGGGAGAGAGAGTGTGATTGGCTCCTAGGCATTATTGCTTAGCTGACATAAGCTAAGAAGGATTTATTACACCGGGATGGGTTGTGGAGGATATCTCATGTGCCATAGATAGCACCAGCCATTCATGTTTTGTGTGACCTGTTGTCTTATTGGGATGTTGACCAAAACACTTTTTGGTTTCTTGGTGTTAGGGGAGTGGATCATCACTCTCAGGGATGTCTACACAATTCTCGGTGTACCTATGACTAGAATACGGTTGACACTTTGGAGAAAAGTTCTCTAGTTTTGTAAAGACATTTGGCATCTTATATGGGAGATGATGGGGCACCTAATGTAGGCACTAAAAACGGGGTATGCGGCTATTATCAGTTACCTCCACACCTATCGCAACTCTCTGTAAGGCCATTATTGGTATCTTGGGATTGCATTTTTTGGGAGACAAGGGCATGGAAAAGCTCTTGTACTACTAGGTTCCTATTATTATGGATATTAAGCAGCATGGGAGGATTTTCCTTGGGGTGTGGACATTCTTGGGACCACATACCATGATCTATACCACATTGTGAGGCTACAGGGGAAATCCCTGAGCCACCCTTCCTTGGTGATGTGTTGGGTGTATGAGCGGATCATCCCCTACCAAAGGGGAGTTGGTATACAAGATCTAGGGGCCATTAGGGCTGTGAGATGGACAGGTTTGTCCATTCTTAGAGGGGCACATCAACTTGTTGCTTCTTTGACTATGGATGATTTCATTGTTAGACCATATCAAGACTGATTGGGAGATGGGGTGATGATAAGACCATACTACTTTCTTGTAGTGGTGTGAGGTAGTTAGTGGATAGGTCACCTAGGGTGGAGGTCCACTCGATTGATAAATTCCCTTAGCATTTTGGGCAGCCATATGATGATGCATGTCCTGTTATTCCTATTGTTTATCACGATATCTAAGAGGCTTGAGTAGGCCCTAAGGGTGAGCATGGCTGGACTATTGTTACACCATGGGTACCTATTAGTGTGGACAGGGTCCCAGTTCCTAGAGCACCAACAACACTCCTCTAGATTGAGGCTGCATCCAATCACCGTAGGGAGGAGGAGGAGGAGGAGGCCCATACAAAGATAGAGAC
The DNA here is from genome assembly GCA_018340775.1 of Taxus wallichiana var. yunnanensis. NCBI lineage: Eukaryota > Viridiplantae > Streptophyta > Pinopsida > Cupressales > Taxaceae > Taxus > Taxus wallichiana. The sequence goes on from CM031236.1 coordinate 325,352,134, forward strand.
CGAGGGTGATACTAGAGAGGAGGGAGGATAGGAAGACCATGAAGAGGAGGAGGATAACGGTACAAAGTGGAGGGTTATAAAGGAGATCTCTATGAAAGAGAGAGAGGAGGTGGAGGTGGAGAAGGAGACTCTCCTTTCGAGAGGATCCCCTATCTCTCGAGAGAGGTGGTGATGAGCATTTTGTGATGGGACAACATGTCACCTCGAGAGAGGGGAGGCACACCTAGTGTTTGCAGCTTCACTTCACCTCCACTGCACTTGCACCGGTTGAACCTATATCGATACCTAGAGATCCAAGTATGTAGATACTCTTTTCTTGACCTTGTTAGCTAGAATTGTTAGTAAACTATGCATTGTGTTTCTTTTTATTTTTGAATGTTTTCTAACTCGTCATTGTTTTCTTTGTTTCTGAGACATTGCTAATGGCGGGAGTTTTCTTATTTGTAAGATATGTGTCGATACTTTGTTGATACCTATGGGGAAAACTCATGTAAAGATACTAGAGGATTTGGGACAACCATTGTAGGTTGGACAACATACGATGTGTTTACGCCTCTTTGGAAGGCCACAAAGCTCTTGACTTCTTAGAGAAAATAGATTGTCGCTTATGAGATGGTGGAGAGGATGGTGAGGTGGAGCCACTCACATAGCGAGGCCATGACTAGTGGTTGATCTCATGGACACTCTCACTACTTGACACATTCACGACATCGGAGCAGCAGTAAGAGTCCCAACCATAGTCATGCACCTTCCCAAGGTTCTCGTAGAGAGGGATAGGCCATGGGCCTTTATTACTTTGATGCCATTTTATGAGGCATATATATGATGTTTTTGGATTTTTGTGCTCATTGCGAGTGTTTTGACCACACCTAGTGTGTGATGGCATTGTATACATACTTAATTTATTATGATATATATAGATATCTCTTTTTGGTTCAGCTATCCTTTCCACCAGAGTTGACTTCATTTATGGTTTACTTCACATGTGTACTTTTAGATGTTTAGAATTTTTATTTTCTATAATTTTTAGAATGCATGCAGTGGATGATGATATGCTAATAGAATGATTTTATTTTTTTGTTTTGTTTTATATGATGCTAATGCAAACACAATGTAATGTTGAAACTTTGGTTTTTCGAGAAATATTTAGTACTTCTAGTTTTTTTGGCAAAATGTGATGAACGTAATATGATAAGAAAATAAACCCACTCCACTTCTAACCCCACACAACTAGTGAGATGTGAGGGCTCAACACCGAGAGCCAAAAGAAATGTGAGTTGTATGATTTTGATGAATGGAAGTGATGAGAGAAAGACAAGATTTTGACAGAAATCCAATTAGAAACCTATAACCTAACTCTACACATAGTTTACTACACAATCTAGAATGTGATTTTCTTGCAAGTTTATCTAGACTTAGACCTATAGATGTCCTCTGATTGAAAAAATCTGGTTTTAAGGTTTTAACTCTTTTGGAACATACACATCTAATTCACTTTTTGGGGATTTATGAATTTCAAAGAATTTTTATTGAATGAATATTGCTTTTAACTTATTAACTTATTTGCAAAGATCCCTACACCTCTCCCCATACTACCAGTAAGAAGCATGGGCTCATCACCAAGGCCAAGGTGTAAGTGAGTAAGGGAACTTCCCTCCTTTCCCAATCTCACACCACTAGTAAGAGGTGTGGGCTCAACACCAAAGGTCGGTGGAGCAAGGAAGTGTGTAAAAACAAAAGTTTTGTATTGTTTTTGACTTGACATATATATATTTTTATTTTATTGTAAAACTTGAGTTGTGCTTTTAGGAGGAGATCTTTCCCTAACCTCAACCCCACACAACTAGTAAGATGCAAGGGCTCAACTCGAAAATTTGAGATAGGCATATAAGCGGTCTAGGTAAAAATGTTTAGAATGATTTTTCTACCAAAGAGGTTTTTATGTGAAAGATATGACTCCAAGAAGCTTCTAGGATAGACTATGGACAAAGACACCTCTACTAGAATAAAACTACAAGTAGAGCCAAGTATGTAGGCCTTGGTAGGATTAGTGTCAAAATTTTGTCTTATCTTGTTGAATTGATGAAATGATAAGAAATGTTGATGATAATATTTCAGATATTTGAAGAAATTTGATTGAATGTTTTGCCAATATTTTCATAATCTTTTGAAAGTTTCTTGAAAGATGAGTTACTTGATTAAAAATTTACAAAATGATCTAGCAGATGAAAATGCAATGCAAATGTAATAGTGTACATGTGAAAATGAATATGGATCATGCGTAGTAATGTTTTAAGTGAAGATAATTGACAGACTCAGAAAATTCTTCAGCCTTTAGAGTAAATAGGTGATATTCCCCATTCTTGTAGTCCTTTGTGACTCGATATGGGCCCAACCACTTGGGCCTAAATTTCCTTCCTTTGTCAGTTTTCTTATTTATCCAACTGTCAAGTCTCAATACCAGATCTCCAAAAAATATGTCACATTCATATACCTTCTTATTATATTGTGGGAACATCTGGTCATCGTAACATCTATGGTGTGTGTCAGCTCTAAGCCAAGCTTCATCAAGGGTATCTAGATGAATGAGCCATACCTCACGATATCCTTCTTCTCCTAATATTCCTTGTAATGATATCTAGAGACTAGGTATCTCAACTTCAAGCGGTAAGACCACTTCCAAATGAATACTAAGGAGTATGGGGTTTCCCGTTGGCATTCTTACTGATGTTCTATAAGGCCACAAGGCCGAAATAACTTTAAATGCTAATCACGCTTGTTCTCCTTAAAAAAATTCATGAGGATGGATTTCAATGTCTTATTAGTTGCCTCAGCCTGTCCATTGGCTTGAGGGTAGTATAGAGAAGCGGTGTGATGATTTATCTTGAATTTTTGCATAACTCACACACCTCTTCATTTTTAAATGACATGCCATTATCGAAGATAATAACCTATGGGATCCTGTACCTATAGATGATCTAGTTCAAAATGAACTTTACAATTATAGATCCTGATATGGTGGTAAGAGGCATGCCCTCAACCCACTTCATAAAATAATTTGTGGCCATAATTATAAATTTTGGTCATCTCGTAGATGAGGGATAGAATTTCCCTAAAAAATTTACATCCCACGTGGAAAAGGGCCAAGGATTTGTAATTGGTTATAGATCTTGGGCAAGAATTTGAATCTCATGAGAGAATTCCTGGCATTTATGGCACTTGCGTACGTACTCTACCATGTCATGTTCTAGGGTGGGCCAAAAATAGCCTATCTCGGTGTATCTTCCTAACGGTTACGTGTCCTCCAAAATGAACTCCACAAAACCCATTGTGGACTCCATAGAGGATATTTTTGGATTCTTCCTCATTGACACACCTTAGCAGCATTATGTCAAAATATCTATGATAGAGCACTTGTTCTATAACTACGTACTTGGTTGCTATAATGTGTAGCCATCTTCTTTCTGTTGTGAAGTTTCTCCCTCAGGGTATGTGTGGTCCATAATAAAATTGACAATATCCAAATACCATGGATATGCAACAATGGGAGATCTGATCTCTATGTAGTATATACATCATCATTGAAACCCACATCTACTAACTCTCCACCATCTAATGGGTTATCTACCAACCAATTGGTAATGATTTTCCCTTGTGAGACTTTTGGTTAGTATAAGTTAACTCAAATTATCTCATTAAGTTTATGAATCATGTAACTTTCTTGGACAAATAACCTTGTGGTAGGAATTTCCAAAGATAATTTGTTTTAACAATAACCCGCATTTCTTGGTTAAGCATATAATGCCTTAACCATTTTTTGCAAATACTATAGTGAGGAGTTCATTTTCGCCTAGGTATAGTGCGTCTCATATTCCAGCAACGTCACGAATAATGAAATAAATTACGCGTTCACACTTGTCATCATCTTCTTGTGCTAGCATGAAAACTAATGATACGTCTGTAGCCCATGAATATAGAATGAGAGGGAGATCTGATTTGGGAGGAATGAGTGTGGGAGGTGAAAAAGGAATCATTTGACTGATTTAAAAGCTTCATGACACTCATCCATCTAGACGTTGTACCAATCCTTCTTTATCAAGTTATTTATCGAGATGAATGTCAAAGGTTAAATCAGATATGAACATGCGGATTGCTCCAAGCTTCCCAAGAAAGGACCGAATGCCTGATTGGTATGATGGTGGGGTCATTTCTAGAATCACTTGGATTTTTTCCGGATCCACATCAATCCCTCATGAAGAGATGATGTAACCCAACAACTTTCCTCCTGTCACACCAAATAATCATTTTTCATGATTTAATGTGATGTTGTATTTGATGAGGTGAGAGAGGATGATACAAAGCACCTCAAGCATGATCACATCACTTCTTGGCCTTAGCTAGAAGATCATCAACATACGATTCCACAATCTTGTGAATTAGATCATGGAATATGTAAGTCATGGCCCATTGGTAAGTGGCACCAACGTTCTTGAGACTAAATGACATGATTGTGTAGCAATAAGTTCCCCAAGGGGTGATAAAGGTCATCTTTGATTGATCTTCCTTGGAGATCCTAATTTTATTGTACCTAGAAAATCCATCCATAAGGGACAACAACTCATAACCAATTATTGCGTCAATGATAACATCGATGGATGGTAGTGGGAAATCATCTTTGGGACATGATTTGTTTATATCCTAAAAGTCAATGCAGATTTGAATTTTTCCAATCTTTTTAAGAATAAGGACAATGTCGATACCCACATTGAGTAATCAATAGGTTTAATGAACCCCACTTGTAGGAGCTTTATAATTTCCTCTTTAACCATTAGTGTCACCTTCGTTTTCATAGGTCTGGATTTTTGTTTGATGGGATTGGCATTAGATTTGGTCACAAGAAGTGCAACATGAGGAGTAATCCTTGTCATTTCTTTATAACTAAATGTGAAATATTTCAAATGTTATTTAAGAACTTTCATGTGTATTTATACCTCTTCAAGAGTCAATGAAGAACCTAACTTCAAAATCTTTGGATCCTCCTCCATCCCGATGTTGATGTCAATCATCCCCTCAATCAAAGAGGAATTACCCTCTTCAAACTTAGGTGGGGCTAGAGGTAATTATAGCTCCCCCTCCTCTTCTATCTCACAAATCTCAAGACCTTCCGAGGAGGAGGTGTCATCGTGCGATCTCCAAAATAGGAAGAAGAGTGAGGAATGAGAGAAAAGCCTCTCTTATGATGTGCGGGATGTAAATCTGTATAAGAGTTAAGGTATCTGTAGACACCTAAAATATGCTTACACTTAGCATTTCCTCCAATTCAACCAATTGAAAATACTTTGTTAATTCCCTATTCTTTGCTCCATTCTTGGATGCTCCTTTTTAACACCTTCTTGGTCATATTCCTCCTATAAATCAGCTTATTAGGATAATATATCTCTTATTAGCTAAACATTCCTCCTTTCGACCATTCGAGAACCTCCCTAGTTCTCTCTAGACAACTTTTATTGGCTGCGTAGGCTATCTATCACCAAAATTGGTTATCCGTGCCCCTCCCATCTCTTAGTGACTCTCTAATCACTTGCTAATCTAGTTTAACTAGCCTAAACCCTAGTTAACTAGCCTAAACCAAGGTTAAATAACCTAATCCTTCTTTTGAGCTTTAGTCCCATATGCACCCAAATTCGAACTCTCCCAAGTGGAAGACTATAAATAGAAGGGTCACCCCTCCCTTTCAAACTTACAACTTCACTCACAAGTCCTTCTCTCTCACATTTGGAGATATTGGCATTAGACCTCATTTACATTAGCCAAGCTAATAGGCATTTGATCTTGGCTATCCTCCATTGTTGAAGCTCCTCCATCTTGCATCCATAACTTCATAGTAGGTTAGTAGGAGGGTATCTAACTTGGCCTTATAGCCATTTTAGAAAGAACTCTTCACCTCAATTGAAGCAGGTCCAACAAATATAATTTGATTTCTCATAGGTTTAACTAGGTTCAATTTATGTTTTAAGTAATCATAGAGTAGTTAGAGATAAAATGATAGTGTTTTAGTTTAATTCATTATTGTAGAAGTTATCTTGTTTAGCACTCATCTTGATGTTTATGATAGGTTTAGTTAGATCATGGAACTACTTAGCTAGTTTCTTGTTTATTAACATAACTAATCTTCTCATGCATACATTTGGCATGCCGGTGGGACACTTAGTCCATCCTCCATTAATGGAGTCATTTTGAAGATTTTTTTAGTTTCTAAATTTTCTTAGTTTCAATATTTTTAGGTTAGTTTCAAGCTTTCTAGATTAGTTTTTCAAAGTTTTTTAGATTAGTTCAAGTTTTTGATTTCACTAATCTTTTTTATTAATGGCTAAATATCAAGTTTCTTAACTAGTTTAGCTAGGATTGTCTTGCCTTTGTGCTCTTTGCAGGATTGAAGGAGGTAAAGTGCTGCCAAAATTGAACCAAATTGATAAAAATTTGACATTTTTGAAATTTTTTGAAAAATCTCGTGTTTTTTAACCACCTACAGTAAGAGGCACGCATACACCTTTCTTTTAGTGCAGTGCTTTTCGAATGTCATTTTTTACAGAGGCATGTAGGCACCTAAAACTACATGTAGGTACCCTAAAGATGGTGCACATGCCTAAACCATGGCACACACACCCAAACCATTGCACACATGCCCAAATTGCAGTGCACATGCCAAAACCATAGTGCATGCATCTCTTAGGTAGGACAGAGCCCCTGTAGACCTAACCGACTATCATTTTTCTCAGAGGTGCACACATGCATAAAAGGGTGCACATTCACCCAAACCCACGCATAGGTGTATCTATAGGGGGAACACACACACATATAAGGGAGCACACACGCCTTGAGGGGGTGTAGGTATATCTGTTTGATCCGATTTTGGTTACAATTTTTTTAGTGCTCCTTGTTTTGATCATATATTTTGACTTGTTAAACCATTTTTAGAGTTTGAATAGGCATAGGAAAGAGCCTATTCCCATCCCTCATTTTAAGTTAGATAAGCATGGCTTGGGGATAAGGCCTCATAATTCTCTACCCTCCGAGATTGATGCCACCTCTTTTAAATGTGAGGACATTTCATCTCATCCTGATAGCGACATAGATTCCCAATGGAGCTCTACGAGGTTCTTTCTTCCAATAACCTTTTCCTAGATCCAACGGTCCTTACCTTATCCGAATCCATCCCCTTAAATAATTATCAAGTAGCACTTTTATATCCTAAACTTATAAATTGGGATCAACAACTTCACATGTTGTTATACTTATTTGAAAATGATGAAGCATTTGCAGAGTTCATGGCACTCGGGATTCTATTCTAGCTAAGGACCACAAGAAAGGATTTGCAATTCAACTAGACACATGTGCATACTTCGGGGAAGAAGTAGAGATGTGTAGATGTTTAAATAAGAATATGGTAAGAAAAAGTAAAACCACTTCCGAGAAACACGGCAAAAAGGATAGACGGAAATCTCATAGTGAAAAACTCTTTGAAAAACTCATAGATAAATAGAACGAAGAGTCTAAAGATGAAGTGGTCTATCCATTTAAAGATGATGATGAACTACCATAGGAATTTGATCTTACTCTTCCCCTTGATCCTACATGGATGGAAGATGCATCTAAGATGCTTGTTGAGGAAACAATTAATGTTAACATTAGCTCAGAAGAGCAACCTAGAATAATAAAGTTGGGAGCTTCACTCTCAACTCAAGAACAAAATGTATTTGTAGAACTCTTAAGAGAATACGTGAACATGTTCACATGGACATATGCAGATATGCCTGGTTTGGACCCAGAGCTAGTTGTGCACAACCTCGTTGTACACCCGGATGCCAAACCCATCAAGAAAAAGTTGAGAAAGATGCATCCTAAGGTGGTACTTCTTGTCAAAGAAAAATTGTAAAAACTACTAGCTACCGACTTTATTAAACCTATCGACTATTTAGAGTGGATCTCTAACATAGTCCCTATATAGAAGAATCCTATCGGCATAAGAATCTACACTAATTTATGTGACATCAATAAGGCATGTCCTAAGGATGACTTTCCCCTACCTAACATTGACATGATAGTTGATTCCAATGTTGGTTATGAAATGTTTTCCTTAATGGATGGCTTTTCAGGTTATAACTAGATAAGGATTACAGAAGAAGATCATCATAAAAAAACCTTCATCACCCCTTGGGGGACATTTTTCTATAAAGTCATGCCTTTCAGACTTAAAAATGTTGGGGCCACTTATCAACAAGAAATGATTGTCATCTTCCATGATATGATGAATGACATCATGGAAGATTATGTTGATGACATTTTAGCCAAATCCAAGAGCAAAGAAGAGCACCCGAGAGGTGCTTAGGTGTATTTTCAGCGTCTCATAGATTATAAGGTATGCTTGAATCCCAAGAAATGTGTCTTTGGTGTTTTATTAGGAAAAATCTTGGGTTTCATAGTTTCACAGAGAGGGATATAAGTGGACCCTGCTAAGGTCACAACTATTACAAAAATTCCTCCACCTACAACTCTCAAGCAACTGAGGAGTTTACAAGGAAAGATTCAGGAAATCCGTCACTTCATTTCACAGCTTGTGGATAAGTGTCACCCATTTAATCATTTACTAAAGAAATATGTTTCTCTCAATTGTGGACCATATTTCCAAAAGGCCTTTGCACTACTAAAACAATACTTGGTCAGTCCACCTGTACTCATGCCACCTACCCTAGGTGAACCTCTCCTCTTCTACATTTCCACTACCCAGTTCACTATTGGTGCATTGCTTGCCCAATATGATCTGAACCATAAAGAGAGAGAAATTTACTATCTCAGTCACAGCATGATTGTGTACGAGTTGAATTACCCCCAGATTGAAAAGGTATGTTTGGAAGTTGTATTTACCTTCTAAAAGCTTCGCCATTATCTCCTAAACAATAAAACCAAACTCATATCCAAATTTAACCCTATCAAATACCTTTTATCCAAACTTGCCCTCATAGGATGAATGGCTAATTAGATCATTCTCCTGAGTGAATTTGATATTGAGTTTGTGAATCAGAAGTCCTTAAAAGGATAGGTATTAGCTAATCAGTTAGTGGAAGTGCCTCTACTAGGTACAAAACCTTTGTGTCTGGATCTTCCATACACATCTGTGATGTACATTGAAGAATCCATAGAGTACCACGTCCATTTTGATGGATCTTTCACCTTCCATGGATCAAGAGTAGGAGTGGTGCTTATCACTCCCATAGGGGATGTCATACCAAGAGCATTCCAATTGGGATTTCCATGCACTAATAACATTACATAGTATGAGGCACTCATCACCTGGGCTCAAGCTAGCTATTACTTAGAACATCAGACAACTATGAGTTATTGAAGAATATCAACTTATCATTAAACAATTTAATGATGAGTACAAGGTTAAAAATGAGAAACTCATTCCATATAATAAAATGGTCAAAACTCAAGGAGTACTTTACACGGATCATATTTGAGAAAAAGCCAAGGTCACATAATAGATTCGTAGATGTTATGGCTATTATTGGGTCTCTCTTATGCATCCCACATGAGGAGAGTAAAATTCCTTTCTTCGTAGAGCATTTACAAATGCCCACCTATGATATGTGAGAGTTGTGTTTGGTATGTGAAGTTGTTGGTCCGCTACCCCGGTATGATCCTATCTTTTGATACCTAAAAGATGGAACTTTTCCACTAGACATTACTCATTCTGAAAAGAAATCCCTTATCCACCACATAGCCAGTTATACCCTCCTAGGAGGAACCCTTTATTGTCATGGCTATGAAGGGAATCTACTTCACTATTTGGATGTTACTGACTTGATCCATGCCATTAAGGAAGTACATGGTGGTATTTGTGGAGCGCACACCAGCGGCATGGTATTAGCTAAGAAGCTATTGAGAGTAGGCTATTATTGGCCTACCATGGAATCCAATTGCTACAAATTTGTAAAGAAGTGTGAACTACTCCAAAAATATGGAAACTTAATACATGTGCTAACACAGGATTTGCACCTATTGCAACTAACACCTTGGCTAGTCTCTAAATTGGGCACGGATCTCATGGGAAGCTACATCCTTCTTCTTTAGATGCCCACACTCACATTATCACTGCCATTGATTATTTTACAAAATGGGTAGAGGATGTCCCTCTTACTTATGTCACCGGTGTGAAAATTTCAAAATTCATTATGAACCATCTCATATTCCGTTATGGTATCCCTTCAACCATTGTCATTGATAATGGTAAATCCTTCAAGAACAAAATGGTTAAAACCTTGTGTCAATGCTTCCATATTCAACTTAAATGGTCTACTCCCTATTACCCCCAAGGTAATGGACAAGAAGAGGCTACTAATAAAACCCTTGTAATAATCATGGAGAAAATGGTAAGTAAGACTGGCAATAATTGGCACTTACAGATACATCTCACTCTCTGGGCCTATCAAACCTCCATCCGCACTCCTATTGGTGTGACCCCATATTCACTTGTTTATGGTACTCAAGTCATTATACCTTTGGAAGTGGAGCTTCCCTCACTGAGAATATCTCTTAGAGACTACCTTGACAAAGATGAGGACTACAAAGTTAGAACTATTAGATGAAAAGTGTATCAGAGTGCTCAATCACCTAAAAGTCTATCAAAGCAGAGTATCTAGAGGATATAAAAATGCATTATTCATCAAGAATTTGATGTAGGTGATCTAGTTTGAAAATAAAATTAGAAGAACATCATCAAGGACGGAGAAAAGAAAGGTAAGTGTGAAGCTAACTTGCTAGGCCCTTATGTGGTGGTTGCTAAGTATGGATCAGAAGCTTATAAACTTGCATAATCGGATGGTAAAGAGTTTCCAAAACCTATGAACGCCATGTACATCAAGTGGTTCTATGCTTAGGAATGAAGAGAATATTATATAAGAACTAAAAAATAGAAAAACAAAGAAAAAACAAGAAAAAAAATGGAAAATTGAGAAAATAGTAAAAAAAACAAGTCGTCCACATGTGAAAACCATGCAAAAAGGAGGATTTTTTGTTCACAAATTATTCTTGCCTCGGGATGGGTAATTATCATCACTTTCTAGGGTTATTTTCCCTTGCTAGGTCTAGGAAACCTACCAAGTCTATCGGGCAAAGCTTTGTGATCGGCTTATTTTACTCTTGTATCTGCATGAAGGATGTTGCCTTTTTATATTCCCATCAATGCTAGGTACACCTTCACATTCCATTATATCATACATATGTGCGTGGCATTCTAAATTTTTATATTCCCACATCACACTTTGGGGCATCCACACTTCTTTGTTCTTGTGCATGGCTTTGAGAACATGACCCTAGAAAATGCAAAAACATTCAAAAAATGGATATGCAAAAATCTAAACATTCAGAAAATCTCCTTCTAGGTATGAATATTTTATTTTTCTTTCAAGGTAATCCAAAAAAATTAGAAAATATATCAATATTGTTCTACAAAAACATAGTGGTTAAATTGCTTTTAGTTGTCGGTTTGTATAGTTTTGGTTATCTATTTATTTTTGTTAACTTTTTTATGTGTTTCTTTACTACACATATATTTGTTATCACATCTATCATCTATCATTCATCACATATAACATCATTTACTACATGATATATACAAAAATTATAAGTATTACATCATGTATGTATACTAATCTAATCATCACATATCATATCATCAATGGGGAAAGAGGGGTTGCGCATGATCACAAATCTATCCCCCCGCACCAATATAATCTAGTATCATCCCAAGTGCTATAATATACCATAATATCTCATGTACAAGACATTTGATATCATCTATACCATCCTCGGGCATTATTTTCCACCTAGCACTTATCTCTTCACCACTTGGGGCATGTTTAAATGTTTCGGGTATTTCTTGTCTTCTATTTTCATCTATCGTCATGGTTATTTTTCAATTGTTGTTGGCCCATTTGTCTTCTCTTTGGAGCATCTTCTTTCCACATGATGCCTACTCTCTTTCCTTGGGAATTTACACATACTTTTAGGATATTTCTTATCTCTTAAATTATTGACTGATCAAAAATTTAAAAATTATAAAACCATCCAAAAATCCAAAAAAATCGTAAACACTTCAAAAATGGACTAAAATTGGTAATCACTCATTTGCAACTGAAATTTGTGTCTCTTGCATGGCACTCATCTCATATCTTGCTAGAAATTTTCATGTGTTTTGAAACAATGACTTGTGGATCACCTTGATCTATAACCATTTACAAAAGTTGCTTATTACTTTACTTAAATGCTGTACTACGGGGTACTATCAATTGCACAAATGCTTTTTCATTGTGCACATTTCTTTTCAATTGGAATGAAGTTTCCTCCATCCTTTCCCTTACATGTAAAATTTTCTTGGGGTATCATTCCTACCCTTGTCTTTTATCAAAACATTTGGGATTATAGCTTGATAACAAAATATTTGTGCAACTATCTTGAACATTATTGGTTTGAGTGTGTGTAATTGTACTTATTTCCCTGTTAAATGAGTTTGTTTACTTCCTCATATTGCATTGCATTATGTATGTTGCATGGAGTTAGGCATCTTTTAATTTCTCGTATTGCATTGCATTTTGTATGTTTCATGGAGTTGGTGTGTTTAGCAATGGACATTTGTTCGTATATGGATTATCATGTCATACTACAATTTTGTTTGTTATTTTTAATAAGGGTGATGATGAAGATCTCTAGCAATATGATGAAAATAAAGTTGTTTAAAAGGAATTGGATGGATGTTAGTTCATTCCCCTTATTCATACTCATTTTTTTCTATATCCCCTTTTTTGTCTTCTTCTTCACACTATTATTTATTCTGTTATCTTTTTGTCATCTTTTCGATCATCAATCGAGTTCTTCTATCACCCCATAGACAATGGAGGGGCATCCTCCATTCTATTGATTTTTCTTCTATCCCTTCAAAAATTTCTACTTGTTTATGCTTGTCTACTTTCTTTGAAGTGACGTCGCTTACGCCACCCCAAAGAGGGAAAATGTAGACACCTAAAATATTCTTACACTTAGCATTTCCTCTAATTCAACCAATTTAAGATAATTCATTAATTCCTATTCTTCACTCCAATCTAGGATTCCCCTTTTATGACACCTTCTTGGTTATATTCCTCCTATAAATCAGTTTATTGGGCTAATATCTCTCTTATTAGCTAAACATTCCTCCTTTCGACCATTCAGAACCTCCCTAGTTCTCTCTAGACCACTTCTATTGGCTTCATAGCCTATCTATCAGTAAAATTTGGTTATCCATGACCTCCCAACACTTAGTGAGTCTCTAAGCACTTGATAATCCAATTTAACTATCCTAAACCCTAGTTAACTAGCCTAAACCAAGGTTAACTAACCTAATCCTTCTTTTGAGATTTTGTCCCACATGCACCCAAATTCCAAACTCTCCCAAGTGGAAAACTATAAATAGAAGGGTCATCCCTCCCTTTCAAACTCATAACTTTACTCACAAGTCCTTCTCTCTCACATTTGGAGATATTAGCATTAGACCTCATTTGCATTGGCCAAGCTAATAGGCATTTGATCTTGGCTATATTCTATTGTTGAAGCTCCTCCATCTTACATCCATAACTTCATAGCGAGTTAGTATGAGGGTATCTAACTTGGCCTTGTAGCCATTTTAGAGAGACCTCTTCACCTCTATGAAGCAAACAAAAATCTAATTTGATTGCTCATAGGTTTAACTAGGTTCAATTTATGTTTTAACTAACCATAGAGTAGTAAGAGATAAAATGATAGTGTTTTATTTTAATTAATGTTGGGCCCCTTAAATATTGGCTAAGTACAAAAGGGCACATAGGCATGCAAGACCTAGTTGAAGAAAAGTGTGCAAGGATAAGGCGCGCAAGGAAAGGCTTTAAGGAATCTGTGGCACGAAAGCACGAGACAAAACCAAGGGTTCGAGACTTATCCATTTTGGGAATTTTGGTAGAACACTTGAAAATTATGACCCAAATGTGCATATGGAGTGGATAAGGTGTCATCCTGGTGACAAGGTGTCCTAGGAAGGAGCATGCCTACGGTAGAAGCTTCTAGAAGCTCATCATGGTAAAAGGTGGAAAGCTTAGGCCTGGAGGAGCATGCTCACATGGAGGACCACATTCAGACACTTGACATAAAATCTAAGGCTGCTAGAGGATGAGTTGGCAGTACAGAAAGCTTATACATACAAGCACTTATAGAAGGAAAAAATATAACCAAATAGTGGGTGGAGCTCTACGAAATACTACAAGAACTCAGCTAGTTAGGTAGTGGTGTTTAGGGAAGGATGTATCAAGGGTATGAGGTTATAAATTTCTTTTGAGAGCCTATTCATATGAGTCCATATATAATGCATGACTATGGTCTGCTCCTTTGTAACATTTTGTAATGGCTCCATGAATGTAATGAGGTTACTAGTTTACAATGAATATAAACATTGATGATTCTAATGCATACATCTTTCTTAGAATTCTTTTGCATTTATTTTTATAATTAAGTATGAGTGCTTGTACAACTTATTTCTATTTTGGTATAAGTTATTCAATTTGTTAAGCATTTTTTGATCGGAATGACTGTAAGGATCTAGAAGTCGTTCTGAGCTCTATGATGCTTGTATGTTTTACTCCTTTAAAACCCTTGAACATGGATCATAGATGATGTTCCCCCTAAACTCACATAAAGAGAAACTTGGCACTGCATGTGCCTTAAATGAGCACCCAACGCCACTTTGGGTGATAGGCCAACATGCATGGGGTTCCTTCTTTTGTAATGAGGGTAAAAATGACTACATCTTGGTTATGTTACGGGACCTCTTTTCGAAGTTGTAGTGGGAAATGACATACATTATGATCATAGGTAATGAGTAATGACAGAACGTTTAACTCTAGAAAGTGTTGAATCATGGTTCAAGAGCACAGAGGATGAATTTTCTCAAAGATTCAACACTAGACTTGAGTTTGATGCACGTAGATGGGTAGAAGAGAACCTCTACCATGATTTATATGAAACATTTTTCTATTGTTTCCTAGTAGAGCTATATGAATGGCTCTCAGCGTATGCGTCTAGATCAAGCTGGTATTCTAGATCATGCATGTGGACCCAAGAAGATTACTAGAGGCTGCAAGATGTAGATCTGACGTGGACTCATGTTGTGGATCATTGGTGGGAAGGTGTGTTGGCTAGCTACACTCTAGAGTATGCTATTTCCACATATTTTTTTCCGAAGTTGTTGAGTTTGAATTTCTATAGGATCCCAGAGGATCATTTCTACATGTTATCCCTCTGGTAATGAAGATTTGTTACTTTGGGTTTAGAGGCATTTCCAATGGCCAGCTAAACCATTTTGAGTGTTGGGTGAGGGAGCTAGGGTGGAGGAAGATGGCAGATATTACGACGGAGAAGGAAAGGGAGGAGAGATGGCTCAAGTATAGTGAAGTGCATGAAAGGGAGATTACTAGATGACGTGAGGCTACAAGTGTGATGGATCTATGGAGATAGACGTTGCTGGGAAGGAGTTGAGGTTCACACGAAGGGCGTGGAACCCGAGCGATCATCTTTACCCCATCTTAGAAAGTGTGTAAGAGAGACCCCTTCGGCTTACGATGAGAGTTCATCACATAGAAAAAACAGTCATTGGCACATATCCGAACCCACCCGGTGATCAAACCACAGCACTTGGTTTTCCAAAACAAGGAAGGAGTATCATTGACCCAGTTGGAATCAGTGGAAGTGACAGATCTGTGCCTAGGAGGTACAATTTTTCAGTCCCTACTTCTATGGCTACACATGTCCCAGTATTCAGAGGAGCCTTTGGAAAAGGAGCATGTATACAAGCCTTTGGTCTCACATATGGGAGTGGCACATGGTATAGTAGTGGTAGTGGGGCATTATCACATACCATCGGTGCACAGTTTAGTAGAACCTTGGGGACTTTGGGCATGAAAACTACAGGACACTGGTGGATCTAGTGGCTTAGGAGGCACGAGGACCTAGTGGATCTGGCAACAAAGGGAACACTGGGGGAAACTAAGGCTCTAGCTCATGAGGAAAAGGGCCCCAACCACCCCCTCAGGTCTTCTTTGAGATGTCATTACACTTTCCAGATTATAGAGGTATTGAGGATGTTGCGGAGCATGTTCACAAATGTGAGCTACTATGGCACACAAAGGGGATCAAAACCTCAGAATGGAAGGATAGTCAATTTGTAATAATGTTGGAGGGGTGCGCACATAGCTGGTTTAGGAAATATGACCCTCATCAAATGGTGGTGGATCATACTACTTTAAAAACACCTTCTTGGCGAGAATTCCACATCCCCGAGTTTGAAGAAGAGCATCAATGCCCTAAAGGAAATTCAACGGGAATGGCGAGAGTGTGTCGGAGTATGATTTTTGCTTTAAAACTCTCTCATCTAAGTTATCTTATGATATTCACCCTTCACAAAGCATACTCGGTGGTTTGTTGGAGGATTGATCACCCCTCTTAGAAGGGTATTATCTCATAAAACTTTCACACCCGCATGAGGCATTGAAAGTTGCTTTGTGCACTTGAAGGCTGTTGGTAGTGTTGATACTAGATTTAGCCCATTCTTAGAGGCTCAAATTACTACTATGACTAAGCGAGTTGGATAAATTATCTACAAAATCATCCCATGAGAGCCACGGTGGTTTATGGTGCACAGATTGTGAAGTAAAGGGGCATGTCGAGGTAGTTGTCCCTGGAGGATAGTACACACTGTGACAGTAGAATGTGAAATTTTTCATGGGGACCATGATGCAAGTAGATGCCCTTTGTTACAACACGCAATCCAAAAGAATGTGTATTGCTACTATAAAATTTTCACTTCTACAACCCATGATACTAAGGAATGTAGGCTCATTGATCAGATCCATGAGGCCATTGATCATGGAATGCACCAAACTAGCATTACCAGTAGTTTTAAGGGTGATGATCACCACTATGAGGAGTGCGTAGATGGTGTCATGCATGGAAGGGGATTTCCCAGAGGATTCTGTGGTCGTAGTAACCATAGAGGAGGAAGGAGTGAGTTCCCGTGTGGAACCTGTTTTAATTATGGGTCTCTGAGAACATTATAAGCGGGAGTGTCCGGACACTGTTGCGGTGCTCATGGTGTGGAAAGAAGCACAAGTATGAGGAATGCCTGTAGTAATTTGAGCACATGAATCGAAGTAATGGAAAGACAAGGGTGTTGCAATGGTAAGCATCAAGAAGACAGACACATAATGGATACCATGGGTGACATGTGATGCAGGCTTAGAACCTATTTTAGTAACAACAAGAGTAGAAGCTATGCGTGTAAAAGAAATACCAAGGCAAAAGACCCTAGTTTCAAGAGAGGAAGTAGGTCATGGGAAGTACCCAGGACCCATCACATCAAAAGGAAGTATATCAAGATACCATGGATGTCATTCGAGTTTACAAGGAGAAATCCGAGTACCTAAAGGAGCAAGCAGTATAGGAGGGAGGAACAAAGGAGGAAGGTCGAGGCACCAAAATATGACCTAGATGAGGTCAAGGAAGTATGTAAAATGCTAAGGAGAGAGAATGTTATTCCCTTGCTAGGAGAATGGTTGAGGAGAAGGTATCACGCACCTTTGGGAAGAGCACGAGAGACAGATCTTGCATGCAAACCTTCCCCCTCACAGCCTTGACTATGACAAGGAGATCACATTGGATGCAATTGTAGATGGATGGCTCCTTAGTAATATCCTCATTGACACAGGTGCGAAGGTCAATGTTCTCACATTGGATGCTTGACACCAAATGGGAAGATCTACATTATGGCCATCTTCAAATGTGTTGTATATGGAAAAAAATGAAGGCAATACCCATTGGTGTCTTAAGGGATGCAACTATCACTATCCAGGGTGATAAGTTTACTGAGGACTTTGAAGTCTTGGCACTCAGAGAGGCAAACAATTTCCTAGCACTACTTGGGTGCCCATGGTGTTACAAGAACAATTCTAACCTTTGGTTCAACAAGGGGTACATCAGCTTTGAAAATAAGGAGGAATGAGTTATTATTCCCTTGGCTGATGTGAAATTAACACCCTATACTGAACCTTTGGGGGAAGAAGTCTTGGGCCAGATATATGTGCGCTCAATCAGGGATGTAGAGATAATCCATCCTACCGATGGAGTTATTCAGTTTGAGGATGCTCAGTCAGTAAGTGACACCACCAGCCTAGCATGTGATAATTTGGTGCATGGGACTTATGAATTGATCAAACGGCAGTTGAGAGGATCGAGTAAAAAAAGTAACAAAGGTGCGTACAGTATGGCACCTAGGAGGAAAAAATTCCTAAGTATTCAGGAGGGGCCTTCCCTGAGATCTTTTTACAGGAGATGGAATCTCAGTGGAAGGATGAGAAGGAATGGAGGGGGATGTTAAGTTATGTCCTACTTAGCATAGCGACATGGTAGTGGGCTACACATCAGAAGATCCTTTTGGAATGGCGTGAGGTGAGAATTTCTCTCTCTGTCATGTTTTCTAAAATCAACATGCTCACTACCATCAAGGACTACCATGGTAAGGAACCCACCTCTTGCCACATCCAAGCTTATGAGAAGGTCTGGAGAGAAGGGGCATAATCTTTTCCACAATCCCTTTCGGTGCACAAGTTGTATTATACACTACAGGGTTACGTGTGCGCATGGTACATACATTATGAGACATGCCGTCAAACAGGGAATTGGAAAGAGCTAGTAGCTGACCTCATTCAAATGTTTGAATATTGAAGTACCAAGCCATCAGTTGATAAGGAATTATAGGTTGTTAAGTGCCTTACCATGGGGATAGTTCCATGGTAGAATATAGGCTATTGGAACTACTAGGTGGACTAGGTTTGGAGGAGTGCTTTGAAGAAGAAGTAGAAGAAGCAGAAGAGATACATCTTGAGCACGTATTCTTGGAAAAGGAGAAAGGAAAATTAGTATATGTTATTGATGGAGATGAAAGCAGAGATCCTAAATGTTAACAATTCTATGGGGACGCACGAGGTAGTGGATAGTGTTGATGCTTGCGCGTGCGCCTATCATGAGCCTTTAAAGAAAAAGAAGGTTAACATTGGCTTAGAAGAGGAACCTAAGGAAGCTATCATTGGAGATTACTGGTCAGAGAAGGAAGTCTCTAAGATCATTGATATTTTACATGAATTCAAGGATTTATTCCCATGCGGGTACCATGAGATAAAAGGTGTCAACCACTCCTTAGGGGAGATGAGGATAAATTTGAAGGATGATGTGCACCCGGTTAGGAAGAGACCCTACTGGATGAATCCTAATTTACGCGTAAAGGTAAAGGAAGAGATAGAAAAAATGATAGCTTCTAGAATCATTGAAGCTATGGAAGAATCGGAATGGATAAGTTTGATGGTGATAAGCATCAAGAAGGATGGGTGGATTAGGATATGCATGGATTATAGGGAGTTGAACGTGGTTTGTGTCATCGATCCTTTTCCAACCCCTTCACTGAAGAAATTTTAGAGGGATTCATTGGGCGTAAAATCTATTCCTTTATGGATGGATTTTTGGGGTACCACCAAGTCCGTATTGCAAAGGAAGACCAAGGAAAGACAAATTTCACCACTAAATGGGGAATTTTTGCATACACGGTCATGCCCTTTGGATTGAAGAATGCGCCTATTGTTTTTTTGCATAGTGGTTCAGGAATTCCAAGGCTTCATCCATAAATTCCTATAGGTTTATCTAGATGATTGGACAAAGTGTATGGGCTAGTGAAATACCATTGTGATAATTTGAGGTTGATGTTTGAGAGATGTCAGTAGTTAAGGATATCTCTCAACATTAAAAAGTGTGTCTTTGCTACAACCTTTGGGGTTTTATTAGGGCACATCATATGCAAGGAGGGCTTACTAGTAGATCCTGCCAAGGTTGCAGTTATTATGGGATTGGGGGAACCTACTAGGCATATGGGTTATTACAGAAAATTCATCAAGGGGTATGCCAAGATAGCCATGCCTCTAGAAGAACTTCTTAGACATAAAAGTGCCTTCCACTGGGGAGAGGCACAATAGAAGGTGTTTGACACATTAAAGGATAGGATTATCACCGCACCTATATTACATTTTCCCTCTTAGGATAATCCCTTCCATGTTCATGTAGATGTCTCAGGAACCACCATTGGAGCAATGCTTGCACAAATGAGTGAAGGAATTGCTTGCACAAATGAGTGAAGGAATTGCTTGCACAAGGGTACATATGTTGATGGGTGCTATTATTTCAAGAGTTTGAGTTTATGGTAGTTGTGAAGCCTAGAAAAAGTAATTTTGGACTTGATCATCTATCAAGGATAGATTTAGGGGAGGACATGTAGAGTATTGAAGAGTTTATGCAGGACGCACTGCTTGTTTAGGTTGCAGCGAACACCCTCATATTTTGAGGAGATTACGGTATTCCTAAAGGTGTGGCACCAAAAGGGATGAAGGCATTAAAAAGAAAGCAACTAGCTATATGCATCGTACCCTATATGTTAATTAGTGGGGACTTATACAAGTTAGGGCATGATGAAGTTTTGTGTAGGTGTGTACTAGAGCATGAGCACCTCGCCATGATAAAGGAAGCACACGGAGGAAGTGGAGGTGGACATTATGTAGGTGACACCCTTTGCACATAAGATTTTAATGGCGAGGATTATGGTGGGAAACTCTGTATAAGGATTGTAAATACTATTGTAAAGCATGTGACCATTGTCAGTGCATTGGCAAGCCAAGAAAGAGAGATGAAATGCCTTTGCACCCTATCCTTAGCGTTGAACCTTTTGAGAAATGGGAAATAGACTTTGTAGGCCCTATTGCACTAGCAGCGCTTAGGAACGGATCACACTATGTAATCACTTGCATGGAATATTTGACAAGGTGGGCAGAGGCAGCTCCAACTAAAGACTACATAGCAGCCACAACGGCAAGATTTTTGGGAGAAAATTATCACAAGGTATGGATGCCCTTTAAGTTTAAACAGTGATAGGGGTACACATTTATTAAATGAGACCATGAGGATCTTGTTAGCAGAATTTGTGGTAGCTCATCACAACACTACCCCTTATCACCCACAAGAAAATGGAACCACAGAAGCATTTAACAAAATACTGAGTCAAACTCTGACCAAAATTTGTGATGTCGGAAGACAAGATTGGGATGACAAGGTATCAACCATATTATGGGCTTACAGGACAACTTATAAAAGGTTGAACAAATCCACACCATTTCAATTGGTGTTTGCACGAAAGCCATTTTGCAGTTGAATTCATGTTACCTTCTCTATAAATAGTGCACATAGGAGGGCTGGCTGATGAGAAAGTGTTGGAAGAAAGAATTGACGAACTAATGAAGTTGGATGAGAGACGATCACTTGCCAGGTGGAGCCAAACAACAGAAAAAGCAAATAAAAAAGCATGGCATGATCACCACATCAAAAACAAGAAGTTTGAGGTTGGGCAGATGGTCTTACTATATGATTCTAAGTTTCTACGCCATCCTGGGAAGTTGAATGTCCATTGGTTAGGTCCCTATAAAATTTCATACATCCTTGACTCGGGCACATGCCAATTACAAGCATTGGATGGAATGAAATTGCAGAAAATTCAATGGGAGTAGGATGAAGCCCTACTATAAATAAGTCTTCTTGGTGTTTGTAAATAAGGTAGTTTTGTCAACTAGTTTAGAATTTCCTTTATGCTTTTCTTTTCTTGTGTTTCCCTTTCGTGTTGTTTTTGTTTTACGCATTAGGTGTCGAGTAACCCTTATTACTCTTTAAGGATTTTTGAGTGCGTGAGAGGACCGCGCATCATTTTAGTGTGGGTGGAGTAATGTGAAGGAGAGAGTGGGTAAAGTTCCAAGGATGTTGTGTTGAAAAGCCTGGTTAAATGGCCCTGTTAAAAGAGGTGCATGGAAATAAAAATTGGAAAAGGATGATTGGTGTCAAGATAAGGCTACTCTCGGATCCACATACAAAGGAGGAAAAAGAACATAATGAACACGAGGTAGGTGAGAGAAAAAATGAGGACGAAGAAGTGCCTATGGTGCGGGTAATGCACGTGCGAGAGTCTCTGTCTAGATGAATTGGTTCGCGCTAGAAGGTTGGAAGATTACCGTGCGGGGTAAAGCACATGAGTTAAAGTGCTAAAGTCGAGAATTTGTTTGAAAAATCCTAGTAAATGTAAAAATTATGGTGGTAGGTGAAGCAGCATTTAATGCTTAAAAAGGTAAAAACTATAAATAGAGGGTCGAGGCATTTCATTATTCACTTTGCGTATAAGGAGAAAGAAGCATTTTTTTGCATTTTCGTAAACTAGGGCTTCCAAAAAATTGATCCGTGTGAAGAAAAATTTGAAGAGATTGAGCGTAAGTGACTAGTTTGGGTTTGTGAACCAGAAGAAAGGGATTTCATGGGTGTAAAAGAGTTGTGAGAAGGTGTCGTCTTGTGAAAGGATTATCCCAGCTAGGGTTTGAAGAACTAGGGCACGAGTTTAAGGAATTTTCTTCGCAAATTTGAGATCTAAGGTGGGAAAGAGTGGAAGAACAAAGTTACAAGAAGTGATTAAAGTAAGAAGCAAACCTAGACAATGGCACCCAAGAAACTAGTTAGCACACCCAAGAAGGGCAAGGGAAAGGGCAAGGGAAAACAACAAGAAACCGACACACATACAAATGAAGAGTGGTATGCGAAATGCAGTACCAGATGGAGTAATGCTAGGGAAGGAGTGGGAGTCCCATCTAAGGAACATGTCTATAAATGACTATAATCATTATACAAGTATGATCAAGAAGGAGATGTCGCTGGAGCTAGTGCACCCAATAAATAGGACACCAGAGGGCTTGCCCATCTATAACGATGACGTGAAGGTCAAGTTGGAAAAGGCAGGGTTATTGCAACTCTTTGAGTTGCCTTACTTCGGAAGCTTTGAGCATATCTATCAATGACTGATGTCGTGCATTCATGAGGACTACTTCCATTTCACGGGGTGTAAGATGCGCATTACCCCTCAAATCATATCACATTTCATAGGCCTCATCTATGAAGGAGACGGTTTGGAATATGACCTAGGTGATAAAGATGTAATTAAGGAGACTATCACTACCTATGCGTACAAAAAGGGGTCAAGGTACTATGATATCATAGACATCATGGACCCAATAATGAAAATGGCCGCGCATTTGGTGACCAAGTTAAATGGCCAGGAGAGATGGACCTAGGTCAATAAACCATGTTTGAATGTTTATAGGAAAATCTCAAAGGGCACCATCTACAACTTGTCCACGTTTATCACGGATGAGATTGTCAAGCTGCGTGAAGGAAGGTGACAGGATCATGTTTGGTAGTGTCCTACTGACAATCATGTTTTCAGAGATTGGAGTACCTGATGCATTAGAAAAATTTGTATGGGAGTACCCGACTGAGGACCCTTCACCCACAAAATTTTTTGAAAAATTCGCATGTGACTCCATGACAATTTGTGCACAAGGCATGCATGGAGAAATGGTATACACATGTAAGGAACGTGTTCGGGGAAGAATGGAGGATTCCTGAACAACTGTCAATGACCACTAAAGGAGAAGTAGAATTTGTTGTGTACCATCATTTCTTCTTGGGAAGGTTCAAAGTGATGGATGAAATATGGAGCCCATGGTGCAAGCTCCCTTTTCCTTCATGACTTAATACTTCTAAGCTCAAGTAAACAGTTTAAAGAGTCCAAGAAGTGTAGTTAGACCTTGGTAATCTAGACAATGAGCACGGGAAATGCACAAAGGGTTGGTCTACCCGAGAAAGCACAAGTACGTGGAAAGTTACGTATCACATGAGGTGCACATGAAAAGGCCCATGACTCTTCCCATTGTAGGAAGATCCTCGACATGCATGTACCTTTGCACACTGCCCAAATCGGAGAAGGGCACATATTTAGAAAACAAGGTATCTATGCGAGGATCCAAGCTGGCGGGAAGAGACCCACACCTATGCCTCGAGGATCCAAATGGCAGGAAGAGACCCATGCTCAAGTAGGTGGAAAAGGATCCAGAGAGGAAAACACCAAGTGTTAAGGAAACACAAGTAATAGGCTCCCCTGGGACAAGTGCTAGGACAAGCATGTATTCACACAAGAAGAGGCCCTTAGTCAAGGAAAAGACTCGAGCTAAAAAAATCCATCAGATAAGGAGTCCTCGGGAGAAGAAGAAACAAAGTCACCTACACCGGAATCCCGATTAGGAAGAAGTAGAGGATAGAAGAGGAGACCTCCTCGAAAGATACTGGAAGTTTCGACAAGCGCATAGATGAAGAAGAAGATAGCAAAGAAGAGGCTAGTGGGGAAGACAGGCCAAAAAGGAACAAGGGCCACTGTTTTCAACATACATGATTCAAATGAAGAAGGTGGAGAAGAGGAGTAGGGGTTCCTCTTCATGCAATGCAAGGATAGCCAGGAAGGGAGAGGCACCCAAGACATGAGAAGTGAGGAAGATGGCACATAGACATAGAAATCTCCAAGCCTTATGGTGGAATAGATACCCAAGGTGGCAGAGAGAGAAGAAACAAAGGTTGTTGAGACCTTGGAGGAGGAGAAGTTGGAACACAACGCTGAGCCGGTGTTGGATGAAGAAAAGGAGGAGAGCGTGGAAAGGGACCATGACAGCACTAGAGGCCCCATTTTAACTGTAAGTATTCCTAAGGGCACGTGCACTGGGAGGAAGGCACGCAAGGGAGGAGAGGCTAGGGATGGGTTACATTGATGACCCCAACAAAGTGTTTCACACGTGGTTCCAAAGCATGATTCCAGTAGAAGAGCTCATAGCCATGTCATTTTTTTGACAATGAGGTTGCATACTGCAGCAGACGAGCAATATGCTCTCATGGGAAATTGAGTCCCATCTTGATGAACCAGAATTTGAGATAAGCCATGAGGAAATAATAACATTGCCAAGGCCAAAAGAAGACAACCTCATGGTGAACGCTCTGCATCTCTCGAATGAACAGTTGTGCAACGTGCTGAACAAGGTCTCTATTGAAATCAAGGCTAGACTCTTCGGGCAAAATGATAAAATCAAAGATATGGAGGAGGACCTGAAGAAGAAAGAGGAAGA
Organism: Taxus wallichiana var. yunnanensis; assembly: GCA_018340775.1. Classification (NCBI taxonomy): domain Eukaryota; kingdom Viridiplantae; phylum Streptophyta; class Pinopsida; order Cupressales; family Taxaceae; genus Taxus; species Taxus wallichiana. The sequence continues at coordinate 325,377,327 of CM031236.1, forward strand.
ACTAGTTGCAAGGGCCAAGGAGCTTAGTCAAGAGAAACTAATTAGCACCTAGTTGCAGCATGAGCTAAAAGATGAGAAGGCCAAGGTGGGCATGGTATACAAGAAGGTGGAGGCTATAAATAATGCTATAGTATTGAAGCATCTGGACCTAGCACCCTCGCATGCGAAGTATGGATTTTCTTTAGGATGCCTAGAGGATTTAACAAGAGTCCTCACCATGGAAAGGCAATCGTTAGCCTTGGAATCTGTAGAAGAAGTGGCCGTGCACTTGGAGAAGGAAGATAAATTGAAGGTCGTGGCATTCATAGTAGAGTACAACAAGGTTCTTGCTGATATAAAATTCACTTCCCAGACTGTTGAGGCCACATATGACAATTGCATACATAGAGACAAAGTGTCAGGAATCTTGGTCACCACTCATGAAGTAGAACTCAAGGATTTCTAGGAAAATAATAAAGGGAATAGGGAAAAAGGGACAAAATCCTTGCCGAGGTCGTAAGAAAATTTGAAGGCATTGAAGCCTTAAGGGGTTCAATTAAAAATCGGTTGAAGGAACCAGACCCGTAGATTACATAGAGAATGGATGCACTGGATGATGTGGGCAAAGAGTTAGAGAAAATTTCCAACACCATAAACACACGAGGAAATGGGCCATGTTTTGATGAGGTGAGCACCTGGTTAACGACCCTGTTAGAAAGCGTAGAATGAATTTGATGCTGGAACAAGTTGGAGTCGACTTACAAAAAGATTTTCCTAGCCTCTGGAGTGATTCCATCACTTCCCATTCTTTCTTCTTTCTATATTCATTCATCCCCTTATTCTTTTCCCACGGTGTAAGTATATTGTATTCTTTATTTTCTTTGAAGAAGTGTTCAGCGAATGAATTGAGGCTTGACAGTCATAGTGTGGGGTAATTTTGGGCCCCTTAAATATTGGCTAAGTACAAAAGGGCACATAGGTGCGCAAGTCCTAGTTGAAGAAAAGTGTGCAAGGATAAGGCGAGTAGGGCAAGGCTTTAAGGAATTACATGTGGTGCGCGTAGAAAAAACCAAGGGTTTGGGACTTAGCCATTTTTGGTGTTTTGGCGAGAATACATGAAAAGCATGACCCGATTGTGCATGCGGAGTGGATAAGGTGCCAGCATGGTGACAGGGTGGCCCAAGAAGGAGCATGCCTGCGGTAGAAGCTTCTAGAAGATCATCATGGTAAAAGGTGGAAAGCTCAGTCCTGGAGGACCATTCTCACATGGAGGACCACATTTAGACACTTGAAATCAAATGCGAGGCCATTTGGAGGATGAGTTGCCGTCCAGAAAGCCTATATATATAAGTTCTGTAGAAGGAAATAATATAACTAGATAGTGGGTGAAGCTCTTTAGAAATGCTGCAAGAACTCTGCTAGTTGGGTAGTGGTGTTTAGGGAAGGATGTATCAAGGGTATGGGGTTATAAATTTCTTTTGAGAGCCTAGTCATATGAGTCCAAATATAATGCATGACTATGGTACTGCTCTGTAACATTTTGTAATGGCTCTATGAATGTAATGAGGTTACCAATTTATAATGAATATGAACATTGATGATTCTAATGCATACATCTTTCTCAGAATTCTTTTGCATTTATGTTTATAATTAAGTATGAGTGCTTGTACAACTTATTTTTTTGGTATAAGTTATTCAATCTATTAAGCATTTTCTATCTGGAATGACTGCAAGGATCTAGAAGTCATTCTGAGCTCTATGATGCTTGTATGTTTTACTCCTTTCAAAACCCTTGAACATGGATCATAGATGATGTTTCCCACTAAAATCACATAAAAGAGAGACTCGGCTCCCCACGTGCCTCGGGTGAACACCCAGTGCCTTTGGGTGATAAGCCGGCACATGGGGTTCCTTTCTTTTGTAATGAGGGTAAAAATGACTACAATTAATTATTGTAGAAGTTATCTTGTTTAGCTCACTCATCTTGATGTTTATGATAGGTTTAGTTAGATCATGGAACTACTTAGCTAGTTTCTTTCTTATCAACATAACTAATCTTCTCATGCATACGAGTATCCTAAGATAGCCTTATCATTTTCCACATAATCTAGGGTAGTAAGCTCATTCTCAGCCTCAACATATGCCAAGATCGTATTCTTTGGAATTTTACAAACTAAGGGTTCAATGCGAACTGAAATTGTGAAGTCAATGTCTTCTAATTATTTACTTAGGAAGAAGTGGGAAACATAAGTATATATTGAATCAGTGAGAAGGTTTTGTTTACATGGAATGGATTCAATTTAAATCAAGTAAAAACCTTTACTTAAGTTGAGTACAATAGTTTTATAGAGTTGCAGGTGTTCCTCCCTAGTCTCATATACCTCTGAAACTTGATTAGGGGCTAGTTGTGAATCACCCAACACTCTAATGTTACAATTTCTCATCCTTTTGGTTACTATGAGACCAAGTACAAGATCCTCATATTCTACACCATTTTTGTACATTTGAAATATAACTTGAAGGAAAAAGGCATAAAATTTCCCTCAGGAGAAGTGAAGATCACACCTACCCCAATGCCAACGTGACATTTTCTCCATCAAAATTAAGAGTCCAACAATTGCTTGGGAAGATTAATGTTGGATCACTTTTTGTATCTTCTTCCCTTGCTTCTAAAAATTCAACCATGAAAACTTCATCATCTGGAAGAGAGTCGAGTCTCAAAACATGTCTTATGCCCATGGAATTGAATGGTAGGATAATGGGTAAATCATTTTCCAACATCTCAAAAATATTTGTCTTGGTTTCTATTGATATTGTCTCAATAGTCGTGGTTCTTTATTTGATCTGCAGAATCCCTTTGATTAAACTGGTAGTTTCTAATTCCATTGTGGGAATCACTTTTGTCTCTCGTGTCTAACTCATAGGTTTTTTTCAATTGGTTTGCAGGGAGCTAAAACTCAGTATGTACCCCAAGTTTCTTCTTTAGGTTATCTAGGTGAATGTCAAAGGGCTTGGGTCACCCTGTGCAATGAAGAATTTCCCAAAATGTAGGAATATGACTACTTGAAACAATGTGGAAGCAATCATCTTCATGCGATGTATCCAAGGACGACCAAGAATCATATTTTAATTGGTTCCCAGTCTATCATATAAAACTCTGTAAGAACCTGTCTTGGGCCCTAGGGTAACTCATAACACTATGGTTCCAATCGATATTTCCTTGATACTATTGTACCCTCTCAGTGTGTTTCTTGTTGAAGAGAAATTTTTTTCTCCATAGCCTAACTTATGGAGAAATGAGAAAGGAACAATGTTGACTGATGCCGTATCATTGATCGTTGCATGCTTTACGTAGTTTTTGTAAATCCAAATTTGTAGATACAAAGTTGGATCACCTCTATGTGCCAACTCAAGCATCTGTGGGCATCTTAGTGATGTCAAATATAAACCCAACATCTCTTTCAAGCTTCCCAGGAGGATGTACATCAAATTCTATGTGATTTATTTACGCCTTCGGAGGAGGGGTGACATTGATCAAATGTCCAAGACCCAATGCTTCCAATGGAGAACCTATATGAGAAGGGGAGTTCATCAACAAATCTAAGAAGGAAATGTGAGAAAAGGTATTTGTTAAATTAGTGATCAAGTCGTAAGCCCCCACTGGTTTCAGAAGTGTTGGAACATCATCTAACACAGATGGGTAAATAGGAATGGGTTACGATGAGTAGTCTCAAGTTCTCGTAGTGATGTTTATTTGGGGTTCAGTTTCTAACTCTACTAGACCCATGATCTTAGTTGTTGGTGACCATCCAACGGAGGTGCTACCAATGGATTTGATGAAGTTGAAGCTTCATGATCATTTTTCCCATCGGGTTACCCTTGTTTGTGTCGTTGGGGTCCAACTTACCATTGTTAGGATGCATTGGAAGGGGATCATTAAAGATCCTGAGTGGTGTGTTTTGAGGGGATATAGGCCCCATGTTAGTATTCTGAGTTGGCGCCATAGGATTTTCCAAAAACATCTCAACAAAGAGTTGTTTTTGGTCCTCTGGTAGACATTGAATGAATTTATTACAATCGCGACATGTTCTAGCATCATGCCCTCAGACCCTATGGAAGCCGCAATACAGGTCAGGATCATAATCCCGAGGTATTTGATTTGTGTTTTGTTGTGGTCCAAAGTTCCAATTGTAATTCAACTGTTGGTTATTGTAATTGAAGTTCAAAGGCTCTTTCCCTTTATTTTGGTATTGGTTTGGATACTCGTTTGGGTACTGGTTAGGGCCTTTATTAGATAGATTTTATGCATAACATAAAACCTAGGAATTCATGAGATAAATATCCCTCATTTAAGGGTGAGGCTCCCATGTAAGATGTTTATTAATTTATTAAGGGTGAATCCTAATTACTATTTTTAGGGGTTTTACTTTAATTCCCACGGCTCATGAACCATAGCTAGAAAATTTTGCAACAAGTAAGCAAGCTGTGAAATAAATATTTGTAGTAGGGGGTAAAAAAGTAAGGAAAGAAGAAGGGGGTGTGCAAAATCAACCAATAGTTAACAAAGTTGATCTCATCCACAATATTTAAATAAATAGATAAATCACAACATTCAATATAATGAGACCTAGATTTGAGATAACACAAATTTTATCTAAAACCTACGAAAAGAAGATCTTATTAAAACACTGTAGACACAAAGTAATCCAAAAATCCACCTTTTATTCAATACCAAGCCTTCATAGCAATCACATCAAGGCTTCCAACACAAATTCTTAAAGCTCAAGAATTCTCTAATTACAAAATATCTTACTAAAATAAGTTATGATAAAGCCATTTTTGTCATTTAACCCATAGGCTCTTCCTCTATTTATAGTGTACAGAGGGAAATTAAAAATAAGAAACTTTCAATGAATCACCACATGTAGAACCTATGAAAAAGGGAAGCATCGTGAGTGTTATCCCTAGAATTTCTCTTTACATGACATGCATATGAAGACTAAATCAAATTTTTGCATGTCTGCCACCTATTCTTAATTAAAGGACCTTTTCAAATAACTTAAAGTAATGGTTTTAAACCAATTAAAAGAAAAGAAAGAGAAGAAGAAAAAATTAATTCCAGTTACAACACTTCAAAATTGCCCTTTGTTCTAATAGTGAATGTATTTATCCAATATGTAATTCATTGTATTTCCATTTGTCTTCCCTTATGCATCCCTAATTGTTCTCGATAAAGGATGGTATAAATTTGCACACTCTAGAATAAATTTCAACAAGGATGTGGAAAAGTTGATGCATGTATAATTCCACTATTTCTCATAGCCCACATGAGAGGTGTCCTACCGGTTTCCCTAGATTTTTCAATCAAATCATTGATAGATTCGAAATATTATTTTATTCACCTGTGCACTCACATCGACATGCAAATAACTAGAATAATAAAAGGAAATATTTTCCAACCCTATGCGCCAAAACTGGATGCTTCCTAGTAATTAAAAATATTTTTTAATGCCCATAACTTCTCCCTTTGGTGCCAAACTTCTCTAGGGAAGCATGCTCCACACAAAATAATTAATTTCCCTTCACTTATGGCATCCACTTCTTATATAAGCAACTACATGCTAATTTTATCAATTGCTTCTTCTTATTTTTAGCAATTTCTAATAATAAGTTGTGCTTTTTCTCCTTCTTTGGGCACCAGAATTTGCTAAAAATAAATAAAAGACATTACTTTTTAAGCATGAAGTCATGCTAACATGGGTCACACTTTTTGGCTAATGCTTGCGTGAAATACATGAAGGCAAGGCAACGTTAAATTACAACTTCTGGGCAGCTCCTTATTTTACATTTTTCACTTAAGTGGTGACATTAAACTCCATCCTCGTTGGGCAGCTCCAAAAAGTGTGACTTGGTTAAGTGAATTGGCTAACTTTTGCGTGAAAAACATGAAGGAAGGTAGCGTTAAACTTCAACCTATAGGAAGCTCCTTATTTTATAAGTGGTGATGTTAAACTCCATCTTGTTGGGCGGCTCCAAAAAGTGTGACTTGCATGAAGAAATCATTTAATAATTACGTGAAAACTCATCACTTAAGGCAACATGGAAATTGGACGTGGAAGCAAGATTTTATTTCTATTTTTGGATTTTTGGTGAAGAAAAGACAAGAATAGAATAAAATTTTCTATTTTTGGAAAGGGTCCGAGAAGATGTAGTAGTAAAAACTTGCAAGTGCCATGACTTTCACTTCGTGGCTCCCTTTTAGGTGCCATTTTTTTCTAAAAGTGCATATTTTCTCAAGCTCTATGCAATGGTAGTAGTATTTTTCTTATTTTCATAAAATCCATTATTGCACCTTTTTGGACCAAGCAACCTCTTGCAATCTCCTGAATGAATCCTGAGAAAATCTGTACAAGTCAAAAAGACCAAAATTTTAAAGGGGTATCCCAAAATTTCCAAGTGAAATTTTTGGTACACCATCCTTAAGCCTGAACTTGATGTTGTTAGGGTGGAGGACGATTGAAATACATCGCATTGATCATAGGAGTGAAGTTTTTACTCCTCCGATTGTTACCATTTGTGTTGTTGTTGACATTATTTATACTTGAGGTGTTAACAACATTTGGTTTCTGTATTCATTTTTATGTCCTTAGAATAACCTTCTAATCTCATGCGTGTCGGTCTATCACCCAGTGGATGTTGGACGCTCACTCAAGGAATGCACGAGCACCAAACCCCTCCTTTATGTGAGTTTTGTGAGAATACATTGCTTATGGATAGAAAATTAGATGTAAAAAGTAAAGGGCCATGCATTCATTTTGAGAGCCTAGGATGAGTTATTATATCAATACACCCATTCAGATAACAAGGGAAACATCATATAGATAACATCTGATTCATAATATAAATAAAATGCATTAGGATTTACACCCATAAAAATATGTATTTAGAACAAAACCATATATTTATATTGATCATAGTTCAGTAACCACATTACATTCATCAGGGTCATAATAGACTAATGCATCGGTGTAGATAAGACTTATGCATTAGAAGTCCTCACTATGCTTCCCATATTACAAGAATTTTCATAGACCTATCCCTTTATATATGCCAATATTACTATGATATTCTAATGATAACCCGACCCTCTAGAACCTCCTATTATTTCTGCGAGATCTTTGCCTTTCATCATTTCTATGATGATGCCTTTTTTCAAGAGTAGTATCTCCAGTTCTAATGCCCAGTCTCCCTTTTCCTCTACCCGAGCATCTCTATATATATGTTTATCTCCCACCGCCATGCCTTCTTGAAGTATCAGATCGGTCACCAAGTGTCAAAGTGGTCCTCTAATGGAGCATGCTTATTCTCATCTAGGCTCTCCACGCTCTGCAATGATGTCCTTCTAGATCCTTCTATCACATGGAATATTCCTTTCTTGGTCACCAAGTCATCAAGCTGACACCTTACCCAATCCACATTCTTGGTCGGGTCATGCTTTCCTCATGTTCTTGGAATTATGAATATGGCTAATTCCTGAGACCATTTGTTTTTTCTTGCACACACACCATGGTTTCTACAAAACCCTTCTAAAACCCTTATCGTGTGTTCTTTGCCCCAAATTCCGTTCTTCATATTGGTCCCATGCGCGCATGCGCCTTGGGGACTTAGTCAATATTCTGAGGCCCAACATCACCCCACACTAAGCTTGTTCTCCATCCTCGGAAACATCCTTCCTTCAAAGAATAAAGAATTGAGGTACTCTGAATAGTTGGAACAAATAATAAAGGAATGAAGACTGGAAGAATTAAAAAATGCAGGAAAGAAGAAGAATATATTTATTGTTGAAGGAGGAGTGGGAAATCCTTTCTTATATCTACCTCAATCTTCTCCCAGGCATCTACTTCACCCTATACATATTGATAGAGGTCACCTACTAGGGTGCTCACCTCTTCAAATTTTAGCTCTTCCCCCTTAGTGTTCATCGTATCAAAATCCCTTCTAGTTATTTTCCAAGGTCGTCTAACGCATCCATCCTGTGGTCAACTGGGGATATAAATCATTTAGCTAGTTTTTATCAAGCCTCGTAAGGTCTCGATAGCTTCTGACTTCTTCTCCACCTCGGCTAGGATCTTATCCCACTATGCCATGTTTGCTTTATTCTTCTCTTGAAACTTCTTGAGATCTTCTTCATAGGTGGCAACTAAAATGCTTTCCACTCTATCTCTATCCGTGTAATTTTCATAAGTAGCTTCGGCTATCTGTGTGGCAGCCTTCACATTGGCAAGGAGCTTAGTGTATCGAGTGACTATCTCCACCACCTTCATCTTCTCCTCTTTCTCCTGGCACACTAACAATTATTTTGTTGATTCCAAAGTGAGAGGCTTCCTCTCCATGGTGAGGATGTGAGTTAGGTATTCCAAGCATTGCAAGGTTGACTCATACATATGCTCGGGTAGTGCTAAGTCTAGATGCCTTAAGATAATAACATCTGTAATCATTTCTACCTTTTTGTATACCTCACACACCCTAGCCTTTTCCTCCTTCGAGTTCACACCTTCACCGTACGCTATTTAGTTCCTCTTGCTTCAGATATTTTTTCTTTTCAACGAGCTCCTCCTTTTTCTTATCTAATTCTCCTTCTAGGAATCTCACCCAGTCATTCCTTCCGAAAAGTCTTGCCTCAACTTCCACTGAAACCTTGTTGAGTGCATTACAGACTTGTTTGTTAGATAATTTTTAGCATTTACCAGCGGGTTTATCCCTTTTTCCTCTAGAATCTTCATCAGTACCCCTTGGCTTACTTCAAACTTAGGTTCATCAATGTGGGACTTGAATGCCCAAGATAACATCTTCCTAGTTTGCGGGTATGTGCCTTCCTCATCAAATGAATACATCTCCAAGAGTTTTCTATTGGAAAGGTTCTTTGGAAGCATGCTTTTATCACTTTATTTGGATCATTGATATAACACATTCCCTACCCTTGTGCTACTACCATGTTCTTCCCTCTTGTATGTGTAGCCTTCAGAAAGATAACCTCTAAGCTGGGATCTCCACCCATGGTCCCATACTCCTTCCCTACACTCTCATCTTTTATCTCCTTGAGTATATTTTTACGTGCTCTGCTCCACCTCTTGCTCCACTAACTTCTTGATTATGCCCACTACTTCTCTCTCTACGGCCTCTTCTATCTACTCCTTGGTGAGGCTGGGGGTCCTCTGATCCTTAGTGTTCACTTCCTCGCTAACCCCTTTCCTTGAGCACCTTCATCATCTCCATTATTATCTTTATTTCCTTCTTCCTTTGAATAATGTACATCATACATAGGATGATTCTGAAATTATTCATTGTCGTCGTCATCCTTCTCACCCCTATAGGCTTCCAACATCTTTGTCTCCTTAAAGTTTGCCTTCCCCACAACCTTCTGTTTCTTCCTAGCTAGGGATTCTTCCTATTCCTCAGCAGTTGATTCCCTTTTGGGTGACTCTTCTTGTTATGGCACCTCTTCCTTAGGTGTATTCTCCTTCTCCTTGATGGGAGACTTCTTCCTGCCCGCATATGTGCTTGACTTGGTGCTTGACTCGCGCACCCACATATTTTGTTGTCTACACACTTGGTGCTTTCTTTTCCAGTGCTTATTTTTCCAGGGTATCTTCCCTTTCTCTCTTCTTTGGTGTGGCCTTCTTCCTACTAGTGGGATCCTTAAGGATGGAGAAATCATTCTCCAAGTAGGTTCCCTTCTCAAACTTAGGCCTAATGCGCAAATACACCCTCGCTGCGGTCCTCCCAAAATTGGCAACATCAAGGGTTTCATCATCTATACTTCATGGGAGACATAATTCTCCACATATGCACACTTCTTTGGGTATATGAGCTTCATGGGAAGCTCGCGGTGGTCCCTGGTAAACTTTTCTAAGGTCAAACCTTAGCCTTTTAACTTCCTTGAAGTGGTTTCCCCCTATTTAGAATTATCACATGCGCGGTGAAAGAGAAAGGCAATTTGCTTTGTGGACTTTTGGTCCCATCTGTCGAGTGAATCTAATAATGCAAAAGTGTTGGTATACAGTAAACTCAGCCTCTCCATCTACTAGCGTGGGAAACTATTTGAGTATTCTCCATTCTACCTTGAATACGTCGTGCATTTTTTCTTGTACCGTTTCTTCGAGGCACACCTTATGGGTGGTCGTCATGGTATCGCAAGTATAATTTTCAAATATTTTTATGGGTGAGGGATCTTCATCTATATACTCCCATACAAACTTCTTTGGCCCATCGGGAACTCCAATCTATGAGAATAACATTTCCAAACATTATCTTATCCCCTTCCTGCATGTTGTTGATGATCTCGTCTACAATATAGGTGGACAGGTTGTAGATGGTTCCTTCTGAAATCTTCCGGAATACATTCAACCATGCCTTGTTTACCTACATCCACCTCTCTTGACCATTTAGCTTGGTAACCAAGTGTGTGGCCATTATCATTACAGGGTTAGGTATATCTACGATATCAAAGTAACATGAACCCTTTTTGTAATCATAGGCCTCCATAGTCTCCTTAATGGCCTCCTTATCCTCCAAGTCATCATCTATGGATTCCCCTAACAAACCAAGCCCGTGAACTCAGATATGAGTTGGGGAGTTATGCACATTTTAAGCTCGTAAAATAGAAGTGGTCCTCATGCACACGTGACATCAACCATTGGTATAACCACTCGGGCTTGCCAAAATAGGGCAACTCATAAAGTTGCAGCAACTCGGCCTTTCCTAACTTCACCTTTACCTCATCATTGTAGATCGACATTCCCTCTGGTGTCCTCTTATCTGTCGAGATGAACTAGTTAAAATGTGATATCCTTCTCAGTGGCACTCACGCAATGATTGTAGTCTCTCACGGCTATCTTCCTCACGTGTGATACCCATTCTTTCCCCAGTTACACTCCATTTAGGCACTGCATCTTTACATATCACTCCTCATTAAAACTCGCGGTGGTAGTTTCTGTTTTCCTTTGCCATTGCCATTTTTTGGTGAAACGGTTGCCTTCTTTGGTATCATCTTCCTTGTCGGGTTAAAATAAAAAACTTGTCTTCCTCGCTCTTCTTCCTCACTTTTCTCAGCTCTGTGGCTTAACTTAGTGAAGTAATCCTTCTACTTCCATGCCCTAGTCATAGAACCCTAACCTAGAAGAATTCTTCCATAAGACAACATACCCCTATGAAACTTTCTTCCCTACACCCATGTACTCCTTCCGCTTTGGATTGCATATCAACCTAGTCACACACTTAGATTTCTATGATTCTCCCTTTGCACAAATATTTCTTCACGGATGCCCTAGTTCATGAGAACTTCTTAAATCTCGTAATAGCAAGGTAAAATAATAATGTGCCTAACTTCATACTTATAGCTTTTTTATCTTCTTTGGCAATAAATGTTATGTTACCCACCAATCTACTTAGCATTAAATGCATATTTTCCACTAAATATGACCTTAAGCACCCTTACCCATGCACCCAATCCTGTTTGAAACCTTCTATAACCTTCTGACGTGTAAAAATCCTTACCGACCGAAGACTCTTACGCATGTGTTTAAGCACCAAAGGCACTTCTTCTGTCCTTGACCTGATTTTTTCCCTCTCCTACCTCATGTTGTTCTTGTGCTTCTTATCCTTTATACGTGGTATTTTTAAATCTATCTTGACACCAAAATTTCTTTTCCACCATTTCCATGCACGTTCTTCTATCTTTCGCACCTTTAATCCTTCAATCCAGGCAATACGAATTTTACTACCAACTTATATTTCACTTTGCACTACTCCACCCCACACTAAAACAGATGTGTGGTCCTCTACACATACACAACCTTTTGAAAGTAATAAGTGGTTACCGGTGCACAAGGTGTAAAACAACACAAATAGAAGGGAATAAATAATGAGAAAGGGAAACACAAGGAAAGGGAATGCATAAAGAGAAATCCTAAGATAACTAGAAATACTACCTTATTTACAAACACAAGGAAGGTTTATTTATAGTAGGGCTTTAGCCTACTCCCATTGAAATGGCTAGGTAATTTTGTCCCATCCAGTGCTTGTAACTGGAATGCACCTGACTCAAGGATGTACGAGATGATGTATGGGCCCAACCAATGGACTTTCAACTTCCTTGGATGGCGCAGAAACTTAGAATCATACAACAAAACCATCTACCCAACCTCAAACTACTTATTCTTGATATGACGATCATGTCAAGCCTTTTTCTAGCCTTTTCGGTCTTCAATTCATCTAGCAAGTGATTGCATTTCATCCAACTTCATTAACTTGTCAATCCTTTCCCAAGTTCTTTCTCATCACCCAATCATCTAGTGCATGTTATACGCAGCGATGGTAATATGAATTCAACTAGAAAAATAACCTTTGTGCCAAACACTAACTGAAATGGTGTGGCATTGTTCAGTCTCTTATAGGTTGTCTTGTATGCCCATAGAACGGATGATACCTTGTCATCCCAATCTTCTCTTCCAACATCATAAATTTTGGTCAATGTGTGACTTAGTATCTTGTTAAATGCCTCATCTGTTCCATTTTCTTGAGGGTGATAAGGGGTAGTCTTGTGATGGGCCACCATAAACTCTGCCAAAAATATCCTAACCATTTCATTTAGAAAATGTGTTCCCCTATCACTAGTTAAACTCAACAGACATCCATATCTATTAATTATGTTTTCCCATAAGAATATTTTTGTTGTCATTGTTGTGTAATCCCTTGTAGGCACTACCTATGCCCATCTTGTCAAGTAATTAGTGCAAGTGATGATGTAATGCAATCCAGTCCTTTGCGTGGTAGGTGAAATTGGTCCTACAAACTCAATTTCCCATTTTTCAAATGGTTCAATGTTGGCTATCGGTTGTAAGGGAATTTCATCCCTACTTCCAGGTTTTCTAAGGTGTTGGAAATGGTCATATACCTTAAAAACTTAATTCAATCATGGTAGATACTTTCCCACCAAATCCCTTCCATTAGAATCTTATGCGCGGTGGCATTCCCTGTATAGTATCCTCCTACAATCCCACCATGCACTTTCTCCATAATTACAATGCACTCATGTTCTAACATGCATCGGCACATAACCTCATCACGACCTAACTTGTATAAATCTCCACTAATCAACATGTAAGGAATGACGTGTATAGCCAACTGCTTCCTCTCCAAAGCCTTCATTCCTTCCGACGCCACACCCGTTTTAAGAAACACCGCAATATCATCCAATTCGAGAGGGCACACACGTAACCTAAATAGTTGTGTATTTTACATGGTATCCTCAATTCTATGTGCATCCTCCCTTAAGTAAATTCTTGATAATCGATCAAGTCTGAGTTACTTTTTCCTCGTTTTACAACAACTGAAAACTTGAATTCTTCAAACAACGGGACCCAACGACATATGTGCCCTTGCAAAATGGGATTATTTACCAAATATTTCAACACCATGTGATTTGTGTAGAATTAAAATATTTTTTCCAACAGATGGTGTCCGAAACTATGTAGTGTGTATATTATTGACAATGCCTCGCGCTCAGTAGTTATGTAATTTTGTTCTATCTGGTGTCAAATTCCTACTAGCAAAACACAAAGGGTGATCAATAATCCCCTCACTAGGTTGTGTTAGTACTGCTCCAATGGTTGTCCCCGAGGCATCAACATGCACATGGAAGGGCTTATCCAAAGAGGGAAAGCATAATATGGGCGTAGTGACAAGCCTATCCTTCAATGTGTCAAATGCCTTCTACTACACCTCTCCCTAGTGAAAGGCACTTCGTGTATAAGTATTTATTTCAAGGGCATGATGATCTTGGAATACCCCTTAATAAACATCATGTAGTACCCCATATACCCAAGGAATCAGGCACATCACTCTCATTGGTAAGCTCCCCAATCTCACAATAAGCGCAACCTTGGGGGATCCATCGATAAGCCTTCCATACATATAATATACCACAACATGCTTCCAAATGGAGTAGCAAAGACACATTTCTTAATGTTGAGGGATATCCTCAACTGCCAACATCTCTCAAACATCAGCCTCAAATTGTCACAATGGTCTTTTACCAGCCCATACATAGTCTAGTCATCCAGGTAGACTTGAAGAAATTTATGGATGAAGTCCTGGAAGGCTTGTACCACGATGTGTGAGAACACAGTAGGTGCATTAAATCACCCAAAAGGCATGACCATGTAGAAAAAAATTCCCCATTCAAAGTGGAAAAATTTGTTTTCTCCTTGTCTTCCTTTGCAATTATAAATTGTTGGTACCCTAAGAACCCATCTATAAAAGAATAGACCTTGCACCCAGCTACTCCTTCAAAAATTTCTTCAATGAAGGGGGTTGGAAAAGGGTCAATGACACACACTACATTCAAGTCCCTGTAATCAACATAAATCCTTATCCTTTTTACTTCTTAATGTTTATGACCATTGGACTCACCCATTCTAATTCCTCCATAGCCTTAATGATTCCTGATGCTATCATCTTGTATATCTCCTCCTTGACCCATATGCACAAGTTTGGATTCATCCGATACGGTCTCTTTCGAATCATGCACGCACCTTCCTTCAACTTGATCTGTATTTCCCCCAAGGAGTGGTGAATGCCTTTGAGCTCATGGTACCCATGTGGGAACAAATCCTAAAACTCACACAAAAGGTCAATGATCTTAGAAACCTCTTTCTCTAACCAATAATACCCAATGATAGCTTCCTTAGGTTCTACCTCAAAATAATTGTTAACCTTATTTGTCTTCATGGGCTCATGGTAGGAACACGCTCGCTCATATGTGTTATCCCTAACTTCACGCATACCTTCAGAATTATTAACAACTAGACTCTCCATTTCTTCACCATCTATCATATAAACCATTTTTCCTTTTTCCTTTTCCATGCACACACACTCAAGTTGTTTCTCTTTGATTATTTCTCATCAAAACGCATGTCCAAAAAGGTTCACCTAATAGCTCAAGTATCATATCTTCTATCATAGAACTATCTCCCATTGTAAGGTGCTTGACCACCTGTAACGCCTTATCCACTAATGGATCTATACTTCAATACCGAAATGCTTCAATGAGATCGAGTCGCAAATCCTACCAATTCCCTATCTAACAAAGCATCTCTGAGTGAATGTATCATGTGTGTGCATAACCTTGTAAGGTGGAATACAACTTATCCACCCATAGTAAAGGTGGTAAATCTTTTGCACCTTCCATCTAGGCCTTCTCACATGCTTGGATATGACATGAGGCAAGTTCTTTTCCATGGTAGTCTTGTATGACAGTGAGTGCATTGCTTCTAGAAAACCTAACAAAGAATGCGGTTTTCACTTCACGCCATTCTAGAAGGTTTTCATGATGGTTCACCCACCAACGTGTTACGGTCCCGAGTAGGTTAGAGCTGAGCATACCTATTTTTGTTATCATTCTTCCTTTGAGCCTCCATTTCTCATAAGATATCATCAAGGTTAGCTCCTCGAGAGTAACTTGGTATCTTCTTCCCTCCTAGGCCCTTGGTCGAGCACACTTTTGTTACCCTTATCATTGATCCTCTCAATTATCACATAAGTAATTCATAAGTCCCATGCATCCAATTGTCACATGTTATGCTAGTTCTATCACTCATAGATGGGCATCTTGATCTGGATAATTCCTTCTATATGATGAATTACCTTAGGGTATCTAATAGAGTGAACATAGATTTTGTCAAGGAATTATTCTCCTAAGGGCTCAAGTATAGGGCACTAACTTCCCATCCGTTAAAGGGATTATGAAATTTTCTTCCTTGTTCTCAAAAATGATATACCCCTTGTTAGATCAGAGGTCGACAATATTTTTGTAACACAAGGGGCTTCAAGCAATACTAGAAATTTATCGCCTCAACCTAGTGTCGGGACCTTGAAGTCTCCAATGAACTTTGACACTTGAATAGTTTTGGGCCCTAACATATTGGCTAAGTACAAGAAGGTGCATGCACAGGACCTATTTGAAGAAGGTTGCATGGGTTGAAGGTGCAAAAGGAAGGGTTTTAATAGGTTTTTATAGAAAACTTAGCGTGCACACAAGGTGAGATAGGTTTTGGGACTTAGCCATATTCGACGTTCTAGGAAGCACACGAGAAAAGTGTGACCCATCTAGTATACAAAGTGGATAAGGTGCCAACCTGGCAGCTTGATGGTGATGGAAGGAATATTCCATGCATGCGATGGAAGGATCCTAGAAAGAAATCATTGCAAGGAGTGGAGAGCTCAAATCAAAAGAAGCATGTTCCACTAGAGGACCACTTGGACACTTGAAACCAATCTATTACCTTAGAAGGTATGGTGGTGAAGGAAAATATGTGTGTGTGTGTGTGTGTGTGTGTGTGTGAGAGAGAGAGAGAGAGAGAGAGAGAATAGAGAGTAGTAGAAGAGTAGTAGAGGTGGTGGAAGAGAGGTGAAGCTCTGTAGAAATATCATGGAGGATTTATGGGTTGGGATTAGAGAAAATATAGGAGTGATGGCATATTTAGAGGGATGGGTTTGTGTTTATCCTTATAATATGAAGGACATAGTGTAGTTCCTGATGCATGACCTTTCTCTGCATTGTTATATGGGTCTGTTATGACCTCAAGGAATGTAATGTGGTTACTGAACTCACTAATATAAATGGAAGGTTTTGTTCTAAAGTATATATGTGTTCATGAGCTTAAGCCTAATGTATTTCCTTCATGTTATGAATCAATTCTATATGTTTCTTGTTATTTCTCTTTATGGATGCATTAATATGATAACTCATCCTAGGTTCTCATAATGATGCACGTCTATTTTCTATTATTTTGCTTTTGAATATCTATCATAAGATGATGTATTCTCACAATAATCACATAAAGGAGGGGATCATGCCCATGCGTGCCTCATGTGAGTTTCCAGTGCCCACTGGGTGATAGGTAGGCACGCATGGGATTAGACTGTTTTTGAAGGGTATAAAAATGACTACATCTTGGTTCTATTTTCGAGACCTCTTTTAAAAGTTATTGTGATAAATGGTATACATATTTTTCCCTATGATGCGTGATGATGGAACGTCTAACCTTAGAAAGTGTTGAAACATGGTTCAAGAGCACAAATGATTAATTTTCTCAAAGATTTAGCACTGGACCTAAGTTTGATGCACGTAGATGGGTAGAAGAGAACTTGTACCATGAGTTATATGAGACATTCTTCTACTATTTTCTAATAGAAATATATGAATGGCTTTCAGCATATGCATCCAGATCGAGATAGTACTATAGATCATGTGTATGGACCCAAGATGATTACCAGAGGGTGCAAGATGCAGATCTAACATGGACACATGTTGTTGGTCACTGGTGGAAAGGAGTGCTGACCATTTATACTCTAGAATATGTAATTTATACGTATACTTTAGCCCAAAAGTTGTTGAGTTTGAGTTTGAGAGGGATCCAGAGGAATATTTTTACATGTTATTCCTTTGGCTATGAATATTTTTGTCATTACCCTAAGTTTAGAGGCATTTCCCAAGGCCGGATAAGCTTCTCTGAGTGCTGGGTGAGGAAGATAGGGTGGAGGAATATGGCGGACATTATGGCTAAGAAGGAAAGGGAGGAGAAATGACTCAAGTATAGCAAAGATCATGAAAGGGAAATGACTAGACAACGTGTGGTTATAAGTGTGATGGATATATAGAGGTAACATTGCGGGAAGGAGTTGAGGTTCATGCAGAGGATGTGGAACCTAACTAGTCTATAATACCCCATCTTGGAAACCATGGGAGAGAAGCCCCTTTAGCTTATGATGATAGTTTTTCACATGGAGAAAGGAGAGTTGTCATTGCGCATCTTAACCCACCAGCAACCAACCCTTGGGCGCTTGGTTTTCCAAATCAAGGGAGAAGTATTGTTAACAATTGATATCGGTGGGAGTAACGCCTCTACGCCTGGGAGATATAATTTCTCATTTGGAACATCCATGGTTCATGCAAAACATTATGGTATTTAGAGGAATATTTGGACAAGGTGCAAGTATGCAAGGTTTGGTATCACATCCAGGAGTGGTGTGGGACACACAAATGGTGGTGGGACAATATCACAAACCATTGACACATGGTTAAGTGGGATGTTCGGAACACTAGGTGTGACCACTTCATGCCATTTTCAGTGCATGAGGTGGATCCGGTGGTGTAGGATATGGAGGGCTTGGTGGACCTAGCAGATTTGAAGGATCTAGTAGGTCGGAAGGAACATGATCTTATGGATCCAATGGATCGGTGGAGGAGGAAACACGGAGAGAACCAAGGTTTTGGACCAGGAGGACAAGGGCCTTAGCCACCCCCAAAATTATTTTTGTAGATGTCATTGCACTTACCTGACTACATGGGTATTGAAGATGTTGTAGAGCATGTGCACAAGTGTGAATTACTGTGGAAAACAAAAGGGATGACTACCCCTGAGTGGAAGGAAATTTAGTATGCAACAACGTTACAAAGACATGCACATAGTTGGTACCATAAGTATGGCCCCCATCAGATGGTGGTATACTACATTGCATTAAATAACACCTTCCTAGAAAAATTTCATATCCTGAATTTGAGTAGAGAAGATCATCAACGCCCTAAAGGAAATCCAGCAAGGAATGGAAAAATGTGTGTGTGAGCATGATACATGGTTCAAAACTCTCTTGTCAAAGCTATCATATGACATTCACCCCTCTCAAAGCATGCTCAATGGTTTGTTGGAGGATTGGTAACACCATTTATAAGGGCACTATCACACAAGAATTTCTGAGACATGTGTAAGTAAGGCATTGGAAGTTTCCCGAGTGTTGAGGTTGTTGGGAGCATTGATCACGGTGTTATTTCTTTCTGGAGGCTCAAATTAGTACAATGGCTAAGCAATTGGAGAAGTTGTCTGCAAACTCATCACATGAGGTTCATAGTGGGCTTTGGTCTACAAAATATGAAGTGAAAGGGCATGCAAAGTATAGTTTCCACAAACTTTGGTACGTGCCATGATGGTAGACTATGAGATTTTCCACGAGGATCATGATGTAAATAGGTGCCCTCTATTTAAGCACACAATCCACAAGAATTTTTCTTGCTATTGTAATATTTTTACCTCTACGACCCATGATACCAAGGATTGCATATTAATTGATCAGATCCATAATGTTATTTCTCTTGGTGTACGCTAGACTAGTATTGCAAGTAGTTCCAAGAAAAATGATCATCGCTCGTATGAAGGGTGCGCAGATGGAGGAGCTCATGGAAGAGGTTTTCATGGAGGATTTTTGGTCACAAGAATCTGCGGTAAGAGGAAAAAGTGAATTTTCACAGGAACCTATTATAACTATGGATCTACAGAGAATTACAAGCATGAATTTCATGATTTGTTGTAATGCTCGTGGTGAGGGAAAATGCATAAGTACGAAGAGTGTCCATATCTTTATGAGCATATGAACCAAAGAACACCGGAAAGAGAAAGGTGTTGGGATGGTGAGTATTAAAGTAAGTCCAATTCATAGTGGATGCCAAGAGTGACACATGAATTAGGACAAGAACTTTTATTGGTGACGATGCGTGTAGAGGCCACATGTGCTAAGGAAATGCCAAGACAAAGGACATTGGTTTCAAGAGAGGAAGTAGTACATGGAAAGTATCCAGACCTTGCTCATTAGAAGGAGGTGTATCAAGAGACTATGGATGTGATTCATAGTTTACAAGGAGAGATCCATTATCTAAAGGAGAAGTCAAGGTAGTTGGAGAGCAAAGAAAGAATTCTCAAACTCCATGAAGGATATAGATGAGGTCAGGGAAGTATGTAAATGATAAGGTAAAATAATATTATTCCCTTGATAGGAGAATGGCTACGGGAGAAGGTACCACATGCCGAGGAAGAGCACGAGAGGAAGGTTCTACATGCAAACCTTCCTCCTCACAGCCTTGACTATGATAATGAGATTACATTGAATGTAATGTTGATGGGTGGCTTCTAAGAAATATCCTCATCAACACGGAGTGGAGTTCAATGTTCTTCCTTGGATTCCTAACATCAAATGGGAAAGCCCACATTATAACCATATTTGAATGTGTTGTATATGGAAAACAAGACAAAGGAAATGCCCATTGAAGTCTTAAAGGATGTTTTTATCACCATTCAAGGGGCCAAGTTCACTATAGACTTTGAAGTCTTGGCACTCGCCGAGGTAGACAAATTTACAGCGTTACTTAGGAACCCATAGTGTTACAAGAACAATCTTGACTTGTGGTTTAACAAAGGATATATTATTTTTAAGAACAAGGAAGAATGAGTCATCATCCCTGGATGATGTGAAATCAACACCTTATACTGAAACCCTGGGAGAAGAATCCCTTGATAGGATATATGTACACTCTATTTGAGATCTTGAGATAACTCATCCCACAGAGGGAGTTATCTAATTTGAAGATGCTCAGTCCTTGAGTGATACTACTAGTATGACATGTGACAATTGTGTACATGGGACTTATGAGTTGATTGGGTGGTAGTTGAGAGGATCTATAACAAGGGTAACAAAGGCACGTTGGTCAATCACCTAGGAGGAAATAAGTTTCCAAGTTACTCTAGAGGGGCATACCATGAATTCTTCTTGCAAGAAATGGAGGCCTAGTGGAAGAATGAGGACAAGAGAAGGGGAATGCTTAGTTACAACCTTCTCAGAAATGCAACGCGCTAGTGGGTCACACATCAGAAATCCTCCTAGAATGGCATGAGGTAATAATCACATTTTTGTAAGGTTCTCCAAGAGTTGACAAGTGCCCAATGTCATCCCAAACTACCATGGTAAAGAGACTACCACATTTTATATCCAAGAATGTAAGAATTCCTAGATGGGAAAGGCATAAGCATTTCCACCTTTGTTATGGGTGCATAATTTGTATTCCACCTTACAAGGTTGTGTGTGTGCATGGTATATTCATTCAGCTATGCGTGGTCAAACAGGTAATTGGCAGGACTTGGCAGTTGATCTCATTCAAGCTTTCAAGTATAGGAGTACAAAGCTATTGGTGGATAAGGTGTGTAAGTAATCAATTGTCTTATAATGGGAGATAGTGCTATGGAAGAAGATAGGCTATGAAGTTGTTAGGTGAGCCTTATCTAGAGACACACCTCAATGAAGAAGAATTAGAGGAAGTACAACTTGATCGCGTGTGTGCATGGAAAAAGAAAAAGGAAAATGGTCTAGTAGTATTTGGTGAAGAGATGGAAAGTTTAGATGTTAACCATTCGAAGGTATGCACAAAGTTACAGAGATAGTGCTAATGAATGATAACATGCCTACCATGAGCCCTTAAAAACAAAGAAGGTTAACATTGGGACATAGACATAACCTAAGGAAGCTATCATTGGGGACTATTGGTCGAAAAAGAAGTTTCAAAGGTCATTGATTTGTTACGTGAGTTCTAGGATTTGTTCCTTCATGGATACCATGAGCTCAAAGGAAACCACCATTCCTTAGGGAGATGAAGATAAAGTTGAAGGAAGGTGCAAACCTGATTGGAAGAGAACTTATCGGATGAATCAAAATTTATGCTTACAAGTCAAGGAAGAAATAGACAAGATGATAGCATATGGTATCATTGAGGTTGTGGAAGAATTAGAATGGATAAGCCCAATGGTCATCAATATCAAGAAGGATGGAAGAATAAGGATCTATGTTGACTACAGGGATCTGAATGTAGTATGTGTGATTGATCCTTTCCCAACCCCCTTTACTGAAGAAATTTTGGAGGGAGTATCGGGCGCGAAGTCTACTCTTTCACGGATGGGTTCTCTAGGTATCACCAAGTCAGGATTACAAAGGAAGACTAGAGAAATAAAATTTCTCCCCTAACTGGGGAATTTTTCCTACATGATTATTCCTTTTGGATTGAAAAATGTGCGTGTTGTGTTCTCGCGCATCATGGTGCAAGCATTTTAGACTTCATCCATAAATTTCTTCAATTTTACCTGGATGACTCTGATTGGGTATGGATGGTAAAAGACCATTGTGAAAATTTGAGGCTAATGTTTGAGAGATGTTGGAAGTTGAGGATATTCCTCAACATCAAGAAATGTGTCTTTTCTACTCCATTTGGAACCCTGTTAGGACATATTATATGTAAGGAAGGCTTACTAGTGGATCTCGCCAAAGTTGCAGTTATTGTGGGGTTAGGGGAACCTACTAGTCAAAGCAAAATGCATGGACTCCTTGGACATACGGGGTACTATAGGAAGTTCATCAAGGGGTATGCAAGGATCACCATGCCCTTGGAAGAATTTCTAAAACACAAGAGTGCCTTTCATTGGGGAGAGGTGCATCAAAAGGTGTTAGAAACTTTGAAGGATACTCACGGTGCCCTATATACGTTTTCCTTAGTGGGATAATCCTTTCCATGTGACATGATGATGCCTCAAGGAGTGCTATGGGAGCGTACTACCATAACACGGTGAAGGGATTTTTGATCATGCCTTGTGTTTTTCCAGAGAAATTTGACACTATGCGAGAGAAAAATTACACAACCAATGAATGTGAGGAATTTTAATGATCTATGTGTTGCATAAGTTTAGGCAAGATTTGTTGGAAACACCATTCATATTCTACACGAACCACATGGCATTGAAATACTTAGTGAACAAGCTTGTTTTTTAAGGGCGATATGTCGTTGGGTCCTATTATTCCAAATTTTTATTTGAAAAATGAGAAAAACTTTGAAGAGAAATTAAAACGCCGACCACTTATCAAGGATTAACTCGTGGGGAGGATGATAAAGCATTAAGGATACCATGCCGATTACTTAACACAATGGGTAGAGGAAACACCTACAAAGATTATATGTAGTGAAAACTACTATAGATTTTTATGGGAGAACATAATCAGGATGTACAGTTGTGCTTTAAGATTAACTAGCAATAGGGGTACACATTTCCTCAATAAAATAGTCAAGATTCTGCTAAAAGAATTTATGGTGGCCCATCACAAGACTAGCCCTTATCACCCTCAAGAAAATGGAATACTAAGTCAGATGTTGACTAATATCTGTGATGTTGGATGACAAGATTGGGATGACAAGGTATCAACCATTCTATGGGCATACAGGACAACCTACAAGAGGTTGAATAAGGCCACACCATTTCAATTGGTGTTTGGCACGGAGGATATTTTTCCAGTTGAATTCATGTTACCATCACTACATATAGCATGTGCAAGAGGATTGGATGATGAACAAGTGTTGGAAGAGAGGATTGATAAGTTGATGTAGTTAGACAAAAGGTGATCACTTGCAAGATGGAGTCAGAAGATAGAAAAGGCAAGAAAAAGGCATGAAATCATCTTCACATAAAGAAAAACAGTTTAAGGTTGGATAGATGGTTTTGTTGTATGATTCCAAGTATGTGCATCATCCTGGGAAGTTAAAATTCCATTGGTTGGGACCCTACATCATCTCATACATTCTTGATTCAGGTGATTATTAGCTACAAATGCACTAGATGGGATGAGATTACTGTGTCATTTCAATGGGAGTAGGATGAACCCCTACTATAAATAAGTCTTCTTGGTGGTTATAAATAAGGCAATATTACAAGTTAGCTTAGAATTTACCTTTATTGATTTTGCTTTTCTTGTGTTTCCCTTTCTCATTTCTTGTTCCTTTCTTTTGTTTCCTTTTTGCGCCTTGTGTGTTGGTAACCGTATTATTTTCTAAATTGTGTATGTGTAGAGGACCACGCATATATTTTAGTGTGGGTTGGAGTAATGCAAAGCAAAGTATAAGCCATTAGAAAAATTTGAGTGCCCATATAGAAGGAAGCACGTAAGATTAAGAAATAATGTGGGGAAACGAAGGATAAAAAATCACAGTGTTAAGAAGGATGTAACAAAGACCACTTATAAGGGATGAAGAAGCACAGAACAACATGAGGTAATGAGTGTAGAAATGTGAGAGAAGAAATTAGGTAAAGGATAGAAGAAGTTCCTTTGGCAACCGCAGATGTGCGTAAGAGTCTTGATCGGTTGGAATTTTGTGTGTTAGAAGGTTATAGAAAGGTTTTCACATAGGATTGGGCATGTAGGTAAGGGCGCTTAAAGTCAACCTAGTGGAAAAATGTGCATTTAATGTTAATTATGTTGGTAGGTGGTATAGCATTTATTGCTAGAAGAGGAAATAAAAACTATAAATATGAGGTTGGGAAATTATTATTCTTATCGTTTTATCACGGGATGAAATAGAGCTTTTGTGAACTAGGGTATAAGAGAAATTTATGCGAAGGAAGAAGAATCCTATAAATCTAAGTGCGTAGAGTGGATCGCAGAAGAGAGGAAGGAGTACACGGGCGTGAGAAATTTTGTTTGAAGAGCATCATCTTGTGGAAGGATTTTCCTAGTTAGGGTTTGAAAACTAGGGCATGAAGATAGAATGATTTCTTAGAGAGTTGAGAGTTTCGAGGAGTTAGAGCAAAGCAATGAGTTTTAAACTTTCAATTGACGATAGAAAAGAATGGCACCAAAGAACCTACTGTTTCACAAAAGAAACAAAAGGGAGGAAGGGAAAAGGCAAGCAAACCGCTACCATCGTGAGCTTGAATGAGGAATGGTATGCGAAATGCAGTACCCAAATGGAGTGAGAAATGAGAAGGTGTCTCACTTAAGATAGATGGCCGAGAGTGATTATAACCATCGCACGAGAACTAAGATAAATAAATGGCATTGGAGCTAGTTTGTTCAAACCAAAGAAAGGACACTAGATGGGATGCCATATATACAACGACAAGGTGAAGGTCAAATTGCTGGAAAGGTAGGGCTATTACAACTGTATGAGTTACCTTACTTTGGTAAGCTCGACCGACTATATCATTGGTTGATATCACGCATACATAAAGATCACTTCTATTTTATAGGCGCAAGATGCACATAACACCAAAATTGATATGCAAGTTCATAGGCCTTGAATTGTGAAGGGGAATCCATAGATGATGATCCGAGTGACAAGGAGGCTATCAAGGAAGATAGTAGAACTTATGACTACAAAAGGGTTCGCAATACTTTGACATCACAGAAATTCCAGACCCTGTTATGAGGATGGTCGCACTCTTGGTCACCAAGCTTAATGATCAAGAGAGATGGATGCAAGTGAACAAGGCATGGTTGAATATATGCTAGAAAATATCAAAGGGACCATCTATAACTTGTCTACCTTCATTGTAGATGAGATCATAAGCATCGAGAAAGAGGGAGAAAATATACTATTCAAGAACATCCTCATCACCATTTTCTTTTCAAATATTGGAGTACCAAATGAGCAAAGAAATTTTTTGTTAGTATCCGTAGAAGAGATCCTCACCCACAAAAAGATTTGAGAAGTATACTTGTGAAATTATGATGGTCACTCACAAGTGCGCACCTAGAGAAGTGGTACAAATGAAATGACACATGTGGTGGGGTAGAGTGGAGGATCCATAATAGTTTACATGTGCTTGTGGATGGAGAGGCAGAGTTTGTAGTTTACCAACACTTCAACATTGGCAGGTTCACTTTGACAAATGGGACTAATATCCCATGGTGAAATCTACCCTTCTCTTTCACCACGTAATAATTCCAAGCAAGGGAAAACATGTTAAAAGAGGCCAAACTAACAAATTCTCAACCTTAGTGAAGTCCACTAAGACCACCGTGAGCTGTGCCAAAATCTCTTCTACCCTAAGAATCGCACGTGCATAGGTGGAGAAGTATGTCTCCCACAAAGTTCAAATGATGAAGCCAATAACACTGCTAATTACCGAAAGGGATACAACAAGGGTATATCTATGCATAAGGATAAAGTTTGAAAAATGTGCCTATCTAGAGAGTGATGTATCCATTCTAGAAGATCCCACATGTTGGAAAAAGGCCACACCAAAGAAGAGGGAAAGAGAAGAGGTGCAGGAGAAAAAGGCACAAAGTGTGCAGACCACATAATGGTGGCACACTGAAGCTGTCGTGAAGCTTAACACTTATGCACACTAAAAGAAATCCCCAGTCAAGGAAAGGACCCTAGAAGAAGAGGTGTTAGAGCATGAAGATCCCTCACCCATGAAGAATCACCAATGAAGAGGTTTCCTATCAAGGAGAAGGAGAAGGAAGAATCTCCTATACTAGAATCATCATTTAGGAAGAAACATAACGTGGTAGAAGAGGCAAAATCGGAGGAGATAGAAAGCCTAGATTCCTACATTGATGAAAATATGAAAATGAGCCTGAAGGAGGTGAATACCATCCAGTGTATGATATACATGATTCTGAGGAGGATGGACATGAAGAGAAGAATGACAAGAAAGATGAGGAGAATGACAAGGAAGAAGTAGAGGATCAAGGCAAGGGGGTGAGTGAAGAGGTGAGCACCAAAAACAAAATAACCCCAAGCCTCACCAAGGAACAAGTGGAGAAAGTTACGTAGAGAGAAGTGGTGAGCATCATGAAAGAGTTGGTGAAACAGGAGTTGGAGTGGAGCGCAAACAAAATTTTGAAGGAGATGGAAGAAGAAATCATTGGGAAAGAGCATGAAAGCATGGGAGGGAGTCCTAGTCTAGTGAGGTAAGCTTCCCAAAGCTGCACGAACATGTGGGAAAGGTAGTGGTGGCACAAGAATAGGGAATGGGATACATTAATGATCCTAGCAAGGTGCACATACTTCCACAACATGTACTAATAAAGAAACTGCGTTATGTCATTGTTGATGAAGAAGGCACATATCCCGAACCAGGAAGATGCTATCTTGGGCATTTGAGTCTCATGTAGAATAACTTGAGTTTGAAGTGGATCAAAGAGCACTAATGAAGGTGGAAACAAAAGGAATAAATCCCTTGGTGAATCTTAGCAGCTATAGGATGAACATGTCTGCAATGCACTCAACAAGGTTTCGAGTTAACATTGAGGCTAATGTCGAGAGAAATGATAGAGTGAGATTCCTAGAGGAGGAATTTGAGAAGAAAAAGGAGGAGCTCATGGAAAAGAGCAAGGACCTAAAGCAAGAGGAGTTGATCAATGCTCAGTTGAGGTGAGATGAAGGAAGAAAAAGAAAAGGTGTGCAAAATCTCCAAGAAGAATGTGGAGATGATTTTGGATGCCATTTTCCGAAGCATCCCGAATTAAGCACAACCCAAGAAAAAGATGAATCAACCTTACAATTTTTGGAGGATTTGACTCACATTCTCACAATGGAGAGGTGACCACTCACTTTAGAGTCTACAAAAGAGGCACATGCGTGCTAAGAGAAAGAGGAAAAAATGAAGGTTTTTAAGATTGTGGCTCGATACACTAAACTTATTGAAGAGGTGAAGGCCACTTCGCAAGTTTCTAAAGTTGATTATTAAAAATGTGATGATAGGGATAGAGTGGAATGCATCTTGGTTTCCTTTGTTTCCACCCATGAAACATAATCAATGATTTCAAGAGATAAATAAGGGGAATAGAGCGGAAAGAGATAAGATCTTGGCCGAGGTGGAGAAGAAATCAGAAGCAATCGAGACCCTATGAGGCTCAATCAAGAGCCAATGAAGGAACTATACCCCTAGATAACCCATGGGATGGATGCACTTGATGATTTGAGGAAGCAATCTAGAGAGCATTGTTGAGATGATGAGTACCAAAGGGGAGGAGCTGAGTTTTGAGGAGGTGAGAGCCTGGTGGGTGACCTCTATCAGCAAGATCATAACAAGGTCAACACTTGGGAGAAGTTAGAGGCAGAAATAGGGAAGGATTTCCCTCCTCCTCCAACAATAAACAAGTTCCCCATTCTTTCATTATTTCTCCCAATTCTTCATTCCTTTATTATTTATTTCCAACCATTTTAAGAGCTCGCTCATTCTTTATTTTATTTAAGAGTGTTTCAAGGATGGAGAATAGGCGTAGTGTGGGGTGATGTTGGGCCCCAGAATATTGGCTAAGTACAAGAAGGTGTGTGGGCACGAAATACCTATTTGAAGAAGGGCATGCGGGTTGAAGGCATGCAGGGAAGGAGTTTTAGTATGGTTTTTGTAGAACACATCGTGCATGCGTAAGGTGAGATAGGTTTTGGGACTTATCCATATTCGATGTTCCAGGAAGCACATGAGAAAAGTGTGACCCGTCTAGCATGCGGAGTGGATAAGGTGTCAACCTGGCAACTCGATGGTGATGGAAGGAATATTCCATGCATGTGATGGAAGGATCCAAAAAGACATCATTATAAGGAGTGGAGAGATTGGATCAAAGGAATCATGTTCCACTGGAGGACCACTTGGACACTTGGAAACCAATCTGTTACCTCAGAAGGCATGGATTTGAAGGAAAAAGTCTATATATAGAGATGCATGGGTAGTAGAAGGAGAGCAGTAAAAGAGTAGCAAAGGTGGTGGAAGAGAGGCGAAGCTCTGCAGAAATATCATGGAGGATTCGTGGGTTGGGATTAGAGAAAATATAGGAGTGATGACATATTAAGAGGGATGAGTTTATGTTTATCCTTGTAAATGTAAAGGACATAGTGTAGTTCCGATGTATGACCTTGATCCGCATTATGTATGGTGGCTTATTATCTCAAGGAATGTAATGTGGTTACTAAACTCACTAATATAAATGGAAGGTTCTATTCTAAAGTATATATGTGTTCATGAGCTTAATCCTAATGCATTTCCTTTGTGTTATGAATCAGTTCTATATGTTGCTTGTTATTTCTCTTTTATGGATGCATTAATATGATAACTCATCCTAGGTTCTCATAATGATGCATGACTCTTTTCTATTATTTTGCATTTGAATATCTGTCATAAGATGATGTATTCTCACAAGACTCACATAAAGGAGGGGCTCAAGCACCGTGCGTGCCTCGTGTGAGCACCTAAAGCACCTCTAGGTGATAGGCTAGTGCTCATGGGATTAGAATTTTGTTCTAAGGTTATAAAATTGACTACAAATAGAGATAATTACATCCTTTAAGACACCAATGGGGGTTGCCTTTGTCTTGTTCACCATATACAAGTACATTCAAGGATGGTTGTAGTTTGGGCCTTCCTTTTGATGTCATGCATCTAAGGTGAGGAAATTGACCTCTGCATCCATGTCGATCAAAATATTTGTCAGAAGCCATCCATCTACAACAACATTCAAGGTGATTTATTTTTCATAGTCAAGGCTATGGGGAGAAATATTAGCATGCAGCACTTGCCTATTGCACTCTCCTCCAAAGTAGCGTGCGACCTTCTCCCAGTAACCATTCTTCCGGCAAGGGAATGATATTCTCTTGCCTTAACATCTTGCATACTTCCATGACCTCATCTAGATCCTTCTACGGAGCCTCAACATTCTTCCTTTGTTCTAACTACCTTGACTGCTCCTTCAGACATTGGATCTCTCCTTGTAAACTCCGAATCACATCCATAGTCTCTTGATATACCTCTTTCTTATGAGTAGGGTCTGGATAATTTTCATGTACCACTTCTTCTTTTCAGAACTAGTGTTCTTTCCCTGTATTCACCTAGCATGTATGGCCTCCACTCACGTCGTCACCAGTACAGGTTATAATCCTGACTCACGCACCACTCTTGGCATCCACTATGGGTCGACCTTCTTTATGCTTACCATCCCAGTGCCCTTGTCTTTCTGGTGTAGCTGGCTCATGTGCTCAAATAGATCAGGGAACTATTCATATTTTTGTTTCTTTCCGCACCATGAGCATTGTAACAGATCAAGACACTCACACTTATAATGATTTTCCGACTAACAATTATAACAGTTCCACACGGGAACTCACATCTCCCTCCACTGGGATTACCATGTGACCATGAAATCCTCCATGGAAACCTCTTCCACATGCTCCTCCATCCATGCGCCATTCATAGTGGCGATCATCATCCTTGGAACTGCTTGCAAGGATAGTTTGGTGCACACCAAGATCAATGGCATCATGAATCTGGTTAATCAACCTACAATCCTTGGTGTCATGGGTCGTAGAGGTATAGATCTTGCAATAGCAAGACACATTCTTATGGATTACACACTACAGTAGTGGACACCTACTTACATCATGATCCCCGTGGCAGATTTCATATTTTGTTGTCATGGCGTGTATTGATTTTTGGGGGAAACTATCTTTTATATGCCCTTCTACTTCACAATCTATGCACCGAAGACCATTACAAACCTCATGTGTTGATTTTGTCGATAGCTTCTCCAACTACTTATCCATTATAGTAATTTCAACTTTTAGGAAAGGGCTAACACTAGTATCAATGCTTCCAACTGACCTCAAAGACACAATCCCACCTCCAAGGCCTTGCACGGGTTTGTGAAAGTCTTATGTGACAATGCCCTTCTAAATGGTGTTATCAATCCTCCAACAAACCATTGAGCATGTTGAGAGGGGTGAATGTCATAGGATAGTTTTGACAAGAGAGTCTTGAACCGTGCATCATACTCCCACACACTCTCTTCCATTCCTTGTTAGATTCCTTCAGAGATTTGATGCTCTTTTTCTCGAACTCAGGGATATGGAACTCTACTAGGAAGGCATTTTTAATGCAGTGTAATCCACCACCGTCTGATGGGGGTCATACTTTTAGTACTAGCTATGTGTGTGCCCTTGCAACGTTGTTGCAAATTGACTCACCTTCCGCTCTAGGGTAGTAATACCCTTCACGTGTCATAGTAATTCACACTTGTGCACATGCTCTGCAGTAACCTCAATACCTCCGTAGTCGTAGGTGCAACAAAACCTCAAAAATACTTGCAGAGGTGGCTGAGGCCCTTGCCCACCTGACCCAAAACCTTGGTTTCCTTTGGTGTTTCCTCCACCACCAGACCCACTAGACCCACCAGGTCTTGTCCCTCCTAACCCTCCAAATCCTCTAAGCTAACTAGGTTCTCGGATCCTACACCACCGATCCACTTCATCTAACAAGAAAAGAGCCTTAAGTGGTCATGCCTAGTGTTCCCAACATCCCACTAAACTATGCGCCGAAGGTTTTTGATATCACCCCACTACTAGACATGTGTCCCATGCCACTTGTGATACCCAAACTTCATGTACTTTCACCGTGCCCAAAAATTCCTCCACACACATGAATGGTTTTTACAACCATAGATGTCCCAAATGAGAATTTATATCTCCTAGGCAAAGATCGGTTACTCCCTCCTATACTATTTGGGTTAGCAATGCTTATCTCTTGATTTGGAAAACTAAGTGTCAAGGGTTGGTCACCAAGTGGGTTCAGATGCACGCCAATGTCTCTCCTTTCTTCACGTGAAAAATATCATCAGAAGTTGAAGGGGTCTCTCTCTCGTGCTTGCCGAGATGGGGTAGCACAGAATGCTCAGGTTCTATGTCCTCTATGTGAACCTCAACTCCTTCCCATAACATCTACCTCCATAAATCCTTCACTCCTGAAACCTCTCGTTATCTATCCATTTCCCTTTCCCAAGCTTCACCATACTTGATTCATCTCTCTCCCTCTCCGTTTCATCTACAATGTCTACCATCTATCTCCACCCTAACTTCCTCGCCCAACGCTCGAGAAAGCTTAGCCAACCATAGGGAATGCCTCTAAAATTAATGTAATGACCAAGATCTTCATATGCCAATGGGATAAAGACGTAAAAAGATCCTCTAGGTTCCCATAGGAATTCAAACTCATAAATCTCTAGACAATAATACGTAGAAATGGTGTATTCAAGGGTATAACTAGTCAGAACTCCTCTCCACTAGTGATCAACAGCACGTTTCTAAGTCAAATTCACATCCTGCAGCCTCTAGTAATAATCTATAGTCCACATGCATGATCAATCAGTATATGCACCGATATGGATGCATATGTTGAAAGTCATTCATACAATTCTACTAGAAAACAATAAAAGAAGGTCTCATACAACTCATGATACAGGTGCTCTTCTACCCAATCGCATGCATAAAACTCAATTTCCAAAAGACTAAATCTTTAAGCAAACTCATCCTCTATGCTCTTAAACCATGCTTCAACAATTTATAGGTTCAAGTGCTCTATCATCACACATCAAAGGAACCAAGATGTAGCCATTTATCACAACAAATTTGAAAAGAGGTTCTGGAAACGGAACCAAGATGTAGTCATTTTATGTCCTTAGAATAACCTTCTAATCCCATGCGTGTTGGCCTATCACCTAGCGGTCGTTGGGTGCTCACCTAAGGCACACGCGGCATCGAGCCCCTCCTTTATGTGAGTTTTTGAGAATGCATTGCTTATGGACGAAACTTGGATACAAAAAGTAAATGGATCTGCGTTCATTCTAAGATCCTAGGATCAGTTATTATATCAATACACCCATTTAGATAACAAGGGAAACATCATATAGATAACATTTGATTCATAATATAAAGAAAATGCACTAGGATTTACACCCATAAAAAATATGTATTTAGAACAAAACCATATATTCATATTGATCATAGTTCAGTAACACATTACATTCATCGAGTCATAACAAATGAATGCATCAATACTGAATAAGACCTATGCATCAAAAGTCTTCACTATGCTTCATATATTACAAGAATTTTCTGCTGCAGACCTAACCCTTGAGATATGCCAATATTACTATGACTCTAATGGTAACTGACCCTATGGAACCTCTTATTATTTTTGCAGAGCTTCACCTTTCATCCTTTCTATGATGATGCATTTTTTTCAAGATTATTCTCTCCAGTTCCAATGCCTAGTCTCCCTTTTCCTCTACCCGAGCATCTCTATATGTAGGTTTATCCCCACCGCCATGCCTTCCCGAAGTAGCAGATCATTCGTAAGGTGTCAAGGTGGTCCTCTAATGGAGCATCTTATTCTCATCCGAGCTCTCCATTCTCTATAATGATGTCCTTCTACGGATCCTTCTATCATGTGGAATATTCCTTTCTTGGTCACCAAGTCACCAGTGGCACCTTATCCACTCCAAATGCTTGGTCAAGTCATGATTTCTGGTGTGCTTTTAGGAATGTTGAATAAGGCTAAGGCTTGAGACCCTTTTTTTTTTCTTGTGTGTGAGTTGTGGTTTCTACAAAACCCTTATAAAACCTTTTTCTTGCGTGATTTTCCCCGCACACCCTTCTGCATATTCATTCAGATATGCGTCGTAAAATAGGTAATTAGTAGGAGTTGGTAGTTGATCTCATTCAAGCTTTCAAGTATAGGAGTACAAAGCTATTGGTGGATAAGGCGTTACAAGTAATCAAGTGCCTTATAATGGGAGATAGTGCTATGGAAGAAGATAGGCTACTGGAGTTGCTAGGTGAGCCTTATCTGGAGACACACCTCAATGAAGAAGAATCGGAGGAAGTAAAACTTGAGCGCTCATGCATGGAAACCAAAAAGGAAAAATGGTCTATGTAGTAGCCGGTGAAGAGATAGAAAGTTTAGATGTTAACCATTCCAAGGTATGCGCAAAGTTATAGATAGTGCTAACGAATGAGAACGTGCTTACCATGAGCCCTTGAAAATAAATAAGGTTAACATTGGGACATAGACAGAACTTAAGGAAGCTATCATTGGGGACTATTGGTCAGAAAAAGAAGTTTCAAAGGTCATTGATCTGTTACATGAGTTCCAGGATTTGTTCCTTCGTGGATACCATGAACTCAAAGGCATCCATCATTCCTTGGGGGAGATGAAGATCAAGTTGAAGGAAGGTTCGCACATGATTTGGAAGAGGCCTTATCAGATGAATCCAAATTTATGCATACAGGTCAAGGAAGAAATAGACAAGATGATAGCATATGGTATCTTTGAGGTTGTGGAAGAATTAGAATGGATAAGCCCAATGGTCATCAATATCAAGAAGGATGGAAGAATAAGGAATTTTTTGACTACGGTGGATTTGAATGTAGTATGTGTGATTGATCCTTTCCCAACCCTCTTTACTGAAGAATTTTTGGAGGAAGTAGCCGAGTGCAAAGTCTACTCTTTCACGAATGGGTTCTCGTGGTATCACCAAGTCGGGATTACAAAGGAAGACCGAGAAAGAAAACTTTCACCCCTAAGCTGGGAAGTTTATCCTACACGATTATGCCTTTTGGATTAAAAATGCGTGTGTTGTGTTCTCGCGCATTGTGGTACAAGCATTTCAGACTTCATCCATAAATTTCTTCAAGTTTACTCGGATGACTGTCACTTTGGGTATGGATTGGTAAAAGACCATTGTGAAAATTTGAGGCTAATGTTTGAGAGATGTTGGAAGTTGAGGATATTCCTCAACATCAAGAAATGTGTCTTTTCTACTCCATTTGGATCCCTGTTAGGACATATTATATGTAAGGAAGGCTTACTAGTGGATCTCGCCAAAGTTGCAGTTATTGTGGGGTTAGGGAGCCTACTAGTCAAAGCACAATGCATGGATTCCTTGGACATACGTGGTACTACAAGAAATTCATCAAGGGGTATGCAAGGATTGCCACGCCCTTGGAGGAATTTCTAAAGCACAAGAGTGCCTTTCATTGGGAAGAGGTGCAGCGAGAAGGTGTTTGACACTTTGAAGGATAGGCTTGTCACGATGCCCAGACTCACGTTTTCCTTCTTGGGATAAGCCTTTCCATGTGCATGGTGATGCCTTAAGGATAGCTATGGGAGCAGTACTAGCATAACCTGGTGAAGGGATTATTGATCATCCCTTGTGTTTTTCCATTATAAATTTGACACCAGCAGAGAAAAATTACACAACCACTGAGCGTGAGGCACTGTCAATGATCTATGTGTTGCATAAGTTTAGGTAGTATTTGTTGGCAACACCATTCATATTCTACACAGACCACATGGCATTGAAATACTTAGTGAACAAGCTTGTTTTGTAAGGGTGCATATGTCATTGGGTCCTATTATTCCAAGATTTTTATTTCACATTGGTTGTAAAACCAGGGAAGAGCAATTCAGGACTTGACCACTTATCAAGGATGAACTCAAGGGAGGACACACAAAGCATTAAGGATACCATACCAGATGCACAATTGTTTAGGTTGCAACACACGCCCTTAAATTTGGAAGATATCATAATGTTCTTGAAAACAGTGTGGCGTCGTAAGGGATGAATCCTATAGAGAGGAAGCGATTAGAAATACACGTTGCACCCTAAATGTTGATTAGTGGAGGAGACCTGTATGAATTAGGGACGTGATGAGGTTTTGCGTCGATGTGTGTTGGAACATGAGCGCATGGAAATTATGGAGGAAGCGCACGATGGGATTGTAAGAGGACATTATGTAATAAATGATACCATCGAAAGATTCTACTTGCAGGGCTTTGGTGCGACACCATCTACCAGGATTATATTGAGTTTTCCAAGGCTTGTGACCATTTTCAACACCTCGGAAAACTTGGGAAGATGGATGAAATTCCCTTGTGACCAATAGCCAGTGTTGAACCATTTGAAAAATGAGTAATCAACTTTTTGGGGCCATTTTCTCCAACCGCGCAAAGGACCTGGTTCGCGGTATATCATTACTGCATTGATTACTTGACACAATGGGCGGAGAGGCAACACCTACAAAGGATTACACCGTAGTGATAATAGATAGATTTTTATGGGAGAACATAATCGATAGATTAAGGGACATAAGCCAAATCAATATTGTCAAGTACCTAATTACCAAATTTAGGTGTCTCCACATTGGGACCTCTAACCACGGTTGCATCATAGTCACTCCAAAAACATGTGATATCTTGCAAGATTCCCTTTTGGTTACAATAAGGTTTCTAAAGGTCAATTGCCACTATGTGGCATTTCAAACTCGCTACCTATGAAACATGGATTTCCTTCTTATGTTTCCCTTTATTCCAAGTTTACCCTAAGTTTTTAATTCTATAATAGGATTTATGCCCAAGGTTAAGGCCTTTCTCCATTTTACAAGATGATTTAATTCTATACATAGTGTTGGCATCCTAAGACCTCAATCAAGTCCCTCTTAAAACTCGTGAATGAATGGATAAATCTGTAAAGCGTGCCAATGTGTACCTAGGGTGGTCAAGCCCCCTAAGACATGTTCCCTAAAACTCAATCTCTAACAAAACGACTCCCCAAACTTTTGAACTTTCAATGCAATATCACTACAATGTATATATATTGAAATGTGTGGACCGAGTGATTACGTAAAAACAATGAAACAATGAATACATCGTGCAAAGCACACAATCGTATCAAATACGGAACATCACAAGCCAAAATACCACAATGATGTGGACAAGTGGCTAGGATAGCGGGGTAAGGTGATTGATCCGTGGTTTGACCCTTGCTATATCTCTCGTGCTTTTACCGATCATGTGGGGTACTAGTTGTGATTGCGCAAGATTTATGTTGTGTTGTGCCATCCAACCTCCCATACATGTTCCCGTAATCACAAACATCGTAGACCTTACGGATAAAATATAAACATCCATATATAGATACATATCTGAAAGCTAACTATAATGCATAGGAAACCACACAAATATGTACTAACTAAACTGCATTAAATAAAGTAGATCATTGTAGGTACACTTGTGTACATAATCCAATCAGGTTTCAAGTCAAGTCTAAATCAAACAATATTACAGCAATCCAAAGTATCTCAAAACAAAGACCCAAAAGGTGTAATCGAGGTGGATGTTTGTAACCCTCTATGCCTTTTATCTTTGTGTTAGTCCTGCCAAGAAATTCATAGTTTTATATGTATTTCTTTTTCCAATAATTTGGGTCGTGACCAACCCATCAAACAATTGTCGATATTTCTTGGATTAAGCTTTTAAGTGTACTATAATTTTTCACGTATGTTGACCTTGTCATGTTGTACATTGCTCAAGTGTCTTGATACACTTATCTTGACGCAATTATTGTTTATGTACTTGTTTGGGATTATTGATTATGATATTACTTGGACAATTTCATATATCTACTTATTGAGATCATGACATCATATTTTTCATAAATTGAAATCTATCATTTCTTTGATCTCCATCGGCCTATTAGGATTCTTGTTTTAGGTTGTTTGTCATTGTTTGTGCATGTCCTATACTTTCAAACAACGACAAGTTTTGAGTTTTGCTCGCATGTTGAGTGATTTTGTAATCCTTGTCATTGTGTGCGTACTATCAAACAAAATTTGGCAATGCATTTAAACCCTAATCATCTTCACTTGAATGTTCAATGATGACTAGATCTTCGACATAGATAACAACAATCACAATCTCCCCTTAATTTTTGAGGTAGAGATTGGGATTGTATGGATTTCTAATGAATCCATGTTGTATGAGATGCTCATCAATTTTGATGTCCCAAGTTGGGGGTTCCTATTTAAGGCCATACAGAGATTTCTTGAGTTTACATACCTTTATTTCTTCTCTACGTACAACATATCCTCTCACGGTTGAGTTATATACAGCTTCTTCTTATAGATCTCCGTTGAGAAAGGGATTTTTACTTCCATCCGATAGACTTTTCATCCAAATCATGGCTAGAGAAAAGATCATCCGATCGTTTTAATCTTAGCTATGGGAGAAAATGTCTCTTCATAATCTATGCCTTATTTTTATGTAAAATTTGCTACCAATCTTTCTTTATACTTGTTTATGGTCCCATATTTTTACTTTGTTTTGAATATCCATCTACAACCAATGAGTTTCTTCCCTGGTGGAAGATCGACAAGTTGTCAGGTGTTGTTTTTCATCACCGATTGATACTCAACATCCATGGCATCTTTCCAATATTTTGACTATAGGGCTTCCAGGACTATAGAGGCTCATCGTGATTCAATAACTATACGCCAAAGCAAAGTTTACTTCTTCTTGTGCTTTCTTGTGAGTCTTTGGTCAAGTGGTGGATGTATCCGATGGAGCACCCGATTTTTCATCTCGTATCATGTTAGTATACCACTTGGGCATACGTTGTACTAATGTTGATGGTCATAGTCTTGTCTCGATCATCACCATCATCCACATCATCACCTGCCATCATCTCAAGGGAACATCATCTTCTATTTTTACAATAGGTGAAAAATCTACATTAGGTGAGTCCGGAGGAGGATTCTCTACTTCCTTCTTATCAAAAACTTAACATCTCTTTTAGTGTAGAATTTTCTAGTCTTCGGATCCATCAATTTGTACCCAAGAGTCTCTTCACCTGTAACCAATGAAAATGAATTTTTGTGACTTCATATCTATCTTCTTTTTGTTCTAATTGAGTATGTGCATGCTTTCTTTGCACTGAATACTCTAAGGTGTGCAACATATGGTTTTCGCTTCAGCCATGCTTCATATGGTGTCACTCCATCAAGAGCAATTATGGGCACTCTGTTCAACAAGTACACTATTATCTTTGTTTCCTCTTCCCAAAATGTTCTCACTAGTCCGTAATCATCGATCATACATCACACCATTTCCATGATAGTAAGATTTCTTCTCTCAACAACAACATTTTGTTACGGTGTGTGTGGAGGAGGCATTTGTGTGACGAATTCCGTGACCTTGTAGGTAGGCTTTGAACTCATCATTGCTGAATTCCCCACCTCAACTGAGTGGAGATTTCGATGTAATGAACAATTTTGTTCTCTCTAGCCACTTTAAACTTCTTGAAGTTTTCAAAAGCTTCACTTTTCTTACGAAGACAATATATCCACATTTTCTCTAATAATCATCAACACAAAGCATGAATTATTAGAATCCGAATGACTTGGTTGCATCAAACCGCAAAGATCGGTATGAACCAGATCAAGCTTACCATGAGCTTGATAAGTACTCTTCTAGAATGAAGCTCTATGTTGTTTTTCTACTAGGTAGTGAGGACACTTATCTGTATCCTTCTAGAGAGATGGTAATCCTTTTACCATGTTATACCGGTGAAGTGTTTGAGATACTTGAAACTGATGTGACCAAGTCTCTGATGCCACAACCGTACGGAGGTAGAATTATTAGCCCATACATGTTCTGTAATCACAAACATCGTAGCACCTTCTGGATAAAATATAAACATCCATATATAGATACATATCTGAAAGCTAACTATAATGCATAGGAAACCACACAAATATGTACTAACTAAACTGCATTAAATAAAGTAGATCATTGTAGGTACACTTGTGTACATAATCCAATCAGTTTCAAGTCAAGTCTAAATCAAACAATATTACAGCAATCCAAAGATCTCAAAACAAAGACCCAAAAGGTGTAATCGAGGTGGATGTTTGAGAACCCTCTATGCCTTTTATCTTTGTGTTGGGTCTGCCAAGAAATTCATAGTTTTATATGTATTTCTTTTTCCAATAATTTGGGTCGTGACCAACCTATCGAAACAATTGTCGATATTTCTACTTTTTTTTTGGATTAAGCTTTTAAGTGTACTATAATTTTTCACGAAGTGTTGACCTTGTTCTGTGTTGTACATTGCTCAAGTGTCTTGATACACTTATCTTGACGCAATTATTTTTTATGTCTTGTTTGGGATTATTGATTATGATATTCTTGGACAATTTCATATATCTACTTATTGAGATCATGACATCATCTTTTTCATAAATTGGAAATCTATCATTTCTTTGATCTCCATCGGCCTATTAGGATTCTTGTTTTAGGTTGTTTGTCATTGTTTGTGCATGTCCTATACTTTCAAACAACGACAAGTTTTGAGTTTTGCTCTGCATGTTGAGTGATTTTGTAATCCTTGTCATTGTGTGCGAGGAATACTATCAAACAAAATTTGGCAATGCATTTAAACCCTAATCATCTTCACCGAATGTTCAATGATGACTAGATCTTCGACATAGATAACAACAATCACAATCTCCCCCTTAATTTTTGAGGTAGAGATTGGGATTGTATGGATTTCTTAAGAATCCATGTTGTATGAGATGCTCATCAATTTTGATGTACCAAGTTTGGGGTGCCTATTTAAGGCCATACAGAGATTTCTTGAGTTTACATACCTTTATTTCTTCTCTACGTACAACATATCCCTCTGGTTGAGTTATATACAGTTCTTCTTATAGATCTCCGTTGAGAAAGGGATTTTTACTTCCATCGATAGACTTTTCATCCAAATCTGTGCAGCTAGAAAAGATCATCGATCGTTTTAATCTTAGCTATGGGAGAAAATGTCTCTTCATAATCTATGCCTTATTTTTATGTGTACCCCTTTGCTACCAATCTTTCTTTATACTTGTTTATGGTCCCATATTTTTTACTTTGTTTTGAATATCCATCTCGTAACCAATGAGTTTCCTCCACGGTGGAAGATCGACAAGCTGTTAGGTGTTGTTTTTCATCACTGATTGATACTCAACGTCCATGGCATCTTTCCAATATTTTGACTATAGGGCTTCCAGGACTGTAGAGGGCTCATCAGATTCAATAACTATACCCGTCAAAGCAAAGTTTACTTCTTCTTGTGCTTTACTGTGAGTCTTTGGTCAAGTGGTGGATGTATCCGATGGAGCACCCGATTTTTCATCTCGTATCATGTTAGTATACCACTTGGGCATACGTTGTACTAATGTTCATGGTCATAGTCTTGTCTCGATCATCACCATCATCCACATCATCACTTTGTCATCATCTCGGGAACATCATCTTCTATTTTTACAATGGGTGAAAAATCTACATTAGGTGAGTCCGGAGGAGGATTCTCTACTTCCTTCTTCTCAAAAAACTCAACATCTCTGCTAGTGTAGAATTTTCTAGTCTTCGGATCCATCAATTTGTACCCAAGAGTCTCTTCATTGTAACCAATGAAGATGAATTTTTGTGACTTCATATCCAACTTCTTTTTGTTCTTCTTGGGTATGTGCATGCTTTTTTGCACCCGAATACTCTAAGGTGTGCAATATATGGTTTTCGCTTCAGCCATGCTTCATATGGTGTCACTCCATCAAGAGCAATTATGGGCACTGCATTCAACAAGTACACTATTATCTTTGTTTCTTCTTCCCAAAATGTCCTCACTAGTCCAGAATCATCGATCATACATCACACCATTTCCATGATAGTATGATTTCTTCTCTCAACAACACCATTTTGTTACGGTGTGTGTGGAGGAGGCATTTGTTGACGAATCCCGTGAGCTTGTAGGTAGGCTTTGAACTCATCATTGGTGAATTCCCCACCTCAATCGAGTGGAGATTTCGATGTAATGAACAATTTTGTTCTCTATAGCCACTTTAAACTTCTTGAAGTTTTCAAAAGCTTCACTTTTCTTACGAAGACAATATATCCACATTTTTCTCGAATAATCATCAACACAAAGCATGAATTATTAGAATCCAGAATGACTTGGTTACATCAAACCGTAAAGATCGGTATGAACCAGATCAAGCTTACCATGAGCTTGATAAGTACTCTTCTAGAATGAAGCTCTATGTTGTTTTCCTACTAGGTAGTGAGGACACTTATCTGTATCCTTCTAGAGAGATGGTAATCCTTTTACCATGTTATACCGGTGAAGTGTTTCGAGATACTTGAATCTGATGTGACCAAGTCTCTGTGATGCCACAACTGTACGGAGGTAGAATTATTAGCCACAAGTGCCTGATCATCTCTGTAGATAAAAGCAAGCTGGAACATACATCCCACATTAGAGGATTTTGCAACAATTTTCGAGCCTAGTGAATTGTCTCGAATTAAAAACATTTTCTTGCCAGAATTAGTATCAAAGTCAATTTTTAAATTGTGATCTAGGAGCTGACTAACTGATAGTAGATTTTTGTTAACCCAGGGACATATAGTACATCTGATAATCTACAATTTCGTGAACCAAGGGGTAGAGAAATGTTCCCAATCCCCTATACTGTGTACGAAGAATCATCACCCAATGAAACATGATTTTTCAAAGGCGTGTCCCTCATTGTGGTAAACCAGTCTCTATGGCCATTCATGTGTCAAGTGGATCCCGAATCAACATACCAGACATCACTAGATGACGTGGAAGGTTCACTTGATCGAGCAATGTACAAGAATTCTTCATTATCCGAATTTTCTTCTTGCTCAACTATATTTCCTTGTTGATGGGGTTTTTGTTTCAGTTCCCATTTTTTCTGTCCTTGATTGTAGTTAGAATTTCCCTTGTGAGATTGCTGATTTTGAGGTCCATAATGACTTGATGAACCTTTCTTATATGTATTGAACCAACAATCTTTTATATCATGTCCTCTCTTGCAGATAGGACATTTATTCTTATTCTTATTTTGTTTGTCCCCATGTTGATGTTGTGTTTGGGACTTTTGAGAGGAATTAGGTTTGCCTTTTCCTTTTCCTTTCCATTTCTAATGAGAAGAAAGTGCCTAATCCTCTTCATCATCTTTTTTATACATAGCTTCCTCTTGTTGCAGTAGATTTACTAACTTGTCAAAAGAAACTGTCTAATCTGACAAGTTTAGTGTTGTCACAAAAATTGGTATGAAGGAGGGAGTGCTCTCAGAACAATGGGAATGAGAGCTTCATCATTGACCTCCTCTCCTAGGGCTAGAAGTGAAGCCCTCAACTCTTCAAAAAAAAATTAAAAAGCTTCAATTTTCTCATTTTGTTTGAATTTCAGTGTGTGTAATTGACTCTACAAATTCAAGTATTGTATTCTTGTTCTTGGCCTCGTACACTGTGCTCAACTTATCCCATGCTTCTTTGGTTGTTTTGGCATCTCGAATGTGGGGTTACACATCGTCGGACACTACAAACAAGATTATCAACTTGGCCTTCTGATTGGATCTATCAAACTGTCGTTGTTGTGTTGTATCAGTTGTTGATTTGGTTACAGAACCATCCACAACATTCCAAATCTCTTCAAACTCAAGTTGTGTCTTGATTTTTGTCTTCCATGTTGCATAGTTATTTCCTCTTAGAAGTTGAGAATCTGGAAGAAAGAACTTGGGGGCATTGGTGCCCATTTTGTAGAATCAATTGACAAAGGGTAAGGCTCTTATCACTCCAGGTATATGGTCTCCCAATCTATATATTATCAGTCGATATACCGAACCTTTCTATATACGCACCCTTCGATATACCCATCAATACGTGGAAGAAGCTCACCCTTTCTATATACTCCAGCAATACATGAAAGAGGCATTAACGTACGTGAAAGAATCCAATACATGGTACCAAGACAATATTGAAAGGGGTCTGTGCGATTATTGACACCGACTCAAAGAAATATCCTCATATGCGCGCAACTTCATTTATATACTTGGATAATTTCAATGTTTGGATTTACGTCATGCAATCGTTCACGAACGGATAGGAGGGCTCAAAGTATGTGCACTGTGCCCTTATTACTCCTCGTCGATTTAAAGGGTTGATGCCCAGACGACGTTGTTGCAGCTATATTAGGCGTTAAGTGCAGTAGTAGTCACGATGCCTTTACTCGTAAGCACTTCCCGCGGAGGCACCGTTATACCAAACGCCTGCAAAAGAGATCCGATGAAATCATGAGTGTTTTAGAACCAAATTTCACTAATTTTGTTTACAATGCTTTGTCAGTTTTTAACAGTTACAAAGTTTGTGGTTGAATATGGCAATTTGTAAATTAGTACAATACACTGAAAATACACTGAAATATTACAATTACATCCAAAATGCTGAAAAAAATTTGAATGGCAGGCAATTTGTTTTTGTTTTGCGAGGCCCTGGTGGTCTTCGAAGCACCGTGTGGCTCACCGAGTAAAAACCCGCAAAAATGGCTCAAAATATAGATTTTAAGTACTCCCCCTTTACCAAAAAATGCTCATAATCAAAAAAATAAGTGATGTGGGAGAAAAAAAATTTAGCCCAAACTAGGGTTTTCTCCTCTATTTTTAGTGTCCGGTTTAGTCACGATTATCTCGCTTTAGCTTAGGTGATCTGCCCTAAATTTGGTGGCTCTGCCAACTTAACATTTAAACTCAATGTATATAAAATGTATAGTGTTGGGTGGGGGTCGAACCCCAACCTCCCAGTCTTAAGGCTTTACACCTATGCAACAAAGCACTTTATGCGCTTGGCATACAAATGGAGGAAAATTATATTTTAATTAAAAAATATGACTAACCTTTTTTAAAGTGACTTGGCAATTTGATTAGAAGTCCATGTGCCTTCGGGGTTGAGCCATGGATTAGGTTCTGGACAATGCGGATTTGAGCTCATTTTCTTGGTTTTTTTATGCCTCCATCATATTAGCTATGTCGTTGCTTAGTAATTTGCAATCTTTGTTTTGTGATTTGATCCGCTGCATTGCTATTTACTTTTCTTTTGCCTCTACTTGTTGTTTTTGGTTACAAGGTTTTGAGGACGGCTTGGTTTTATCAAATACAATCAGGGCTCGGTCATTGAACATGTAACTCGACCACGTTTAGCACATCTTTGTGAATTTGTTTATGCAATATGATTGTTTTTGGCAACTTGAGACGAGGAGAGCTATTTGCTTGTTGTGTTCCAAATTAGCTCAGATTTTGTGTGTTTTACAAGTGCGCAGCGTTGTTTTTTTAGTAGGAACATTTGATTGCAGGGTTCATTTGAGGATCGGCCGCTTCCAACAATACAAGAAAACGTGCTCAAGCAACTCATTGGAGAACTCGATCGGGAGCTCAGTACTTCAATATAATAATGGCTTGGTTGAGTCTTGTGTGCAGGGTGTGCCCATGTGGAGGTGTAGCTCAACATGCTTTAGAACTCACCCAAATCCAATCAGGGCTCCGACTCAAT
Organism: Taxus wallichiana var. yunnanensis; assembly: GCA_018340775.1. Taxonomy (NCBI): domain Eukaryota; kingdom Viridiplantae; phylum Streptophyta; class Pinopsida; order Cupressales; family Taxaceae; genus Taxus; species Taxus wallichiana. The sequence continues at coordinate 325,422,005 of CM031236.1, forward strand.
ACAACTCGACTATGGCTTGGCTTTGTGAATGCTTAGCATCTCGCAGTGTTGAGCTCGACAACACAACTCTCGCCTCGCTCAAATGCAAATAGAGACTTGGTGGAAACTCACAAAAACAAACTCAATGCAACTCATTGTGCACTCGATGTCTAGCTCTATGGGGGCTCAGTGGAGTCCTTTGGCACACTATCCTCTAAATGAAGTGGTTTGCTAACAATAGCAGATACTAATAGGACCTCTAAATTAGAGGAAAAACCCCTAGTTGGGGATATATATATATTTTTTTTTAATTTTCTATTTTTGAAGTAAATTTTCTATTGCAAAAAAATGTGTTTCAAACACTTGGAATGGAACAGGGGTTGTGGGGATGCATGGATGTCTGGGAAGCTGCTAGAGGCAACACAGGCTCTCTTGGAACATGATTTCTTCTCCAAGACACTTCTACCTTTTACAACCTCTCTCTAACCTAACAAGGGAGTTCAACCCGCTCTCTGGTACCAAATGTAGTTTAGAAAATGGGGCGAAAGCCTGACTTATTTTATTAATGTTCAGAAAATCAATTACAGAATGAATGACTACAATATTTATAGATATTGCACAGTCATGTACAAACAAATATGTGGTTGCAACTATGCAACAAAATATACATCTGACAATAATACAAACAAATGATTGTTCCAACTAATGAAACAAATAAACCTACAGGATTATAATAATCCAAATATTATGGTTATAAAATCATAACCATTCAACAATTAATCAATAACTAATTACATTAATGAATTATTAATTACCTAAGGTAATACAATGCATAATTAACCTTAGTTTCCTAAGAGTAGAGGCTCGACACCACCTCCGGATGAAATGCGTAGCAGACTCATTGTGCTCTTGTTTTATATGTAGGAATTCCCTAATTCTTGTTCTCAATAACTTGTTCATGTCGAAAGCTTTGATGAATTCAAACACAAGTTGTTTAAAGGAATGTATTGAAGCCTCAAGTATCATATAGTATGAATCGAGAGCGATTTCTTCAAGAGTCTTAAGGAAGATTTTGCTACAACTGCATCCCATGGGAGTAGCTCTCTAATGGCAGTTGCATATGCTTTGATATGCACATTTGGATCTCCTTCCCCTTTAAACTTTGGCAATTCAAGGCGAGGTCACAGAAGCATTACCCTTCATATGGTAAAGTCTAAGGGCTCCTTAAGATATTTGACATACGTACCCAAAGCGTAGGACTCTAACATTGACGACCCTTGATGGGGAGGTGGAGTAGTCATAGGGGCTGATTGGCGCAGTGTAAACGTTTGTAGAGGCATAAGGTATCCCCGTAATCGACCCTATGAGCTAGGAAAGAGAACATGTTCCCCTGCGACAATTTGGAATACATGTGCAGATACGAGGGAACACTACTCTAGTACGGAGTTGGAGGCACAAAACCAAGGAACGTTGCATTACTAGTTGGGACAATGTTTGAGAACGCACATCCGGATGGTGCCTGTTGAGGGTATTGATGGACGGTGTTTGGCGCGCAGTAGGAACTTGGCCAAAGTTTTGTGGATGATGGAGAATCCTTCCTTTCCCAGCAGAAGATGAGGCATGAGTAGCCTAGGAAAGTTCTAATTCTCTAACCTTGTCCACCAATGTTGAGATGACCTCACCTAATGATGGTATGGTGTTCTATTTTAGCACTTGTTGAACCTTGTTAGGTTGCAAAGGAGTGTGATATCCTGTTATGAATTGTTCGTTGTTTGGCCACCCCTCATTAGAAATGTTTTCTATTGTGGGAGGGGTAGAGGTATTATTATAAAGTAAGACATCAACATATCCTTACATCCTATCTAAAGATTGGTCCATATTTTTGAAGCATTGTTTGGTCCATATTTTTGAAGCGTTGTTCGCTTCGGCATAACGTGCTAAGTATTCCTCATCTAGTAATGGGAGTGATTGAGGATCGCATACTAATTTGCGGTCTGAACAAAACCCGAGGAGAGGATCCTGACTCTCGGTGAATGTCATATTGTTAGAATTTGAGAGTTCATGTTGTGGCATATGCGCAAGTTGATTAATCTCCTCAATCCTGACCAATGAGCCATTGTTGGTCCCTTGAGGAGTTTGATGAGAAGTAGGGAGATTAGTTGAGTAGTTGTCTACCCACCCAGATAGTGAGGGTGATTGTTGCTACCTACCCATTTGGTAGTAATATGCCTCGAGAGCCAAAATGAGCCAGCCAGTATCTATCTTCTCCCAACATATTTGGGGGGTATATGAATACCCCAGAATAATAGGAGAGAGGGAAGATGGATAAAAGAAATGAAAACGAAACGAGACTAGCTCTTCATGTTGAGTTCACCAATTTGTACGAATGAAAATCGACACGCGACCTTCAATCACACTCAACCTCTCGAGGTTGTGCCGGGATGGCTGATGTGGAATGTGTGGATGGCTACTAGTAGCGAAATGTGATATGTGAATGAAAATGTGTGGAAATGGGATGGAAAATTTATTGAGGTAAAACAATTTCCTTGACTCACAATATCAAGATCTACTCGTCAAGGGAAAGAAGGGCATTTCTAACTTAAATAGGTCTAATGGATGGATCATAAAGGATAGCCACACAAAGACTCCAATCAATATCGAGCTTCGTGGAAATCCTCTCTAACGGTCATGGGATACTCGAGAAAACCAATGGGCGCCTCGTAATGATTTCTGGCGGGGTCATGGAATAAATGTGAGAGGGGCATAGTTCCATTGGCTCTATGGGCGATTGGTTCAATCCAAGACGTGAAAGATCTATAAGCATCTCAGTTTAATACGTTTAGTTGTCGACAATACCGATACATGTGGGGTTGATATAAACACTTGTGCGTGTAATCTAATATCTAAGTATTTGGTATTCGGGTCCATTCGGTTGTGGAACCCTGGGATCAAAACCATAAACTCTTTTCTGGTTGTGGTCCTAGTGATGGTCATGTGTGCATTTGTGTGGTTTTAATCTAATCAAATCAAATAACAATCTAATCTAAATAAACAAAGACTACACTATGTTTTTGTATTTTGTAATATAAAGGAAATGAAACAATACAAAACAATTAATCTAATTAAAAGAAATCTTTTTTGCTTTTCGGAACTTTTTGAATTAAATGAAGAAATGAAAGCTTCTAATCTTATCCTAAAACAAACAAACAACCGGATGTAGTTGTTTATCTATGCAAAAGAAATCTAATCTATTCTAAACAATTAAAGCTTCTCTAAACAATGAACGTGAATTAAATCCTCTACTTTGCCTCAGAGGCACGGGAAGAAATCAGAGCTTCCCATAAGCTTTTCTTCCCCTGCAACTTCCCGACAAAAGTAAAGAAAGCTTTTATGGAGGATCTTCTAAATGAAATAATGCTTCAATTGATTTCTAAATTAACATATGATATCCGAGCAAAATACCCAAACGATAACTTGTATTATAAATATAAAATTTTAGAACAATTTATATAAATATAGGGAGGCCATGATACAAGCATGTTTTCCCAATGTAAATCCTTCTATTTATATGAAAAAAAGACCCAAAGCGTTGTCGGTTAACATAACCATCAACAATTGAGTATACAAATGCCTCATAAAACTACTTAAGGATGATAATACAATTGTTAACTACATGATATATTAGCTACTAAAATATGGAATTATTTTGATAACCAAGATGGTACTAATATGACAACCTACACAAAGGAGCAACCACTATAGCTTATGCATGGAAGCCAAGATGTGACAACTATTGGCTTGGCTGGAATCAAAGAAGTATAGTAGAATCAATAACCATGTTTAGAAAATACTTACCTACAAAGATCGTGTATGGGTTATTGAATGATTAGGAAGGGTGATAAATATGATGATTTGAGGGACCTCATTATTTACTTTCTTCATATGTTTCACGGACTAGCGACATCAAGGAGGGTTGGCATGTTATGTACTAAAGATTATTATATTATAATATATTTAACTTGGAGATGCCAACACGTGGTGCACATCCCCGTGGTGCAGTCAAATATATACATGGATATCTTTGGAATTGATTATATTGGGAAATGGATAGACTTACATTGGGATTAGAAGTTTTCCCATCCATCATTTGTAAACGAGGTCAAATATATTGGTTACATGGATATCTTTTGGAATTCTATTTATAAAAATATTATATATAAGTGATCTTGTTGATGAATCTAATGACATATGTTATTTGATTTAGAGGGATAATTATTACTTTTGTAGTTGATGTTTATAAGGGGTGTGATTGATTTTGTAAGTGTAGGAATATAGATGAAGCATTACATTTAAAGGTTCTATCTCTACATTTCAAATTTGTTACAAATTCGTACATATACATTTGCAAATCTTATATCATGAGTGATAGTTAATTACTTTTGTAGTTAATGTGGTTTGTAATTATTTGGGGGAAATTGTGTTTGTGTTGCAACGTGTTTGAGACAATGGTTACATCGGTTGTTTGGTTGGTTGGCTGTTGAAAAATCCATTTTTATACTGTCGATAACATGTTGATAAGGGGTGTGATTGATAGTGGAAGTGTTGGATTATATATGAAACATTACATCGAAATGTTCTGTGTATACATTTAAATTTGTTACAAAATCGTAGATATGCAGTTGCAAATCTTATATCACGATATATGAACTAAACATGAATACATGAAGACCTTTGTACATTTAGAGAATTTATATCATGAATGGTAGCATTTTGTGGCCAATTTTATTTCCACTAAACATGAATACATTTGATACCCCTTGAATGGAATTGCCTCTTTGGATACAATAAGTGTTGACTAAAGTAGTACGTGGAGGTGCTATCAAAGTAGAGGGTAGTATTTATGACGGGTTGTTTTGGTTGAGGGATAGTAGTCTTGACTCCTCCTTTCTTCTTGCTCCGAGTGTTGGTATGTGTGCCATTTTTGAGTACCTTTTGAATGAAAAAGGAGGTGAAATGCACATATTTAAAAGTGAAGGAACTATGGAGAAAGTTGTGAATGTCAAACCTTGCCTTTCAGTGGTTCCAATGTTGATAGTTGCTCTATGCAAAGTAAGTCCCTGGGACTTGTGGATAGTTAATCATCAGGCCATTTTATTCGGCAATTGTCTTTGATTCCCTCATGAAATAGGGGTATCCAAATATGTAACGGGTTGGAGGGATCCCAACATGGGCCATTGTATCTATCAAATTTGACAATAACAAATAAAGGTAATGTTGGTGGTAACATTGATGTGTCATAGAAAATGTCAGTGGTTGTCCCTGATTGTTGGAGGGATTCCAGATTCAATGTTATGTTTCATAACAATTGTTGTTGTATACCGGCTCCTATGCCACATTATGAGATTTAGAAGGAAGTAGTGAAATTGTGGGTGGGAACCAAAATGCCCATCATGTTAGCACATCAAATGTAGATTGTTGTAAAAGCTTCAAGGATAAAAGGGGAAGACTGGTCAAAGGCAATACCCGCAAGCAAATCACAGAGAGATGCTTCTAAATCCAATTTGGTGAGAATCAAAGGAAAGAATTCAATAGTATATGGGAGTATCTTAGATCCACGGAAGAGATATCATTCAGATCATTCATTATTAAAATATATGAAGTAAAATTACAATACAGGTTGGATAAGCATGCAAATTATGTGGTAATGAATGCCCCTTTCACTGCTGTTCATTTTGCAACTTATGAAGCTGCCAAGAAAGTCCTCACCAAATTTTCTCCAGAAAACGCAAGTGAAGAGCACCTACTTGCTCACATCACTGCAGGCGGGGTAGTTGGAGCTCTAGCAAGTGTTGTGACAACGCCACTTGATGTGATCAAGACCCGGTTGCAATGCCAAGTCTGAATCCTCTTCTTTAATAATTTAGTATTAGTCTTGAATTTAGATTTTCATGAATGGTATGGGAAATAGAGAGACTTTATAATTTTTCCTGAAGTTCAATTTCTCAACTTGAAAGTTTCGAATCATTGATATAAGCCTTACCCCATAATCACTTTTAGAAATTTACCTTACTTGTATAAACAAGGAATTCATTCCAATCCAGAGTTAAAATCCATTTGATTCGCTATGATTTTTGGGATATATAATATCTATGTTGTTATTTTTTTATATAAGTTATGATGAAAAAAATACAGTGCTCATTATAAAGATTTATTGAATTGGTTTTCTTTTTGAAAATTACTTACACTCACTCTTAGTCATGAAGCTACTTGCTTTCTTACTCTTTCATTGAAAATGGGGCTAAATTAATTATATTCATATATCATTTACCAAACTGTTCCTGTTAGCACCTGTGGAGAATTTCATCTATGTTCTTTTTAGTCTGAGCTTGTCATCAATGTTGCTGTCGAGGTTAACTATTCCATATGCTTTCGTCTTCTTTTCTATTTGTTAGACATCAGTTATCCCATTTTTATGGCAGTAGCTATCTCTAAAAGCTATCTAGAGTACAACTAATAAGACCTAAAATTATATTAGAATAGCTTTTTCGTTGGCATACATTTTTCCATTCACTAGTTTGTATTTACTGATTACAATTGGCTTTCATTAGATTGAATTCGAGGATATTCAGGGCCCCAGAACTTCCAGGTTTTTGATACAAAACATATTAAGTTCTTGAATTTAATATAGTTGTAGAAACGTCCATTGGAGTAAATACCTCTCCCCTGCATCTTTTTTATACCATTGGGCTTGGTATTGGTGATCTCCTCAACCTTCAATCACCATAAACAAACAGAACACATAAAATCTACCATTCTGTCCTCCAATGGCGTTCTTGCCGAATCCAAGGGCACAGTAAGAAATGGAAGCATGCGAACTGTTCGACAAAATGCATGCCTGAAAGATATTTGGTCTCAATGACTGCAATGACATCTTAATCAAACTTATTGAGCAGATAGTTCTCTGTTCTTTTAAGTGGACCTGTTTTAATCTCTATTTTGTTTGTATTTGCAGGTAGGCTATCTTAGTTGTCCGGTCACGGCATTCTAAACTATCGTTTGCCAATTGGTTAGGTGTTATTTCTTGTGAAACGTCATGCATTATGCAAGCTATTGGATTCAATAAGTCCATCTTCGATCCTATTAATTTCTACTGTAAAGGTTATCTTAATTCCAATTCTTGAGCTCAAGAGATTGCTATTATCTTTTCTCATAAAGAGCTTGTCAAAGGGCTCTGTAAAGGTACAAATTAGTATCAGGTGGTTGTATCCAGAAACTTCCACCCTGGTACAAATTAGTAACTGGTTGTTTTGATCCCAATCCTAAAACTCTATAGATTCTTATTATTGCCGAAGGGTACAATTTTGTTTCTGCATATTTTCTGAGTATTGTGAGCGTGTACAATTTAGTGAGTGCTTATATATTTCTATTTTCAGTCCATAGACCTTAAAAACAGGAGAAGATTTTCAAGGGTACAAATTACGTAGTGTCCATATTCCCAATTTCAGTGCATAGACCTATAGAGCAGGAGAAAAAATTCAAGGGTACAAATTAGTAAGTGCCCATATTCCCAATTTCTGTCCATAGAACTAAAAAAGAAGAACAAATTCAGCCTAAAACAGGAATGGAGCACACCTTTGTGCTAAAGCATGTTGTGGGTGCTTCAAATATGCTCAATGCTCAAACCCCATGTCGCTCTCTCAGATCAATCTCATTAGCTACCCTCTTCCCTTCAAGAGAATCCATAAAACCCACCCATAAACTCTACTTAACAAAATGAAAATCTTACTCATTGACAACCGGCAATTTAAATGGAAAAAAATGTCTTAAACACCGTTCAACAATCTGTTCTGCAGTAGCAGAACGCTTTACACAAACACCTGAAATCAATTTTTATGAAGATATGCCAATACAGTTTACAAACCAGGGCAGATCTACCGTCATACTACTATCCTGCAGTGACATAACGTGCAAAGTGGAAAAACTTCAATAACAGAGCTTTGTAAGCCTCATATTTAAATATGAAGCAGTAGAACTATTGGGGAAATAAGTTCTCTTTCAATACGTGTTCGCAGGGGCTGATTAAGACCCTAATGAAGCATGTAAATACTTACCAGATTCATGGTCAGAGGACAAACTGCCACTTTCAACAATGCAACAATGCAATTTGATTAACAACGCAATTTGATTTACTGGCAGGTAACATCTAACAACTTGATGGAATGTCTGAAGCGGAGGGCAACCCATGGACTGCAATATTCACAAAACAAGTGCATATTCTCCTCACAAATTATGATGACTCCAATACAGCTGGCAGGAGAGGCACGTGGAAACAACATGGGTCGGGTTAACAACACTGTAGACAGAGGGAGAGCTCTTACCGGATCTCAGGCACGTTGGAGAACAAACCCTTCAACACTAATCCCTGGGCGTGGAACTACTGATCAACCATGGCAGGAGGCTCTGTCTACTATTCAATCCACCACAGTGCCGAAACAGTGACCCTCAACCATCGCTAGGGGAAGATGTAGATTTCAATAAATACCCACTGTGTATAGTCTCTGGCGCGAGAGTGGAGGTCATTCCGAGTAGGCGCCCATGTATACTAACATGCATTAATCAAATATACAGTTCCAAATATGATTGACGGACAGGGCAGCCAGGTCGCTTCCTCCTGCTCAGGGCACTACCGCCTCTGCTATTTCTCGAGGTGAATATGTTACGGTGGACGATCTGACTTCCACAGCGCTCACTCTTCTATCACTCCTCTCTCTCAGCAATAAAACATGCAACTGCCATTTCACGGAAAACCCTAAACCAATCACAAGAGGGAGGATATCTAGGGTTAGGTTTACAGATCAGGCGACTGAAACCTCGCAAAAACCATTACATGCAAAAAACAACCGTAAAAAATAACCCGAAAAACAAAATCCAAAACATCTATACGGCGTCAAATTTTACATAGTTGGAGAAACGTCCGCAGGGCCTTTCCCATAGGGGAACGCCTTCAAGCAAAGAAAGATATTAAGCTAAGCGCAAAGTTAATTCAAGATGTTGTCGGGATAATTACGCTCTTACGTAAAATCTTGACCGGCTTATCTTGGAAGTTTCACAAGAAGCGTTCTCGAGATGAAAGGGACCATAAATCTAAATGTCATAAGGCTCATGGCAAACTAAATAGTTCAAATCATGGCATCTGACTTCCACAGCGCTCACTCTTCTATCACTCCTCTCTCTCAGCAATAAAACATGCAACTGCCATTTCACGGAAAACCCTAAACCAATCACAAGAGGGAGGATATCTAGGGTTAGGTTTACAGATCGGCCGACTGAAACCTCGCAAAAACCATTACATGCAACGGGATACTTATTACGCTCTTCGTAAAATCTTGATTTCTTTGGAAGTTTTTCTCAGAGGAAAGGGACCACATAAATCTAAATGTCGTAAGGCTCATGGCAAACTAAATAGTTCAAAATGGCATCGACTTCCACATGGCGCTCACTCTTCTATCACTCCTCTCTCTCAAAGAATAAAACATGAACGCCATTTCACGGAAAACCCTAAACCAATCACAAGAGGGAGGATATCTAGGGTTAGGTTTACGTGAAAAACCTCGCAAAACCATTACATGCAAAAAACAACCGTAAAAAATAACCCGAAAAAATGAAAACGTCCAAAACATCTAAACGGCCGTCAAATTTTACATAGTTGGAGAAACGTCCGCAAGGGCCTTTCCCATAGGGGGAACGCCTTCGGCGTAAAAAAGATATTAAGCTAAGCGCAAAGTTAATTCAAGATGCGTTGTCGGGATACTTATTACGCTCTTCTGTAAAATCTTCAGTTTGCTGGAAGTTTCACAAGAAGCGTTCTCAGATGAAAGGGACCACGTAAATCTAAATGTCGTAAGGCTCATGGCAAACTAAATAGTTCAAATCATGGCAAGGAAATGGCCATGATATCTTCCTCTCTCAATTCTTTGAAAAAAAACACAGTTGTTTCAGGTAACATTGGATCCTTATTGAATTTCCAATACGAACCTTGTTCAAAACTTTTGTAAATATAGATTGTACTCGAACACGTTTGTTATGCAAAATAGTTTGTAGTAAAAGGGATGCCTCATTCTGAAACCGCATCCAATGTTTGTAAAGCTGCTGTAAATTTTGACAGAACATTGAAGAATAGAACATTTTATTTTTGTCAGGAGGTTGGTCTTCTACCAAAACACTAGGGTTACTCAAAAACGGATTTAAAATTTGATTAATTTTGAAAATGAAATTTTAGATTTTGTGAATTCGATCCTTTACCGAAATCTTAATTTCTATAGTGCGTCTGTTAATTTTTATTCAATTTTAGAAATTTTAAAAATAGGGCTTGAGAATTGAATGCCCGCAGTTCAAAAGTCTGTGAAATTTTGGTCTTCTTGATCTTAGTCAGGGTTTTGATGCTTTAAGGAAACTTCAGAAGCCCCTGGATTTAGCGGCCATGCCTTTTCATAGGCTTTCCTCTGGTTTATTGAGGACAGCACTGAGGGTCCGTCTGGCTCAGCAGTCCTCGCATACGAAAAGACCATTGCTATGGATCCTTCCACATGGCCGATCTTTACACTCGACGCCACATAATTTCCAGCAATCAGTACAATTGGGTATGAATACATGCACATACCTGACCGTGATAAGTGCAATTGGCTGAGGGAAAAAATTGAGACAGTAATTCCCAGTAAGTATGGCCCGGAACGAAGGCATGTTATACTCGATAGACTAATTTGGAGCACACAATTTGAGAATTTTTTGGCAACAAAATGGACTGCTGCAAAACGTTTTGGTCTTGAAGGTGCTGAGACCTTGATTCCAGGAATGAAAGAGATGTTTGATAGATCTGCTGACATGGGTGTGGAAAGCATTGTTATAGGTATGTCTCATAGAGGAAGATTGAATGTCCTGGGCAATGTGGTCAGGAAGCCGTTAAGACAGATTTTCAGTGAGTTTAGTGGTGGCACGAAGCCGATTGATGAAGTTGGAACTTACACCGAAACAGGTGATGTGAAATACCATTTAGGAACATCATATGATAGGCCTACCAGAGGTGGGAAACGTATTCATGCGACTGAAACCTCGCAAAACCATTACATGCAAAAAGCGTAGCGTCTAAGCGGCCGTCAAATTTTACATAAGGGCCTTTAACGCCTAATTTGTAACATATATACTACAAGCGATGCAGAGAAAAAAAGATGTTCACTTAAAAGCAGTATCTACCATGTAACAGATCAGCGATAGCGCCTAGCCTAGCACCAACTGCATTCACGAGTCAGAATACGATATAATACAGTACAGCGCTTTTGAGACTCTCAAACCAGATTCAATTTCAGTTAGGTTCTGACACAAAATCTCATAAAAATATCACGACTTAAAAGCTTTCAAAAATAGCTCCATCTATCACTGTTAAAATTCATCTCCATAACCAATATTTTACAATACCAACACTTTCCAACAACTTAGAAACAAGGACCAATTAATGTCGTCATTTAAGTTAATACTCGTAAGTTGCAATCAAACAAGGACCGTATTGCATCAAAATATGATTTCCTACTAGAGGCTCAGAAGAATTTGCAAAGATTCTTTAGTCATTGAGATCAATAACTAAACCCCACCTTTTGCGATGTACCAATTTGTTTCCAAAGAGTCCTGATTTACCATTAGATTACTGGAGTTTGTTTAAATGAAAGTATGATATCCATCTCAGCATGTGAAATCCATACATGATCCTCGGTCTTCAATTGCAATTCATCATATACATTCATAAACCTCACAAACTAGATGACATTAAATTCATTCAAAGTGATGCATTTTAAGATAACATCAAATATCAAAATAAGCCAATTATATACACTTGCTAAGCAACGATCAGTAAGACAAATCCTGGAGGTTTGTGTTGCTGATAGCAAAAATAGCAAGCAAAAAGTACACAATCCAAGGAATGTGGCAGAGAGCAGAAAAAGATTTACGTCACTACTTTCAAGCTCCATAATGCATATAAATTTATCCTAAGCTAAACCACATATACATCTCTTCATTTTTTCAGGCACGCCATTTTCAATTACATGGCCACTCACTGAGATGGTTTCCGAAACTTCACACCATTAAGCATCCCAATTTGTTGCATCATCTTCAAGTATGAGTCCTCATAGGAAGATGAATCACTGGTCTTGACTTACTATGTTCAAAAGGTCACAAAAGGGAGAAAATAAGAGTAGCATTTGATTGCTCTTTCATTTTATTTAGGTCATTGCAAATAAAAACTCTTGAATATGAATTCATTTTAGGCACTTAGCATGCATTCATTCGGGAAAACTACAAAAATTAATGATTTATCCATTCATAAGATACAGAATACAGATCTGGTCCTATTTACATACTTGTTTCTGTAGTATGTCTATATTTCTTCTGTCGAAAGAAAAAACAAGCATGTCTATATTTCTTCTGTCGAAAGAAAAAACAAGCGCATGCATCAAAGAAAATCCACAGTTTTTTTATACCAAAAGTCTACGCCAGATTGACAACAAACTTGTAAACAACTGTGTCAGCAAGAACTCAAAAACATTTCTGTTCACTGTAGTTTTTTAGCTCAGCCAGATTCGTGTTTTGGATATTAGCAACATTGTACAATAACTGTCTGCTCAACCCTGCATCTGTGAGGTGTCATTTGGTAGCATTTGAAGGTCTAATATTAATCCTAGCCACTCCAAATCAGAGCTTGTCGTTGGGTTCGGGTTGTTCACATCAGAGCCTTGCATTTGTGTGGCCATATTACCTCCAGCAGATCTAAGATGTGTCCCATTGTTAGGGTTCCATGTATCACCACTCCATGTATTTAATGGAGGTCTTTGCATCATATTAGGATAAGTAGAACCTAACAAGCTTGCATGACCAGCAGACTGGGTTGAACCAATGAATCCCCTTGAATGGCTTGATGTGATATGCTGATTTACATAAGGGGTTGTACCACTGCTTCCAACACGGCCAGAACCAACAATACTCCCTCTCATCCTTCCAGTTGGCCTCCAATTTTGTTCTGCCAGTGCTTCTTGAGTTCCTTCTGCACATGATATGACAGGTGCTGCTGTTGATGAATTCCATCTTTGGTCCCCACCTGTAATTCTTGAATGATCAATGTTCTGTGCAGCAGTGTTCCTTTGTAAGGCTAAATTTGTAGACGAAAGGGATCTAGAAAATTGCAATGAATTTGGTCTTTGATTAGGCATGGTTCTTTGGGCTATGTGAGGATGCTGATTCATCACAGATGCCGATGCCAAACCGGAAATATTAGAAACAGCAGGCAATGGTCTTGGTCCAGATTGCGCAATTTGTTGAAACTGAGAAGGAACCCTTTGTTGTTGTCGAAGGAGTTGATTAATTAGCTGTTGATTTTGTTGTTCTTGGGATAACTGAAAAGCACTTCTGGAAGTGGATACGCGCTGCTGCTGATCTAAATTAATTCTTCCCCCACTTTGTGTAGGTATCTGCATAGTAATACCTGGCTGAAAATTCTGCATTACACGATGCTGACGATCCTGAGGCTCCCGATTCTGCATATGAAATAAAAAATCATAAAATAGAGATGCCAATATCATTTCCCAGGATGCATTAAACATTTTAGAAAGAAAAATTGTGGAGCATAAAAAGGAGAGAAGTGTATAACTCAAACCAAGGTTCCAATATTACTTAATTGTCAATATAAAGATAAAAAATAATGCCACATTCAAAAGAGTATATTAACTACCATATACACAGCAACTTATCCAGCCTTCATAATGACCCACATCAATGCTGCAAATTCAATCCTGTGACTACACCAAAAAACTAAACCATTGATGTGGCTGGGTTGAAAGCTAGTTAAATTGCTTCCATTATGCACACCAAAAAATCAGAAGTGATCTGTTCGTCAGTCCAAAATAAACTGAAAAACAAAAGACATTCTTTAGCAGCAGCTGCAGCACCATGCTAATCAGGTTGACTTGTCCATAATTCCAAGGAGATTACTAAATCACTAAGCTATATCAAAAGCATCTTGTAGTGCCAAAAAAATTATTGAAACATGTTCAAAATGGTAAATCGCTGATGCCCAATTTAAGAACTTAAATAGCCTAAACTATCATCTAAAACTAAAATCAAAGAAGGAACTGCTTCAAACAATTGATGTTCTTGAAGATTTAAAACGAATATGGATTACCATCAGGTGTTGATGCCAACTTCAAACAATTAGGCTATTTACACATAGGTTTAGCAACACAGGTCAACTTAGCTCTTTAAGATTTGGCATGTACAAAATGTTTAGGGAAAATGAGTTTTGGCAGAAATATCTCTCTTGTAGTCATTCAACTCTTTCATTTTATTTCTTTCCTTGTGACAGAATAAAAAATCTATTTGATTGAAGAAAGGAAAGAACATTGAATAGAATAAATTTTAGTTTCTGTGGAACAACAAGAATTAAAGCTTCTGCAGTCCGAGTTATTTAGCAAAAGAGCTTCCACAGGAAAATTGTGTAGAAGATTTTTATCGGCATTTTAGGCCACTCTCTGTGGTGGGGGCCAGAAATCCAAGGCATGGAATAAAGGACTAGAATTAGCCAATAAAAATAGAAGGTTTAGAACCATAGGATTACAAGTAGTAACAAGAAATCAACAATATTGTAAATCAAAATTCGAAAATTGATGAATTCCTACAAAGCAACCCAGAAGTGTGTCATCACTCATCATATATTAAACCGTCATGAAATCCTGAAAGACAATCCCAAAGTTGTTGAAGATAGTGATTAATTTAATGAATTAAGATAGAAAATTTTAATGAAAACAAAATTCTGCTAAATCGCAATGCAAATTGTTTAGTCATCAACAACTTAAAGATCCACCTTATTTCAACTTAATTATTTGATAGTCAGAATACTATTGGCATCCACCTTATTTCAGCTTTCCTACTTGCGTGTATGCTTTTCTCTGTGTATGTTTTCATTTCTACTTTGTACATTATCCCGACACATACAAAATGTACACCTAATGGAAAACCAAATAATTCATGGAGATGTACAGGAAGCATGAGGTCAATTTCTGCCTATGTGATAAAAAATATGGACAAAATTCTTTGAAGTTTCAAATAATTCTACATATACACCACAAGCTATGGCGAAAAGGAGTTGACTATTTTTCACTTTCAACCAAGAAGACTTCCCCAGTAGATGTTGAAATGCCTATCAGATATTCAGACATTGGTATGGTAGCAGCTTAAGTCATAAAGATATACAATGCATATAAATAGCAGGTGTTAGTACTAGGCATTATAATTGATAAAATGAATTTATGAATTCTTCACCAATAAGAAAAATGTGAAAAAGCATGCCTGTGAATGTGCCTGAAGGTCTACAATGGGCTGCAGACTTTGATTCTGCCTTGAAAGTAATTGTTGCATTTCAAGCTCAGTGTGAATTGTCGTATCAAAGCTATTATTTGATGATGCAAATGGGGCAATTTGTTGACTAATACTTGAAGAACCACCAACTTGTGTTGAGGAATTTGAACGGAGCACACTGCTCCTTGGCCTTGTATTCGAAACTTGAGTCTGTGCTGGCAAAGCTTGAATTGCAATTGGTGCTCTAGATATGTGCCTACTTGAATGTCTCTCAACTTCAACCCCAGTACTGGAAGTTACATGCGCAGATTGTGCCAAATGTAATTCTCGGTTTTCAGTAGAAGCAAAGTATCTTGTTGAAGGCAAACTTTGCAAAGGATTTACAGATTGAGCTGAATCCCAAGCTTCTACATGTCCCTGACTGAGTGGAGAACTAATTGCATCTATAGATACAGGAGCAAATGAGTTATCAGATGGGACCCCAGGACGCAAATGCTCCTGGCCTGGCATGGATATAATGCCAGTTCCAATTGATAAAGAACCTTGATTTCTATCTCTTGCCAGGGTAGCTGCTCCTGCTTGTATGTTCAATCTGCTACTAGTTTGTGTAGGATTATCCAATACTACATTAGGAGATGAATCATTAATGCAAATCTTCCTTAGAGTTTCAGAATCAGGTTTCCTATCTACTGCACCACTTGTATCTCTGCACATAGACACGGCAGTAGAAACATTTGCAGGACGCTGTGAACTCTTGGAATGTCCCCGATAGTATTTAATCCACAGGCTTCACTACTTTCTGTTGTTAAATCAATAAAACCGTTCGCAGTGCCTGCTTTTCCCTCAGAATCTCTGCTAACCAAGGAATCAATTGCATCTATTTCATTGCTTTCTTGTGACTGGTCTTTCATGTTATCATTTATAGCCATAGCCTTCCATGATCCATCATCTTTTATCATAACATCAGTAACATTTTCACCAACCTCCTTCAAAACCTGATGTGAACAATATTTACAGAAAGGTGTTATATTAAAAAATGGAAGCCAGATGTTCGGCAGGTTAAATCCGGGTCTACTCAATGACCAACAGCGGAAAAACAAAAATATTACCTTTACCATCTTTTGGTCAAGGCGCAAATCAGGACAGCTGATATGCCTATTGCAATATGGACAGCGCCATGAAGGTCGTCTTGAATTAATTTCCATAAAATTCTCATAGTCAAAACACTGAAAGGTGAGCTCTTGGCAGTTAATACAGCGGATATGATGTACTTAAATTAAAAGCTGTGTATTGAAGGCGAATACAATAAACTCACAACAATACCTGATGATGTCTGCACATTGATCCCTTAACAGGAGTCACAATGCGACGATAGCTGTCAATTCACAAAAAAGAGAAAAGCCGGTAACAGACCAGTTTGGATTCAGCACAACTAGAAAATGTTGTGGTCGAGCTAAATGATGTTAGAAAACAAAATAATGACATTCACATCACAGGTCACACATTTGCAAAGATTAGAGTCATTCCATAAAATTCAAGGGTGGCTCTCTCTAAATATATCATTCCAGCCACAATTACATAAGGAATCAATCTAGAGTCCAATTCTTCATTGTTGTACTATGAGTTAAATAAATTGCCTACTGTTTCAAGGCCAAGGTAAAATATTTCATTGGATAACAAATTTGCCCCCTTCAAGATTATATCAGAAAAGA
The DNA here is from genome assembly GCA_018340775.1 of Taxus wallichiana var. yunnanensis. Classification (NCBI taxonomy): domain Eukaryota; kingdom Viridiplantae; phylum Streptophyta; class Pinopsida; order Cupressales; family Taxaceae; genus Taxus; species Taxus wallichiana. The sequence continues at coordinate 325,439,092 of CM031236.1, forward strand.
TAATTGCAGAAATCTGTAAAGAATAGGAAAATATTGTCCAACCAGCATATAATACTCATTCCTTTCGATATAGACCTTTAGTACACAGGTAGTAAGAATTTCTAAGTTCTGCCTGAGCACCAACAGATTTCCCCCAGGTGACCATACACTGATCACTATAGCTCTAATCATCCTCTTCTGACATGAAGGTGAAGAAAGTGATTTGTGAAAGGACTTCATTTGAGAGATATTAAGAGAATGCATTGCATCATTAACTAAGGAAGTCGATAAGCTAAAGGTTTAATCCCATCAAACAGTCTGACGGGTCCAAATTGACAACAAAAACTCCAAGGAAATTCATGCATATCAAGCAAATATTACACAAACTATGTACCTGGATTTGGAATGCAGACAACTATGATGGGCATCATGATAATACTTCTGTTTTTGTCCTGCCAAAGAGATATTCCCCAGCAAAAGGTGAATGGAAGCTTGCAGGATAGAAGTAAGACAGTCGTATCAAGCTTGATCAAGAGATTATAAGGTAATGCCAGTAGGAAGTCTACGTAAAAACGCATACTAGATCCTATAGATAGAAGGCATTCCTGGAGAAATTCAAGGATTAAACAAAAATGATAAAATACAATAAGCAGATCAAATCATGACACGTTGTTATTGAATGGATCTAGGTCTGAACATTAGAGTTTAAATGCATTACTAACTTTTGTTTGATAGTCTGCACACAATGAGAAGGATTTACAAAATCAATCGACATGCAGAGCAGAACTCAAAACTTGCTGTTGTTTGAAAGTATAGGAGAGGCACAAACCATGAAAAGCAACCTAAAATAAGAATCCTGGTAGCTCGTGGAGATCAAAGAAATGAAGATTTCGAAATTAAGAAAAAGATGATGAAACGATCTCAATAAGTAGATATCTGAAATTGTCCAGTCATACCATAATCAATAATCCCAAATGGTACATAAACAATAACTGACTCAAGATAAATGTATCAAGACACTTATGAAACATTGATATTAAATGGATTCATGTCTGAACATTAGGGTTTAAATGCATTGCCAACTTTTGTTTGATAGTCTGCACACAATGACAAGGATTACAAAATCACTCAACATGCAGAGCAAAACTCAAAACTTGTCGTTGTTTGAAAGTATAGGACATGCACAAACAATGACAAACAACCTAAAACAAGAATCCCAATAGCTGATGGAGATCAAAGAAATGATAGATTTCCAATTTATGAAAAAGATGACGCCATGATCTCAATAAGTAGATATATGAAATTGTCCAGTAATATCATAATCAATAATCCCAAACAGTACATAAACAATAACTGCATCAAGATAAGTGTATCAAGACACTTGAGCAACGTACAGCACAGACAAGGTCAACACTTCTGCGAAAAATTATAGTACACTTAAAAAGCTTAATCCAGTAGAAATATCGACAATTGTTTCAGTAGGTTGGTCACAACCCAAATTATTGGAAAAAAGAAATACATATAAAACTATGAATTTCTTGGCAGACCCAACACAAAGATAAAAGGCATAGAGGGTTCTGAAACATCCACCTCAGTTACACCTTTTGGGTCTTTGTTTTGAGATACTGGATTGCTGTAATATTGTTTGATTTAGACTTGACTTGAAACCTGATTGGATTATGTACACAAGTGTACCTACAATGATCTACTTTATTTAATGCAGTTTAGTTAGTACATATTTGTGTGGTTTCCTATGCATTATAGTTAGCTTTCAGATATGTATCTATATATGGATGTTTATATTTTATCCAGAAGGTGCTACTGATGTTTGTGATTGCAGGAACATGTATGGGAGGTTGGATGGCACAACACAACATAAATCTTGCGCAATCACAACTAGTACCCCACATGATCAGTAAAAGCACAGAGATAGCAAGGGTCAAACCACAGATCAATCACCTTACCCCGCTATCCTAGCCACTTGTCCACATCATTGTGGTATTTTGGCTTGTGATGTTCCGTATTTGATACAGTTGTGTGCTTTGCACGGCGTATTGATTGTTTCATTGTTTTTACGTAATCACTCAGTCCACACATTTCAGTATATATACATTGTAGTGAGATTGCTTTGAAAGTTCAAAAGTTTGGGGAGTTGATTTGGTAGAGATTGAGTTTTAGGGGAACATGTCCTAGGGGCTTGACCACCCTAGGTACACGTTGGCCTGCTTTACAGTTTATCCATTCATTCACGAGTTTTAAGAGGGCCTTGATTGAGGTCTTAGGATGCCAACACTATGTATAGAATTAAATCATCTTGTAACATGGAGAAAGGCCTTAACCTTGAGCATAAATCCTATTATAGAATTAAAAACTTAGGGTAAACTTGGAATAAAGGGAAACATAAGAAGGAAATCTATGTTTCATAGGTAGCAGTTTGAAATGCCACATAGTGGCAGTTGACCTTTAGAAACCTTATTGTAACCGAAAAGGGAATCTTGCCAGATATCACATATTTTTGGAGTGACTATGATGCAGCTGTGGTTAGAGGTCCCAATGTGGAGACACCTAAATTTGGTAATTAGGTACTTGACAATATTGATTTGGCTTATGTCCCTTAATCATGACTTGCGCGACAAACGGAGCTTAAACACATTATTTCACTCTCCTAAAGCTTACAAATACTTCTTATTCTCCTACTTTGTTGCTCAAACACCTACAAGACTAATCTCATTGCTCATAGAAATCCTATATCTCCTGTCAAACTTCTTCAGATTTCCACTTACAACATTCTACCTCCTTGGACACTACCGTCCAAATTCAACAAGACCGTGGTTTTGTTCCTATTTGACAATTTTGTCCAGTGGGTTAACGGTCAGATTGTCTTATGTTTATCTTATTTCCACTTTATAGTTAACCTTAGTGTGAAATCACATCCAGAGGAATGGTATAAAAGCAAGTTAGACATGCTCATTTACTCACCTAGCATTCTCAAGGACTCCTTTAGGAAATACTTGAGCAAAGCTGCCTCAATCTTCCCTAAATCAAGAGCAGACATTAGGATCAACCTTTACACAAGTCTGAAGCATTATAAACCAAGTTAAGAACAAACTAAGCCAAGTCAAAAGCATCTCAAAGCCAAATCAAACACTATCAAATAGCTACACACCAAAGGGAACTTCAAGGGGGTTTTACTCTAGCGAATATCGATCTACAAGCACTCTAATCGAATGCTCTATTCACCACTCACGAATGGTACATCTGAAGTATACCTAGTTAGCCCGTTATTGGTGTTGAAGTGCAAGGGAAAACATAGGAAAACATAGGAGAAGGGCACTTTAAACTTGCATTCACTCTTGCACAAGCACTAGGAGAACTACATGAAGTTTGAACCCCTCATTTGGGCAATGTAGTGCAACGTTTGGTTAGAATCAACAAGGGGGTTGGCCACCAAGGGTAGTCAACTCAACCACACACCATTTTTTGTTATCTAATGTCTATTTGAGTGTTAGTTCGGGAAACTAGCGTTTTATCATTGTAGGAACAAGTGCAAGTATTCTAGAACAAGTGCAACTGTTGGAAGCCATTAATGACGAAGACAAAGTGACCCAGATTGACACAGAAGTGCAAAGCAATGTCAAACACTAGCATGCAGTTGGAAAGAAGCATTTCACTCTAGTGTATAGATGTGACGCTTGTGTCAAGGAGGGTTTCAACACTCCATTTCAAAAATGAAACATCTTAGCGCAATCACAACCTATTTGACCTAGTTTAAGATCTGTATCATCCTACGAAGCAACAAAAAAGCTAAGCACACTCATCTTCTTGTGCTTTACTATATTTAGCATGTTCTCTATTTTAGTGCAACTTCTTAATATTATTTAATATGTATTGTCAAATTTAAATGGATAGAGTATTTATTTATTAATCTAATTGCGCATTTGTTTCTAAGATTTCATTCCTGATTAAAATAAAACAAAAACTTTAGTTTGGGTGCAATTATAACCAAAAAGGGTATCTTGCAAGATATTACATGTTTTTGGAGTGATTGTGATGCAGCCACAGTGAGAGGTCCCAATGAAAGGATTGCCTAGACCATGCTACGATTAGAATACATAGTGAAGCATACTCAACAACAATATATTTTTTATTTATCAAAAGGATTACACCAGCTTGAGACCGATCGCCAACGATATAGTCTTACACACACACACTCTCTGCCAACCTAGTGGCTTTCTACAACGCTCACAAACACAAAATTGTTTGTAGGATTACAAACACATTAGCACCATAATGTTGCCCAAACAGTTCAATCCTTTCTAGACCTACACACAGATCTCTACATGTTGTACTCCTTGCAACCACATTCTAGACTCTCTAAGTCCCCCACCATAATATGAATGCCTTCTACAGATGTGGTGATGTGTTTATATAGACACACATCAACTACTTACAATAGTTGGCCTTAATACATTGGACATGTGAACAATTAAATGCATTACCAACATTAAATGAAAAATAAGGCCTAGAGAACCCACCTCATACTGGAACTCGATGCAAGCACAAGTCGGTCATTGATTTGAAACTAGATAAGTCTTTTTCGGCAACCTAATCTCGAGGATAGTAAATAGATGATCTAGCCATTTTCTCTATCAAATAAATTTTTGCATTGTTACATAGTAAGTGTATGCACACCTTGTTTCAAGAACTCCCTGCGTGGTAGCCCAATGACTTCGTGATTTCATATATACTTCCACTTCTAACCACAGAACCTAAAAGTGTCTCATGTATTTCCACACACATTAGAAGATTCCCCGATTCTACAACATCTTTTGGTCCTCTATGTAATGGTATTGGTTCCATGTCAAGGCTTTACAAGATTTGCGCTATCCAAGGAAGAGTGTACACATAACATGAGGTGTTGCGATGCATCCTGAACATCCCTTTATTTCTGTAAGACTTTCCAACCAGAGATATTCATTAACTTTGTTTTGCACCTACTTCGAGAAGTTATTCCGATCAAGAAAGTACCACATATCTTTCTAGAGAGCAAACTTACGGTATATCTTTCTCGAGAGAAAACTTACAATGCCGAACACAAATATGTACAAACATAACATAGGCGCCCTTATCGATAGGCACAAAAGGAAGGTGGCACATAAGTAGTGCACAATACCATGCAAAAGCTATTTGCATGGTATAAGATTGTGCACTACTAGATTTAGCTTATCCTCCTTCAAAGTATCATATTTGAGAGGTGAAGGGAGATAAGAATATAGAGAGGGAGGGTTAATGTAATGAATAGGCACTTGCAATTTCACTAACATTAACCAGATTAGGTCCACATCAATAAGAGGAAAAAAACAACGTGTAAGCAATAACAAGATTAACAAATCAAAGACACAAAGTTCAATTGATTTATTCCTCAAAGATACAAAGCTCTTTCTTGGTTATTCAAGATTACAATGCTTGCAAAGTTGAAAGTAGGAAGTAGAAGAACATAGACAAGAAAATAGAAGAAATAGCTTCTTGCTTGTAGTAGTAGGAGAACAATAGCTATCAACCCCTTGGAATGGAGAAGCCATCCCAATATATAGCTTTACAATATGTCTCTTCATCTCCCCCACATGACTTTTCACATTCCTATCACTTGTGACCTTTCATATTCCTATAGGAATAAAAATAAGCCCCTTTCTTATCAATGAAAGGGAACTTTTACAATGTCAAATTAAAAGGTCACTTAAGTGAATAAGATGAAAAAGTCAAAAAGTACATTCCCAATGAAGAATTAGAACATAAGAGAGAGAGAGAGAGAGAGAGAAGAAGAGAGTGATCAATTCGAGGATGAAGAAGCTTCCAATGATGAAGATCTAGCTCTTGGAGAACTCTTGAGGAAATGCTCTGGAATGAACTCCTTGCCTTTCACTTCCTTACTGAAATGAGTTGTTGTGAGTGCCACCTTCTCTGCCTGTGGAATGCAAACACAACCCAAAGCATTGATCCAAGTCTTGGGAATACCACCAATGGTCTTGCATTGTGTGAACCAAACTTGATGATCTTTTGCAGTATTAGAGATTGAGCCTCTAATTTCCGTGAGGGATTCCAAAGTATCTTCATTGAAAGAGAAAGGATCCCTTGCCTCTTTCTGGACTAAATCTTGGAAAGACTTTAGAGCTCTTCCAAGGATGATTGTTCACTAAGCGGAGGTGATCCGAGCTTCTACACACTGTTGTTGACATCTTCCAAGATTTCAGATGCATGTTCTCCACAAGACTCAAGTTTGAGATAGCATCATTTATCATATCACACCTAGCACTCATGTGTGTGACCACATGAGAGACAAATTATCCGAGATAGATGTGAATACATTCTTGCTCACTAAGGAGTGAGAATCAAGACAACTCATCTCAGACACCAATGGGAACACACTATCCCAATGGGCCTTTTTTCTTTCTCAATCTCTTCTTGGTCATTTTCACCTTAGAAAAAAGTAAGGGAAAATTTGAATAAAGAGAGAACCTCGAGCAATATACCTTTCCCTTTTTCTAGAATCTTCTCCACCCATTTGTCATTGGCTCTCCTTGCATGGTGTACCCTTGAGCTCTCTTGATCACTTGAGGATCAAAAAATTGATGGGAGAGATAGCCTCTGCCAGGAGGAAGGGGTGTTGCATTGGGTTCTAGGAATGATTGTACATAGGTAGTGAGGGTTCTCACATGCTCTTCCAAAGTTGCTCCATAGTTTGCTTATTTTCTTCATTCCTGCAAGCAATCGGTACAAGACTCTTTGAATAGGTGCACATCTCCCTCGTGAGTGGCCTATCCCAAGGAAATCCTAGTCAACTCATAATCATCTTGTGTCATTTCTCCCATGGGTTTTAACAACTTTCGGACATGCAACTTCCACATACTGAGATCAAAAGCCTCAATGAAGAAACAAGAAGTTGTTTGTGCTTTCTTGGTATGCTTGGTTTTGATGTACTTTGAGATGGCCTCAAAGTAGGTGTCGTGGCTTGTTGCACCATTCTTGATTCTCCTCCAAGCAACTCTTGTACCCATGGGAAGGTCTCAGTATGGTGTGGACACAAAGTCAAGCATAGGGAACTCTCGGGCACTTGATAAGGAACTAGGGCTTGCCCAAGATGAGATGATTCAACTGCTGAGGAAGAAACACTTGGATTGTGGGGATGATTAGGAGATTGTGATGGATCAATTTCCCCTAATTCAAGTGGCTCCATGGGATCTTTCTATGAATTTTGCCTTCTTGTGAAGCCTCCTAAGGGGGAAACTTTAGTGCACTCAGTTTCCACAAGCTTCCTCTTGGAAGATTCCTCCAAATGAGTAGACCCTGTGGCCCTTTCAGGTGCCTTGAGAGAGAAGTGAGAGACACTTGCCTCGGATGGAGACAATAGACCACCAGATTCGATGAAAGAAGCCCTCTCCATTTGAACCAATATTTTGACCTTTGAATCACTGCCATGGTTCTTTCTTTGATGTCACCAGACTCTCAAATGTTCCATGGGGTGGGAGGAAGAGGAGAAGATTACATTGCTTGATATTCAGGATCAAATAGGTCTGATCCATCATCCTTCATTCCTTCTACAAACCAGTCAAACTTGAAATTCCTCATCTGATCCATTGCTATCATTCTCATGTAGTCTCGTTTCCTAACCTCAAAGTCATCGAGTGCAATTAGCCCAATAGTCCTCAATTTGTGGAATATGATGCAAACCTAACAAGAGGAAAGTCTCAGGATTCTTCCTAATGTCAAAGTAAGACCGAGACACATAGGAATACAAATTGAAAGTTACGAAGGAAGACTCAATGTTTGTTGCATCCGTGATACTCTTGCATGAGTAGATTCCCTAGAGAAATAGGAAAGGATACACCTTTCTTTCTTTGCACTCTTGCACATGGTGTGAACATGGGATAATTGCCTACACAACTCAATTATGATGATCTTGTCACTCGGGTACCTTGGTAGCCTACGAGGTGCAAGATCAAATCCTCCGAACCCTAAGATAGGTGAAGGTGGGAAACTGAATGAAGTGACTTCCATACTTCTCAATCAACTCAACTTGCTTGAGATGAGATTCTTCGTTTAGGATTTCCTTTAAGTAGCCTTATGACATGCATGGTGAATGCATCATTCACCCTAGAGAAGTGTGAGTTACTTTCCCGAAATGTGAGTTGTGGGTATTTTTCATAGGTAGTGACTTTTGTGGCACATTAGGTGCAGTGGAGAGACCTTAGAAAGGCCTTGTGTATGTGCGAGGGCATACACCGAGATAGGAAGTCATGGTGAACTTCTTGGAGGTAGGCAACTGCAACAACCACCGATGAATTTTTTTGCTTATGATCTTCCCCCAGTTAATCATTTGATCTCCTTCTATGACCACCAAAATGAACTGAGCCATCCAATCTTGAAAATCTTATGGTTTCTTCTCTCATCACTATATTCAATAAAATAATTGCATCCGAGTATGCTTCGTGAAATTCACTCTGGGACAAATTCTTAGGGATCCGAGAACACTTCCTTCCCTGCTTAAGCCACGAACCAACTTCCACCCACATTGGGATGCTTTCAATCTTCCATGTCCATGTAGAAATTGGCTCCATTGGGATATTCAATGTTCCATGGAAATATCCGACCTTCAAGGACCTTCATGATATTGGGAAGTAGTGAAACATGCAAGGTATGAATGGATATGAATGATTCAACCCTAATCCCAACACTTTCTATTTTTAACAAGTCCTATTCCGGATGGCTATTTTTAGTAAGTTTCCAAAATTGTCACTTTTTAGTGTTTTTGACTTGCAATAAGGAGTGATGATGACACTATGAAAGTTTTATGTTTTTGAAACTTACTATTTTTTTGATTGTGAGGATCTATCACAACTTACTATTTTTGGAAGGTGGACCTCTGGGTGTCGGAATGGAACGAAACTAATCTCAAAAGTTTAGGTTTTTTACAAGGATCCTCTGCTCCAATTTTTAGAGGTTTTTAATAGCTAGAACTCCGTAGATTTGAAAAGGAAGGTGTAATGGCAGAAATTTTCTTTTGGCTGTAAAAATTATTCAGAGCATCAATGGAGATGAACTTATACTCATTGCAAAGGCATTTTCAAAAGGATGGGATTGGAATGTTGAAATTTCAAGGAAATCGGATGAACGGTTTTGAGTTATGAGAAACTTTCATTTTTTCAACGAATGGGGTTCTCTAGAAATTTTAGTAATATGTTTGTGCAAAAATGGAGTTTTGGGGGGAAAAATAAAGCTTTCAAAACTAAAAATGGTTAAGTGTTGAATATAAAGCCTTTCTACCTCATTTGCACACCTAAACTCAATTTTAACCCATCTAATCTTAACCAGGGTCATTCGGGGGGTTGGAGGTGGCATTGCGCACCCTAAAAAATAGGGGACAAAAGAGGGGAGAGGGGATGATAAGTACACTTTGCACAGATTTTGACAAGTGGCACATGTGTGGTGATCATCGATGTGAGAAGATGAAGGAGCTGAAATCAGGGTCTTTGAGAGTTGTAACTTGGTCCTACATGTGACCAAGGGCTAACTGAGGAGGGGGGAGTGCATTTTAGTGTCCCTAATGTCCCCTTGGCTGTTGGGACAATGGCAAGGGACAACCGATGCTCAAAAGTGCGCCATGGGGCTTGTGCATATGAGGAGGGGACAAGGTGAACTAAGACCAAGTTTGAGCCTTCCTAGCACTACAAGTTGGAAGTGTTTAAGTGACGAAACACACCAAACAAGGAGGGGCGCACTTTGGTGTCCCTATTTCCCCTTGCACCAAGGGACAAGGGACAAGGGACAAACAAGGCTAAAAAATGTGCCAAGGGTACCTAGGGTCATAATTTTGGCTTGTGAAGTGACTAACTTCTAACACAACATAAGTCTTAAGTGGCACAACTTGTTTTCTGATAGGGGGCACACTTTTGTGTCCCTATTGTCCCCTTGCACCATGGGACAAGGGACAAGGGACATTGAGGGTGAAAAGTGCTCAAGCTTGTAAACCTTATTGATGTCATCACCAACTTGAATTTAGAACACAAAGTGTTTTTTTTCGCCCGGGAGCAAGACATGGAGTTCAAAGGTCAAACCTTATATGATTTTGACTCCAAAACACTACTAAGACCATTCCAACCATTTCCAAGAGCCAATTCTACTTGCAATTTGATTTTTAGGCCTAATCACTCTTTTGGCACAAAGGGGCAATGTAATGACTCAGATTATCATAGAAGATTTTGAAGACTTGGACCAAAATTGATGTGTCTACCATGTGGAGAATTCCAAGAGCTTTCCATTTCCTATTTGTTTAGCTTCCAACTCCTCCCAGGAACTCCCAAAATCTTTAGGACAAGTCCACTTTCTCCATTGGAGCTATCATTCCCTGCACCCGCAATGACCCTATTTTTCTTGAATGACTCCCGACACCATATGGCCTCACAGAATTCTTTGAAACTGCCCTGGATCTCTTCAATATTCTCTCTACAACCTCCCAGATGGGTTGATCCTTGCAATCATCCTCCGAAGGGTATTCCTTTGTTGCAAAATGGCTAAAAATAGCCCTTTTTATGCCTCCGAGAACAACTACTTCACTTTGGATCTTAGTAACTTCATAAATCATCCTAGGTATACTTCCCGCACATGAAACACACTTGAAAACCATGTTAGCACGTTCTTCTCAGTCAGAATGAGGATGACACAATTGATAGGCTGGTTAGAAGAAGGGTTTATAATGACCGGGAGAGGAGGTTTTCAAGTGGGGGCTTGGTTGTCATGACCAAAATTTTAAATTTTGCATGCTAGACATTTAGCATCCTCTACCAACCACATTGCTTTCTCTTTCTCCATCCTTTCTATAGAATTGATGACTTTAGGTCACTTCTCTTTCCTTTTCTCATGAGATTTTCTACACCAACTCTTTCCTTATGCTCTATCCTCTACCCATCAAAATTCACAGAGAAAGAAGTCTTCTCTTCAATTTTGTGTTACCTCAAGTTTGGTGTTCGGTCTGCTCACTTCTCCTTCAAATCTTTTGTTGTTTTGCACCTTTGCGAAATGGAAACAAACTCCATCCTCTCAATTGCTAAATCTAGAATGGTTTTCATGTCACTCTCTTTTCTCGCTCTCATCGCAATGTCAAATAATTATATCACTTCCACTACAACAACCTCCTCTTCTATCTTTTGTTATCTCACCCTATAAGATGACTCTAAAAACTTCTTTACTCTCTTTCTTTATCCACTACTTCATTTGCGCTATCCGCATCCAAGCACTCAAGCATTTGCTCAACAATCTTCACCTCTTCATGCAATTAAGATATGGTCTTCATGTTCTCCTTGGTCAAACAAGGGATCTTCAAAAACATCTATGCACGATAACCATATCTGCACTCTCATCTTTCACATATAGAAGATCTACTTGCTTTACCTCCATCTCTTCCAAAAGACACATTACTAGTCTTTCCTCTACTGAGAGTTTCTTCAATCCGTCATGATGCTCTCTCTTGCTTCACAAGACCTTTCTCTCCTTCATCCTCAAAATATGCAATGTCATATGCATGCATTTCCTTCACTCTTTCACTTTAGTTTCTACAATTGCGTACACCGCAATTTCCATCCCAACCAACAAGGCGACATACTCTTCACCCATCTCTTGCACACACATCTAACCCACTGTTGCACCTCTTCCAAACCTACACAAATTTTCCACTTACATACATCGAGATCTACTATTGCACCACTCACACACCTACATAGATCGCACTTTTCTAGCGTGCCTTCTTTTCCGCATTCTCTACCCAATCTCACAAGAATTGAGAACACTCTTAATCCCAAAGGTGTTCCTCGCTCTAATACCGGATGATACGAGATAGAATTAGGGATTCCAATGAAAGAATTGCCTAACGATGCTGCAATTAGAATACACTTTGTGGAATATACTCTGGAACAATGATATTTTTTATTCATCAAACAAATTACACTAACTTGAGACCGATTGAAGATGTTACACGCGCGCGCGCACACGCACAACACACGTGTACGTGCACACATACACACACACACATGCACATACGCTTTGTGTGCGCGCACGCACACGCACAGACACCCACACACACGCGCGCAACCTTGTGGCTTATTACAATATAGAAACACACAATGCACCGTATGCTTACAAACACATCAAAACCACAATGTTGCAAGATAATGCAATCCCTCTTAGACCTATGCACAAATCTTTGCATGCAATGCTCCTCGCAACCACAATCCAGACGTTCTAAGTACCGGCCAAAATAAATGCCTTCTACAAATGTAGTGATGTGTTTATATGCACACAATCAATTACTTATAATAGTCAGCCTCATTACATTCGACCCATAAACAATTAAATGCATTGCAAACATTAAAGGAAAACTAAGGCCCAAAGGAGCCATCTCATATTGAACCCGATGCAAGCACAAGTCAGCCTAACAAACATAATTTGATAGTAGTTAAGTCTTCGTTAGCTCCCACTTTTTATGTCAAGACTAGCAAACATATGATCCTGCAATTTGTGCTCCAAGAACTTTGAGCATCTAGTGTATACATGCCTGTTTCAAGAACTACCCGCATGGTAGTCCAATGAACTTCCCCTTCTAACATGGCCCTCCAAAGTGTCTCATGCATCACGCACAAGTTGGAAAGTTCCCTGATTCGCACCATCTTTTGATTGTTTGCACTTTGCGTAATGGTCTTGGTTCTACGCCAAGACTTATAAGCTTTTGCAACATCCCGAGGAACTGTGTATACAAAATGCGAAGGTGTCACAATGCATCCTAAATATTCATTTGCTTGTGCAAGACCTAGTGAGGAATCCACAAATTCTCGCTTTACGCCAACTACTTAGGAGTTATCCCTTATTAGTGAAGAGCAACAAATCTTTCTAGAGAAAACTGCCAATGTCGCACACAAATATGTACAAAGACGACATAGAGACCTTTGATAGGAAAGCAAAAAAGGAACATAGCACATTCACTATGTGTGCAATACTAAGCAACAAACTATTTGCATCCAATAAGATTGCAGGCTACTAGACTTAGTTTATCCTCCTCCGCTAACATATTTTTGGGTTGATGCAAGATCGCACATAAACCCCGATGCTCGACATCGACTGCAAGGAGTGCATGACACCATTCAAGAGAAACTCGACAACAAAGGACTTACAACCTTCTTCTAGTTTTCAATTAATGCCTAAGCTCGGTGAAGAACCGTGGATCTTTCTAGAGCAAACCGACAATATCGCACACAAATATGTACAAACACAACATAGGCATCCTTGATAGACAAGTGCAAAAGGAGCATAATACATTCATTGTTAGAGTGTTTGCATTCACCTTGGCTAGTAGTTAAAGGATATTTTCTAATTGGCTTAAGTTTGAACCATATTCACACTCACTAAAAGGTAAGCTTGAATTAGGGAGTTATCTTGTTATAACTAAGTTGTTTTTTTAACAACTTAGGTATACATACAACTTTAGCTTGTTCTGATTTACCTTATTATTGTTCCTCATAACTATTGTTCGTTGTGAGAAACTAAAGTGTAAATCCTATTTAATAGGCACCCTCTTCGTAAGATCACGTCGGACTGTAAATACAACACAAGAGACTTATTATGTGCACGAGTTTATCTATTGTGTGTATATTTGAGTGTTGTGGTAAAGGACTGTTGGAGCGATCCTGCAGCTTGAGAGTATTCATCAGAGTTGTCTCTGATGACAGCTTTTACTATCTATATAGATTTTGATTACAAAAAAATTGGGAGATATTGGAAGCACAAGAGATTTTCAGGGTGTAAGAATTAGGTGCATTCCATCCTTGAAAAAAATTCCTCCTATATTGACTCTTGAAAAAATATAGTTTTTCTCCTCTTAAATTGAGGAGTTACATAATTTGCAAAAAAATGCAGAATCTGGAAAAATCACATTGAAAAATTGAAGAAAATCTGTAACTCCACACTCATGTGAGTTGCCCCTTGCACTACAAGTGAGTTGCAACCTTGATGAGCTACTCTTAACTTGGGGGCTACCTTTCTCGCCCCTCAACTAGCCTGAACTTCACAGCTAGGTACACTTTACAACTTGTTGCAATAGATCTCAACCCCTTTGGGGTATGCCACCCCAAACCCCTACTCCCGGCCCTTTGTACAATATATCTGGAGTGCATTTTCTCCTTTGTAGCAGTTGTTCTTACTTAAAGACAGAGGGTGAGGCCCGCTCTGACAGGAGGTCAAACCCCCTCATAAGTTAAAAAAATTCTTGCTTCTGATTTTTGCATTCTACAATGAATTCTTTCCTAACACTGCAAAAGAGAACTTGAAACTAAAGAAGCAGAATGCCTTTTTGCTCTCATTCTGAGCAAGGATTCCCTTATTCATTTTCTACAGTGAAAACTTGCTAACATGCAACATCCTAACCAAGTGGACCTAAAAACCCTTGCTCCTAGTTCACTTGCCACCACTGCACCTGCACCTACCATGTTTTGTCAGCCTCTAAGCCCACTATTTTTTATAATGCTCCCAACCCTAATTCTAGTTCGCATTCACTTGATTCACTTTTAAACCGTGACCTACCAGATCCTAAGCAACCCATTGTCTTTGTTGTTGCATCTTCTGCTCCTATGCCCATTGCTTATGTTGATGCTACTATTGTTGCACATTTTGCTTGTCCCACATTACAGATCTACCTGCTTATCTACCTGTCTCTTTTGAGAAGCATTCTATTGCTTTTGTTTCTTGCATAATCCATTTTATGGGTGTCGTGTCCCTTGCCTTGGAAAATATTTTTGGCATTTGACACGCCACATCGTGTCTAATAAGACTGCACACTACTAAACTTAGTTTATCCTCCACAAACATATTTTTTTGGTTGATGCAAGATTACATGCAAACCCAGATGCCACTGCATCAAAATGCAAGGAATGCATGACACATTTCAAGAGAGGCTCAAGGGGATAGAATTTACAATCTTCACCTAGTTTTCAATTGGTGTCTGAGCTATAAGTGCAAGGCATCACTAATCTTCTAGTTTATGATCAATTTTTTGGGCCGAGCATAAAACCGTTTTCTTGGGATTGGATGTTGCAATCACTTAGGGTTCACTTGATTCAACAAGAGATGGCTTCATTTTTTAGGAGTGTCCATTTATAGCTCGCTAGATTTTTATGGATGGTCTATATTTACAAAAGATGGTTGTTATAAAAGAGTTGGGAGGAGATGTAGGAGTTTTGGTTTGAGAAGGACACTCGTTATTTACTATTAAGCCTTGTTGTTTGTGACTCGCTACGAGCAGTCAGAGCAAGAAATCCTTGGAAGAAGTTTTGGAAAGCACCATTGTACATGTACAGCCATTGGGAAAGGATATGACATAAGAAGTTTCGAGGATTTCCCACTTAGAGATATTACTACTCCAAACATTGCAGTATTCTAAAATACATATCTAATGTATCTTATTTACCATATCTTACCAAGAAAGCAAAAAAGGTTTTACATTGTTATAGTTACAATAATTAATAACAATACTCTTTTGAGTTTGTATGTTAGGTTTGCAGGTTAAAAAGTAAAGGTTAAAACTATGTTGAATATTGTCTTTGTTGAATTATATGGTGTTTCTATTCTCATTTCTATGCAATTCTAGTCTTGTCTTAGCCACTTCTTGTAAAACCCAAAATTTACACCACTCAACACACTCGTAAAAATCAGTGAAAAAAATTTAGCAGTTTTAATGTTTACAAGACTTGCACTTGTAGGCATGCGGCCCTACTTACATTTCTGCAAGCAGTTGCATGGACAAATTTCCTTGGTTAGGGTTGGATTGACAACAATGGCAACGTTAAGGTAATAGAATAGTTGTGGGTTTTGAGTTCAATAAATGCTAGAATGCGAATAGTCTAGTTTTAGTTTTAATCGTATACTTTTACCCAGGTGCTATCAATGGTAAGTTGTTGTGGTCCAACTCGCTAAGGAAAAAGTTGGAATAATTAAGGTAAAAATTTAAGCACTTAGTTTAATTATTAATATCAACCCTTAAATAACAGTAGTAAATCAAATTTCTTTAGTTATAACACTCACTAAATAAATACATGGGTGCACCTAACACAAAAATTAAAAAATATGATTAGTTTGTAATAAGCTAAGCATAACTATTTGTTCCCACTTGAAGTGCTTTTGCAGTCTCAACCCTATAAACTAGGGATCCCTAAAAGTTGCCATAATTTTCCCTATGAGCCCTAAGAGTTTCCCTAATTATCCCTATGGTCCCTAAAAGTCAACTAAGCATTTTGTTTAGCTCTCATTTTGTTGCTTACCGTTTGCAGATTTCAAAGGAGCAAAAATACAGTTTTCCCAAGCTCATTGTTTTTGTATACTTTGTTGGGGTAGGTATATACACACCCTTCTTGTGAGCATAAACTCAAACCCTAGATATATATGTATATTCGATCAGGACACTCTGGCCATTTCCTCCATGGTTTTTACTACCAACTCATCATGTGCCTCTTGTGCTGCAAAGAAGTAATGGGATGTGCAATGTGAGAGGAGTCCGATGTAAATCAGTGATAGTAGCCTACCAAGCCCATAAAACAACGCAGCTCAAAGACAATTGTGGGTGCACGCCAATCAACTACTGCACAAACTTTTAGAGGATCAAAATAGATTCCTCGCCTGAAATGATATAACCAAGATATTAAAACTATGTCTAACAGTAACACTTGACCAAGTTGCTATATAAGTGATGCTCTCAAGAACACTAAAGAACTTGTCATAGATGATCCTCGAGCTCCTCAATTGTACGAGAACATATCACTATGTCATCAAGGAACACCATTACAAATCAATCTAGGAAGGTCTTGAAGACCTCATTCATGGGTTCCTACATCCTTGATCCCCTCACACACAACAGTTTGCTCGCCCAAAAATGGGTGGCAATTCACAACAAATTTTACAAGTTTGTAAAAGTTATCAAAAAGGAAACTCACTCAAATGAGCACAAGAACATAATATCAACAAGAATGTAAGCCATGACAACAAATATAACTCTTTTATTTGTTTGAAATTATTTTTCAACATAAGACAACATTATTCAAGCAATAAGATTCAAGAAAATAAAAGAGGAGAAGGGGAAGAATTTATTTCCTTCCTTTCATCTACATAAACAAACAAATTGAATAAGGAGACCGACCTCCTTTCCACTTGTTGTCCACCGGAATTGTCCTACCCAAGGGACAAGCAGTTTTGGGAGTGCCTCCTTGGGGCATAGGACCCTTGGCTCCTTCAAGATAAACCTTTAGACACGAGATAGATATAATCCTAATCTAATCTAATGCCTACCGTTTCACCTACCTAATCGAACAATTTCCAAGGAAAAAGGGAGGGAGAAAAACATGATAATAAAAGGGGCGTGATTGCACCGAGAGAAGAAGGGGAATTACTCTCTTCCCATCATTTTAAATACACTGCATTAGAACCTATGACTATAACCCACACACGGTATAACCCATAGAGATTAGAAGAAAAGGAGACAATAATACAGCAACATAGGGTAGATAGGAGCCAAAACCGAGTTATACTATTGCTTATAGTATGCACAATCCATTAGAAAGAGGGATAGGGGCTCTAAACGCATTGCAACAGCTCAACACAGAGGCCAAAGACACAAGGGAATGGTGGGAACTCAAAGGGTAGAGTTTCCCACATCCGGAAGAGAGAACCCCTTTACAATGAAAACACTTTGCATTTATAGCAGCAGAGAAGAGAGAAGTGAGGGAGAAGTTGATACAATAAATTATTAGGAATTAATAATGTTAACAATAGGGGAGTGAATGTTACGAATATATTGTGTAACATTATTAATAAATTGTATTGTGTGTATTATTATTTAAATGAGATGTGAAACTCATTTAATAATAATATAGTGTGAGTGAATGTGAAGTTGTAATAAACAACTCACGGGTAGTTTGATAGAGTTGAGTGAGAGAATAAAGGGATAAGGAGTGATTCTAGGAGATAGACTAGAGAGAATTGAGGGATTGGTGTTGACACCATCTTTATAGGAGTTGTTATCTCTATATAATGTAATCACTACTCTATGTAATATATCTCGTATGTTTTGAATCAGATTATTATTTACGGTGTTTTTCCATGTTTGACAATTTTTTTAAAAAATAAAATAAAAATAAATTTACTTTCAGCATTTAAAGTTTATTGTAAGGGTGCATTATCGGTTGAACCCGACACCCATGAGAATTGTGTAATGAGCCTCAAAGATAAATTTGCTAACTAAGTAGCAAACTGATGGAGGCTGGAGGCAACGGAGGAAGGAGGTTGATCAGCGACCTCTCGTCAGGCACCATCGACGAGGCCGCGGTACTGATTTGGTGGCCAAGTATTTTCAGTTGTGTGGTAGATAATAAAAACAGATGATACATTCCTGTTATTGTAATGTGTGACAAATTCCTATATGTAACCTTCTGATGAAAAATATAGTGGGGAAGTAAAAAAAACACATGCAGACATGGATCTTGAAACGGTTCGTGGAGATCCAAAAAACCACATGAGGTGAACAATAGAGTGGAGAATTGTTCATGTCCAGGTTGGTGGTAAACCTGTTGTAAAACCATAGAAGGTTGAGCGTTGCTCCCTTCATTTATATCAAGGTCATGAGCTACAGGCGTGCCGCAGGGGTTGGCATTCTGTTGAGATGTGAAAACGTTTTTCTACCTTGTTCACATTAGGGGAGTGTATATTAGGAATTAATAATGTTAACAATAGGGGAGTGAAAGAATGTAAATCACCAAAAACGTTTTTCTACCTTGTTCAAATTAGGGGAGTGTATATTAGGAATTAATAATGTTAACAATTAGGGAGTGTATGTTAATAATGTAAATCACCAAAAACTAACTTCTAACTATAAAATCCTCTCAGTAAAAAGAATGTCGGACACGAAATCCTCTAAAAAGAGTGGCGCATTTATAGAGAACATGTCTGCATTAAACATTGAAGTGTTGGGCTCAAGAAATGAACTCCATCGAGCTATGAATATGCATCTGACTTGCATTAAATGAGAAAAACGGGTATAGGAGATTTGATTATGTATTACTCGTAAAGCATAGAGGTTCAAGGCCCAAGATCTGTTCCATTTTATGGCATTTTCATAGAACTCTCCAATGAATCCCCTTTTGCTTGATTTGGTGCCCTAAATCAAAAGATATGGCACGAAAACCAAAGATTTTCTGCCCCACTACACCATTAGAACTTGGAGGAAAAATTTGATTTTTAAGCTATAATCATGTCCCCCTTTTCCTCATTGGGCCACTTGTGCAAGCTTTGACTAGTAACTCAAAAGGTTATAAAACACCTTTGTCTTAGCATCGATTATGAGGGCCCCCAATTTGGTCGTACTTGGAGAGTCGTGATTACCTAGGGCTCGAAAGTGCTTCTCCGCTTTGTCTCGGTCTCCACAGAATTCAACGAGTTGTCACCCATTTGGAGGACACCCGGCTACTGCTGAATTGCGCCACATGTCACTATCTCGACTTTTCTTCCTTTATCGATCTCAAGCCACATCCATCCAAGTCTCCACAATGTGCTAACTCTATGGACTCTAGGGCCCAAATTCATGCCACGAGAACACTCATTCAAGTCTCCTCACGTTCGGTCAACCACAACCCAATCCTCATTTTCCCTATACCCGACTACACATAGATCACGCCACATGGCACTTTTTCGTGTGCTCGCCTATTTGGCCAACCGTCGCTCAAACCTCATTTTTTCGACACCCAACTACTACGAAATGCACTTTTCATCCATCCGGAGTCCACACAAGTGCACAGGATTGTGCCACGTCAACTTTTGGCCTCTCTGACCACTTTCCAATTTTCCCCATCAACCAAACACTTAGTTGTTTTTCCAAAAGATGAGTCACACAGAGACTTTGCTCCACTTAAGATATGCAACACTTATACATTTAAACCCCTTGGGCGTTACCTCCCGTCTTGAATGTGGGATAAATCCCGTGGTAAAATGCAAAGGCGGGCAACATTAAAGCTCCAAAGCAACTGCAACTTGAAACATGTAGCTAACAGGGTTTCCCAAGGCTATAAATGCAATCGAAAAGGCCTTCGTAGAGGTGTGGATACATCTCCAAACTAGAATAACACAATTGAAAGCTCAAATCCATCAAAGGTCGTGCAAAGAAGAGAACGGTTGGGAAGAAGAACCTGGACACCACATGAGTGAAACCAAATGAAGAGAAACGTGTTCTACGAGTGTAAAACCTCTCCAAGATTATGTATATGTTACTAAAAGCTCTACAAACCGTGAAACACCCAAAAGAAGTTGTAAAAGCATTAAAACAATGTGATAAAAATGGAGCAATATAGCTCAATTTCTCAAAATGAAGCAAGAGGCTCATTTTGGCAACACCACAATTCCTCAAGACTTCAATAAACTAGATCAGCTCTAAGCATAATCCCAAGAAACCTATCAAATTCTAAAAGTAAGAAAGAATAATCAAATTGCATAACACACAATTCAAACTCAAAACTATAATAAATAGAAAAACAATTAAAAAGAGCAACCAATAGAAACATGCCACATAGCAAGCCCTATCTCCAAGTAAACAACCACTCTCTTACAAACACAATTAATATTTCTTACACTTCACATGTCAACCCATCCCTTCACTTACACAACCATTAACATTTAATTCCACCGATAATAAGGATGTCTTAACTCATGATCTACTTATCACTCAATAGCCCTCATATTAGTTGCACTTAAAAAAAAGTTGATTTTATAAGACTTACAACCTCTTAGGGGTCACCTTACCTTACTAAATTCAAAAAGTAGTCAAATTAACCTTCCAACGCAATTACATATGACATGGGCTTTACACATCAAGCATGTTTTTGCTAAATATATCACCTCAAAGTGGCTCCAAAAGCCAAATCCGAAAATTATATTTCGAAAAGAAAAAAAAGATAATGAAAAATTAACTACTTGTCGAAATAAAATACTTAAAAATGGGTCACTATTATAACATAAAAACACATGGGTCAAAATTCAAATGTTAACTCCAACATCCTAGAGTCTAACCACTACTAGTCACTATGTCACAACAAGACCAACAAATAAGGTTCTATGTTTTGGGCAACCCATTACGAGCGAGATGATCGCTAAGATGTTGGTCTCCCGACCCCTACCCCCCACCGCCTTGCGCCAAGCGCCGCGCGCGCCTTTTTTAATTTACATGTATAAATGTGTATACATGTTATTGTGATTGAAAATAATATATGAAATTGCCATAATCACAAAATCATAATGAGCATGCTATAAATCAAGTAATTACATTTACACAAATCATATAATTTATAGCATAGTAAGAGTCATAATAAGGGAACTATATGGAAATCAACATCGAGAATCATCTAACATCTCTATCTACAACATAATCTTAGTCAAATAAAATATCTATCCTCGAATACCATCATAATCATCTAAATCACGAGAAAGAATTCATAGTGTCCTTTGAATTACTAGTTATAGCATGTCCTAGCATCCCGTGCCATGCAAAATAGAAATATAGATAGTCTTTGTAGAGGTGTACTTGATAAAACTAAATATGATAGATCTCTCGTAATGTCCCCAATTCCAAGCAGTTGGCCTAACGGCCCTATTTTGGTCTTAGCCCTGGTCATTCCCAAGGGACTAACGACTTTGGAGGTTATTGGGGATGGTTGTCTGATTTCCTACTATGTTTTTGTTATATTTTGGGCGTTGGGAGGGTCTAATGGGCCCTTTGTGTTCTATTTTGTCGTTGGGATCACTTAAGTGGACACTTTTGGCATTTAATGTTATGTTTCTTCGTTGGGGCCACTTAAAGTCCCTTTTTGGCGACTTGAGGGGATATGTATTGCATTAAATGTTATATTTCTTCATTGGGGCTCATAAAAAGCTATATAAGGAGATGGAGGGTGTAGTGGGAGATCACTCATGCATACACTTATATTTCTTTCATGTGCAACTGCTGTTTGCAACTTTTTAGCTTGTGGAGTAAGATCCCACGGGAACCCTAGCTTCGGTGGTGAGAGATCCATCCCTAGCTAGCAGGGCATTCTTCGGTAGTGAGAGATCTACCCTAGCTTGTCATTTGAAGCTGATTTCAGGGCTGTTTTACAGAGGTATTTTCAGGGTTTTCAGAGATAGGGTTTTGAAGGTTTTGGTGAGTTTGGGTGGAGATTTTCAGCTGGTTTTCGGATCAGACCTACGGCAGCAATAAAGGAAGGGTTTGGCATCATCTACAGAACTTTTCACAAGGGTTTTGGTCATCTACCAAGGAGGGCGACTTGTTTGGGAGATTGCAGCCCTAATTTTTAGGGTTTCCAGTTGGCCGTTTTCAGATCTGAAGGTTGGAAGGTCATCTACTATATTTATATATGTTATTTCCCAAGTTTCATATTTTTTGCACTTGTAATCGGAAAGATATGAATTTTAGAAGTTTGGAGCTGAATTGATGCCCTAAATGTGTTAGGCGACCTACTTTTTAGGGCAAAATTAGGGTTTCGTGTTTGTTGTGCGAAAACTAATTTTGGAATATTATTCTTCATATTTTGTGGCCCAAGATCTAAAATTTCAGCGCATTTGGACTTCTTTAGCAAAAGATATTAATTTTAGAAGTTTTCGGCTATTTTAGGCACGCTGTAAATTTCTGGCAGCGTTATATTGATTGAAAAATTCCAAAAATATTTCCCTTGTGTTCTTTATATTATTATCTAGTTCTCTTTAAAATTTCAAGTGATTTGAGCGGATAATTTGGGAGTTATTCATATTTTACTGTTCGCTGCCCTAGCTGTAATTTTCTGCATAAAATTAGAAAAAAATCAGATTTAGTATTTGCTGCAAATTTCTGTATTTTGTCAATTTTTTGTAAGATCCCAACAAGGGATATTTCAATCTCAGCACCTCGTGCCAAAAATAAGTATGCAATAAACAATAACAAGATAACAACAATCTAATAAAATCAAAATGATGCAATGGAAAAATGGGCATCACATTTCGATGCCTATTTTCCGTTGCATCATTTTCATTATGTTAGATTGCTCTTACCATAGTTATTACTTTGTTTCATATCTATATTCGGCATGGGGTGCCAAGACTGGTTATATCTAGACCTTATCCTTGCACATTTTACAACATTAGCTATATTTCTATTTTGTAGAAGAGAGTGTCGGGACATGTATGGTTGGTTTATTCGGTGGAGATTATGATGTGATCTATATCAAATAGATACTTTTTCTATGGCTAGATGGATATGATGTTATTTTGAAATGGATGTTTTGCCTTGAGCTTCATTATGTCATATTATGTTGTTGATGTTGATTTTACCATAGTTACCATGTTCGGGCGAACACAGGCGAAATTCGGTTCGGACCGAATTTTCAGGGAAAAGCGAACTTGTTCGCTAGGTTCGGTTCGGGACTAAATTTTTTTCCTTTTTTGGCAAAAAAGTTCGGTTTTGGATTTTTTTCACAAGGACAGAAAAAAATTTGCCATTTTTGGAAAGGGTCCGGGAAGATGTAGCAGCAAAAACTTGCATGTGCCATAACTTTCATTCTATGGCTCAGTTTCTAGTGCCGTTTTCTCCAAAAGTGTATATTTTCTCAAGCTCTACGCATTGATGGCAATATTTTTCTTATTTTCATAAAATCCATTTTTGCACCTTTTTGGACCAAGCAACTTCTTATTATTTAGAGACATTAATAATTTAATAGCAATATGTAGAGATTAATACTTAATAATAGTAATACTTGAATTTATTACCGAATGTTTAAGTTACTTTAGTAACTAGTTACATAAATTTAATTATTTTAGGTTTAACTTTTAGTATATTATTAATAAGTATTTTAGTTTTTATAATTTTTTTGGTAATTATTCATATTTTATATTTTTAAAAATTTATAATTTTTTTAGCCAAACCGAACCGAACCGAATTTTTACAAAATTCCGAACTTCCGAACTTTTTTCCCTATCCGAACTTCCCGAACTTTTCGAACATGGTAACTATGGATTTTACTACTTAGCATGGATTTTACTATGTTAATTAAATGATGTTGTAAATGTGATTTTGGACTAATAGCATGTTTATTGCAATATTGAGATATTAATTTTGTACATTATTTTGGGCAGATTTGATGTGTGAATTGAGTGTGTAGGGACATGTATTCATTTATACATAAAAATAGTGAAAGGGGGAGGCCAACTCCTCCATGATCATTTACCAACATTAGGTCAACCAAATACGGAAACTTGAGTGTAGGACTTGTCGTGACCGAGTGACTAGGTGATTAGACTCTTACAAAGTTGTAGCTACCCTTTTAATTTATAACCATGTGTTTTTGTGTCGCACCATCGACCCACTTTTAAATAAATTATTTTAATTTTGTGCACATGGTTTTTTCCATTTAATTTTTACTTTTCTTAATTCCGTACATTTTTGGGGAAATTTGATGTTTGAATTGAGCGTGCAAGGACATGTATTCATTTATACATAAGAATGGCAAAAGGGGGACCAACTCCTTCATGATTATTTACTAACATTAGTTCAACCAAATACGAAAACTTGAGTGTAAGCATTGTTGTGACCAAGTGACTAGGTGATTAGACTCTTACAAAGTTTAAGTTATCCTTTTAATTTATACCCATGTGTTTTTGTGTTTCACTATCGACCCACTTTTAAATAATTTATTTTATTTTTCTTAATTTCGTATATTATTTTGGGAAGATTTGATGTGTGAATTGAGTGTGCAAGGATGTGTATTCATTTATACATAAGAATGGCGAAGGGGGCAACTCTGTCGTGATCATATACCAACATTAGGTCAACCAAATACAAAAACTTCAGTGTAGGCATTGTTGTGACCAAGTGGCTAGAAGATTAGACTCTAACAAAGTTGGAGTTAGCCTTTTAATTTATACCCATGTGTTTTTGTGTTGCACTATTGACCCGCTTTTAAATAATTTATTTTATTTTTGTGCACATGGTTTTTTCCATTTAATTTTTCTTTTCTTAATTTCATCTATTATTTTGGGCAAATTTCATGTGTGAATTGAGTGTGCAAGGACATGTTGCACTATCGACGCACCGTTAAATAAGTTACCCTTTTAATTTATACCCATGTGTTTTTGTGTTGCACTATTGACCCGCTTTTAAATAATTTATTTTATTTTTGTGCACATGGTTTTTTCCATTTAATTTTTCTTTTCTTAATTTCATATATTATTTTGGGCAAATTTCATGTGTGAATTGAGTGTGCAAGGACATGTTGCACTATCGACCACCGTTAAATAAGTTACCCTTTTAATTTATACCCACGTGTTTTTGTATTGCACTATCGACCCACTTTTAAATAATTTATTTTATTTTTGTGCACATGGTTTTCTTCCATTTAATTTTACTTTTCTTAATTTCATATATTATTTTGGGCAAATTTGATGTGTGAATTTAATGTGCAAGGACATGTTGCACTTTTGACCCATTTTTAAATATTTTATTTTATTTTTGTGCGAGTGGTTTTTTTTCATTTAAGATTTACATTTCTTGGATAAATTTCGGATTTGGCTTTTAGAGTCGCTTTAAAGTGGTGTATTTTGCACAAAAACCTATTTGGTAAGTGAATTTTGAGCCCTTATCATATGTACTTTGGGTTTCTCGGTTAATTTGACCATTTTTGTGTTTTCGGGATGAAGTGACCCCAAGTATGGCCTAATTTTAAATCATGTAAGAAGAGTTATTTCAAATGTAAGTGGATTGTTTACAAGTATTGCAAATGTGACCCCCGATGTGAAGTATGATTAGTACATGGATTTTTAAGTTTGTAAGAGGTGGTATGTAAGTCAAGTAAAGCCATGTTTGTTATTTGTAAGTTAAATATTAGTGGTTATATGTGTAAGCCAAGGGATGGGTTAGCATGTGCGGTGTAAGAAATATTTATTGGTTGCTTACTTGGACATAGGACTTGCTATCGGCATGTTTCTATTGGTTGACCCAATTTGATGATTTTTCTATTTATAAGAGTATTGAGTTTGGGAGCTTTCTTGGAGTTATGTTTGAGCTTGGATTTGTTGAAGTCTTGGACAATTGTGGAAAAGAGGAGGGCCTCCTAACTCAGTTTACTTGCATTATGTAAAGGAAAATGTGAGAAAACTTCTATTTTCTCCTCTCTTACTTTCTTGAAATTTAATTTTTTAAATGATGTTTCTTTGCGTTGAAAGAGGATTTCAAAAGAAAGAGTTGCAATGGCTTTGTTTATGGTTTGCAATCTTGCTTAGTGTTGTTTTCTTGTGCTCATTTGAGTAAGTTCCTTTCTTGAATTTTTTTACAAATTTATTGTAAATGGCCACCCACTTTTGGTTAAGCAAAGTGTTTGTGAGAGAGGAATCATGGATGTAGGTGCCCCATGATGTTTCTATTTATGATATTGATGGAGGGATAAGGTATTTTTGGAAATAAACTGATATGTGTATGTTGGCAACATATTAGTTATGCCTTGAGTATTTCATGACAAGGATGGATGTAGGTGGCCCAAGGGTGTTTTGCAAGTGTTCTACTTAAATCATGGTTTTAACTTTTCATACCCTCTTTGCTAACCAAGAATTGATTGCATCGTGTGATTTGTTTGTAATTTTAAAAATTATGGTGTCCACTTTCTTATCATCTTGTCCGAGCATTTAAAATTGTGAACATGAATGTAAGTGTGAGTAGGACCTTGTGTTGTAGTTCCCTTGTTCTACATGTATTTGGTTAGTTGGTTTTTATCCCTCTTGAGTTGGGGCTGAGGGATCAATGTAGACAGATTGTGCCTACATCAGATGGTTGGGAGGTGAGCCTCGCCCTCATCCTCTATTGTTTTTGGTTGGTTTAGAGCTTGGATTTGGTGTCAAAGACTTGTGAAAATGGAGGAAAAGTGCCTTCTGTGAGAGCTTGGAGAAAAACTTCTTTGATAAACGTGCTCATTTTGGAGCTTGTTGTAAAGCATACCAATGAAATCTTCTTCACTCCTCTCTAACATCAATAGAATGGGCACATGAACATTGCATTTGACTATTGCATGCTGTTGTTCTCTCTCTCTCTCTATATATCTATCTAGCTCTTCTCCACCTAGCAAATGAAAGTAATAGATAGTGTACAACTTTGTATATGTTGATTCTCCACAACAAATTAGTTAGTGAAGTGTTTCAAAATAAAATTTGTATTGGTTTTAGCTAGGAATTTGGTTTGAAAATTTTGGGCATTACACTTCTTGACCAAGACAGTTATTTCTTCTGTATAGTTGATTATTATGTTCCTCTTTCTTGTGTGCCCCTGAAGTAGGATTTTGACTACATGTGGGTATATGGAATGGAGTTGAAACCACCTATCCATACCTAGCTTCAAGCATGAGTAATAAAAAATCCCAAGAACTTGAAAACAAGGTATATTGTTATTATATGCTTAGAATCCTTTAATAGGATCTGTATGTCTTGTTGGAACCTTTTCCAAGTAGTTCTAATGGTTTAAGGAGGCTCAAGCCCCACTTGTTGAGCGCAGTTTCTGCATCAATCTTTTTGCCTCTTGTGATCCTTTGATTTTTGATTATGTTTTGTTGTCACAACAATGCTTGTGTTGAGTTATCTTGTTTGTGGGTATTGACATTGATTATCTCCATGCTCCAAGTGTCTTTTTGGTGATGTCATTTGTGATGGAGCGAGCCTATGGTTGGGGTGGTGTGGACCACCAATGGATGGGGTCATGTTACCCATTACCGTCCTAGGTTGCTGTTGGTTTTTGAGCTCTAGTATATGGGATTGTATCCAAAAGCAGGCTAATCCAATTGTCAAGAGCTATCTCTATTTTCTCTTGATAAATATATTTATCGTACATGTACTTGTCCTTGACACTACACATGTAAGGTTGAAAACCTGCTCTACGATCATTCATGATACTCTTTTTTACTAGGGTTGCTTGTTTAACAAGTGAGTGGGTTATCGTATTCATTTGCCACCTATCCTTCATCAGTGTGGTGTTGTATTCATCGACTTTAATCATTATGAATCATGTGGAGGAAGGAGCAGGGATTTGATGTTTGAATACTGAGATAATGTCAAAAATATTGAATTCTTGTACAATGGTACAAAGTGGTAGCTCATGTATTTCTCATCCTTACTCGTGCTCGAAAGGTGAGGGGATCACCGGTGCACATGCACATGCGCACACACACATGTATGTAGGTGTACTTGAAAACCTTATGTTGGTTGCTTATCGTAGATCTTGTCTTAGAGACATTTGTGCTCGTGTTAAAACATCTTTGTACAAGCTATGTTATGTATCATACATGTGATGTATGAAATAGACTCAAAAAGTTTAGAAGATGAATATGATCCTTGATGTGGTTTAAATAAACTATTGTGCTTCATTACTGTATACAACTGTGGTTTCTTGGTGCTTAGAAGCATATACTTGATTATTGTACTGTGATCCTGATAACTGTTACATCTTTTAGAACACTGGAATTAGGTCTTCCTCCTCATCGAGGAATTGGGTAAAGATTTTTCTACTATATGATCCATTGAGTTGAATAAAACAATGGAAACTAGTAGGTTATCACTTGAGTATCCACTTTTTGCATGGCAAGACCTTGTACATGTTATATCGTTTATTAGTATTATAAATGTGTGAGTAAAATATTGTATCATGGATATGTTTAATAAATTTTAGAAAGTCAATTTGTAATGGATAGATCTCGATATGATTCAGTCCTTGGAATTTTGGTGGTGCATGTTAGGGTAAAACCCTATGTAGCAAAAAGGGCACTTGGACATAATGACCAGTTCACTAAGCTCTATCCTATTGTAGAAATATGTGAACTTCCTATCATAATTAAATAGTTGTAAGCTAATATATTAATTGGCATTGGTTGTTTTCCACTTATACTTACATGTTGTAAGAGGAGGGGCAAACAAAGCATGAGTCTCATAATAAACCCTAAAAACTACACTGCAAAGTACTCTGTTTTGTCACATCAAATACTAGCACTCATATTTGTAATCTAAAGTGAAGCATGTACAGAACTTCGTATATAAAGTTGTAATGAGAGCATGTACTGTTGTCAACTCTGTATACTTGGAAATATCCCTAGGATTGTGTGTAAAAAGTTTTGACGGAAATTTTGACATTAGACTTAGGATCATATGCTTGTAAAGAAAAAGCAGTCAACAAACACTATGCAAAGTTGCAAACAAGGAAAACAGGGGACTGTCATGTCCCTTTAAATTTGTGCTCTTGCATATTGGGTTTGTGGAACCTTCTTCATAGTCAACCATGTAGACTGTATTTGCAATATTATTGTCTATGGAATTGTTAGAAGTTAGAATGATTGGTCATACATCTCTTTGACCTAGCATCACCCTTATGGAAACAGTAATCTAAATTATATAATAGAGTTTTGGATATGTTAATCTTTTTGAAGATGACCTAGGGTTGGGTGATGTGTTGTCATCGGAAAACCTAGGGGTTTTCCAATAATAACATTACACCACCCTATATGATCTGAAACTGGAACTTTGTAATGATTGTAGTATGTAATTCTACTATTCACAACAGCACCGATGCTTTGCATCAGTTAGGACCTTATTCTAATTTATGTGTATTAAAACCTTATTATATGGACTTGGAACCATAGTTACCCGGTTCGGCTAGATCTGGAACATATCTCGTTCAAACCGGATTTTTTAGAGCATGCGGATAAATCTGATCTGGATTGCTCTTTTTCATTAAAAAAGCAATTAAAAAATTAAAAGTAAAACGCATTCACCATACATGTTAACCCTGATTGTATGTGAGGGAAAGGCTTATAAAACACATTGCAACTACTAAATAAGAACACAAAAACAAAAGTGTTTGAGTATGAGGCATTTCAGGCATTCTTTCGTGCTAAGGCACTTCAAACTGAGGTCAAAGAGATGTTCATTCTAAGGCTTAAGTAGTCATCCTAGCAGAGGTCAATGAGGTCGTCGACATTCAAAGAAGTCAAGATTCAAGAGTGCACTTGCAGTCCCCTGTCAAGGCATTTGGCTTTATTATGTGGCACTCTCACATGTAGCTCAATTTGGTAGCGGAAGTGCTCGGTAGCATCCGAGAGGAGCTCGACATCATGGAGGTGTTCGAACAGGTATGTCTTGTTTTCAATGTTTGCAATTTATTTATATGTTTTTCATATTTAGTTTTATGTTTTAATTTTAGGATTAGGTTTTTTTAAGTTTTAATAATTTTAATTTTTACTACAATATTATTACTTAATAATATTTATTGTTTTCTATTTTTAGTTTTTATAATATAAACAATTAATAACTAAATAATGATATGTAATTATTGACATTATAATAATAACTTTAATAACTACATATTGTAATTTAGTTATTGATTTACATATTTTTTATTTTTATATGTTTTATAATTATTTATATTGTTATTTGATTATATATTACAAATTTACAACTAAATGATTTTTTAACAAACAATAAAATCAAAACTAAAGAAAGTATATTATTTATTTATTTATAGTTTATTATTTTGATTTTTGTAGTTTAACTTTAAATTTTAATTATAACATTATCTAAAATTTATCGTCCACTTTTCACAATAAGAAGTATATGTTTCAAAAAAAAGTTAAAAAAATTTGCGAGGTACCCTATCAACAAAGCACTATGGCACATTTTCTTTTGGATATGAAATACATTGTCCAATGAGACACCAATCCCAAACATTTGAAATGCACTCTATGTAATTCAAATATCACAAGGACTCTAACAAGGGTTTGGTACCATTATATTGGGGGTAAAATGTGAAAATGTGCCTAATAACGAACAAGTGAGAGAAGTATGTGAAAATTGTTGATTGAATTTGGAGCAAATAGAATTGAAGACACTTGCAACCATAGTTCGCATACTTGTATTCGGCAAACCCAAAAAGAAATTGACTAGGTAAAAACTAGGCAAGACTCGGCGAATATTCGCAACTTAAAAAATACACAAATTTCTTTAAAAAACATAAATTTTATGCAAAATATAACTACAAAATGTATCAAATGAGTCTATAAAATGTTGGAGAAGTGTTTTCTATTAGATTTGAATACAAATACAATACAAAATTGCATCATCATGTGAATACAACAGCCGGCTGATAAGTGCTATGAATTGGATGCTATAAATAGTAAGGAATAAATTGTCAAAACTGAAACAAGTGCAAGGCAGCTAGCAATCAGGAAATGATAGGTGATTACAAGGATCCCTTACATTATTTCTTGCAGCTTGGAAGAAATAGCATAACTATGGGACTCATGCTTCTTAAAGAGTACCGAAAAGGACATGCAAAAGAATTGGAAGCGTACTCTAGACCCAAAAGCATTATTTATACAATAATAACAGTCGTTCAACAGCTAAGAGCAAGGAAATGATACGTGATCCCAGGAATCACATATAATTATTACTGAGCTTGGCAGGCAGCGATGGCAACAGGCCAAGTGCAGCTTACAGAAAACAGCAGGGGATATACATAACAATGTGAGCTTAGGACATATACCCTTAAAGCACAAGTCATCAAAGAAGTAAAACCCACTTTATATTTTGACTGATGAAATAAATAAGAAAGATAATAAACAAATGATGTCATAAATCTGTCTAGTTTTCCCATTAACAAAATATGATATCACAACTTAGAAAAAGTCTTAACTTCACCGTAGCATCAAACAACATCTCTTTTAAGGATATCATATGTAAAGTTGAAACAAAAATCCTATACATCCAATCGCATGATACTGAACAAATAAGATAAGATGTTTCTCATATTTTATGTCCTAAACCCAGCTTATTCAAAGATGAACATAATGCTCTTAAAGAACTAAATAACAATCACAACATTGTAATATTACAAGCTGATAAAGGTAATGCCACTGTCATTATGAATAAAAAGGAGTATGAAAATAAAATGTCTGACCACCTTACAACATCGAGCAAAAGAATCAATTCCATACCCATAGAAAACTTACTAACAGAAATAAACATATCATCAAAGCTTCATCTCTTGACCCTTCCATTAAGCACAAATTAATAAATACCTAAAGCCCCTTTATTCCCAAAATTTATGGCTAAACTAAAATTCATAAAGATATTATTCCTTTGTCCCGTTTGAGTACAATTGAATACCCAACCTTTGGCCTTGCCAAATTCTTAACTAAGCAACTGCGACTCCCAAACTAGTCATCCTCCATCATGCCTCAAAAGATTTTGCTGATTTTGTCACTAAAATAAATAACCTTAAACTCAAAGATAATGATCTCCTTGTAAGAATATTCGCCATGAAAACTCGTAGGGGAATATTCGCCGAATATTGGCAAATATTCTCGGCAAATATTCCCCTACGAGTTTTCATAGTGAATAATCGTTTAGGCAGGGTTTTGGCTAGTACTCACCGAGTTTGCTAACTATGCTTCCAACAACATTAAAAACTTCAAAAAACGCTAAAATTCAATGCAATATGACACAAATTGGCTCTTTTAGTAGCTCGTCTCCTTCATTAGTGTTTGCCCAATAAAATAAAAGTGTATAGGAGATGTCTTGGGCTTCATTGAAATCGATGTGGAAGCCACAGGAAAAGCATGAGATTGAGAAATTGGTGGGCCAGATTTCCTATGTAAATGTCATCCCTTTAAATGTTGTTCGAAATCCACATACAAAAGTTATAGTAAAGGGGGTTGCAAATTTCAGTAATAGTTTACACAATATCGTCTTTTGAAAGCTTGAGAATTATTTTGCTAGAAGAGGTGTAATCAATACCTAGTAAACTAGATAAAATGAAAAAGAATTGGAGAAAAGCAGGTTGCAAAGTAGTAAGTGATGTGTGGTCTAATACAAAGTGACGGCCCAAACATTCTAACACAATGTCCGAAAGGTGCTATGTTATCAAATTAGTTGACACAAACAATGAGGTATAAACTTGAATTTCATTTTC
Source organism: Taxus wallichiana var. yunnanensis (assembly GCA_018340775.1). Taxonomy (NCBI): domain Eukaryota; kingdom Viridiplantae; phylum Streptophyta; class Pinopsida; order Cupressales; family Taxaceae; genus Taxus; species Taxus wallichiana. The sequence continues at coordinate 325,472,159 of CM031236.1, forward strand.
AAATGCATTGAAACCTGTCATTTTGGAAGTTGGAGAAGAATATGTGGTTATTAAAAATAATGCATCAAATTGTCAAGAAGCGGTGAACTTCTTATGGACAGTTTCCTCATCTGTTTTGGACCCCATGTGTGACTCATGTTTTATATCTTTTTCTTGAAGATCTAGCAAAGTTGGAGTGGATAAATAGTGTTGTTAGAGATGGGAAACAAATTTCTAAGTTCATACTTAATCATCATTTGACCTTGAACTTGTATCGCTCATTTGCAATGTGTGAATCTCTTTCCCGGTTGAAACAAGATTTGCATCTAATTTTATCACTTTGCAAAGAAAGGAGGAGAAGACACCTTTGACAAAAGTTATGGTAACTCGAATGGGAACAATCTAAGCTTCCTAAGGAAAGCCTTGAAAAATATGTTGAGACAATCATCTTAAAAAGTACATTTTGGGAGGGGGTGAGAAGGCCCTAAAGATGTTTGAGCCACATGTCCAATTGTTGAGATTAGTTGATGGTATGAAAGCTGTTAGTGCAAAATCACAACACCCCCAAATGAGTCGTCAGATCTGCTTTTCTAAGGCAGATTCATTTGGTGTGATTCGCATAACATTGAGTTTTTCCCCAAAGTGTGGGACTTTGCAAATGGAAAAACTCTCTCAGTTAAAGGTTGGTTCTTGTTCCTCTGTTTAGATGCATACGTGGAAACTTGCAAAGGACCTATTCCTAAACCTAATCTAAGTTTTACCAAGGAGAAGGATAAAAGGAATACAAGAAATCAAAACTAAGCTATAAGGTGATGCACCAAAGGAATGATGAACATTAGTTTTGCTGATAGACACAAACCAACAAAATGCATACAATAATCAAGCAAAGATAACCAGATTTATATTAAAAGACTAGATGAGAGCAAAAGAGACAAGAAAGGATCTACAATTGATCACAAACGTATTTTATTGCTCTGCAGATTGATACAATGCATTACAAATGGCCAAAAGGTAACAAACGTATTGCAATTCAAATGGAAGGTCGAACTCCACGAATTCCTTTCCCGGAAGGAAAGGGAAGCTGCAAAACAAAAGAATGTCCAACCCTTTACAATGAAGCTCGGACCTACTTTTATAGATTCAACACAGAGGAAGAAAGAGAGAGAAGCAAGAAAAAAGTTCCAAGCTCAACCACCGCTATCAATGACTCTTAAAAATCTGCCCTCAAATCTGTTTTTGCTGATCATCGCTGATTTCTTATTCGGCGCCTCGAAGGAGGAGGAAAGCAGTGGATCGATCGAATCCGAGTTTGGTTGTTGGGGCAAAAATAAATCTTGCATTAATGGCCCTGAAGATGTTTCTCCATTTTTCTCCCACCTAACCTCCCCGATCTTAAAGTTTCAGATATTCATAGCGTAGGCAAGGTCGAGATCTTTTCAACGGTGTTAGATTTGCAATATTTTGAGCCCTGAGTCAAAAGATATGCCCCTTCGAAGTTTGTATTGGGTTCGTACAAAAGGGCGGGAAAACCAGTTTGAAAAATAGGCCCCCTTTTTAATATGGGACACGTGGAGGGAAAATTAGGGCAAAAATCAGGTTCGCGGGCCCAGAATTTATCTTTTCCCCCTTTTCCACAAAAAATGCAAAATCCAGAAAGCTCCCGTGGCCCCATTGCTCCGCTGGACACGTGGCACCCTCTGGTTGGCTGGGGAGATGTGCTTCAATTTTCATCTTTGTGCCTTTTTGACAAAAGGAAAATTTTCACCTTTTCCTCCGATTCTGCTTTGACCTTGACTTGGGCTCAAACGTTGACTTTTTCCTTTGGACGGAGTTGCGGCCCATTTTGCAACTTTTACATCTTTGGAATAAGAAGGAAAAAATCCAACTTTTCCCCGATGGCCCACCTTAGCAGTTGCTTAGTTTAGGCTTGCCACGTGGCGCTTCCTCCGCCGACTTGCCCAATTTCTATGTTTTTGGCTAAGTCTTTTGCTCGGCGGGGTCATATTTCTTGACGGGGACATGCGGCGGTCTAGCGCTCATCTGGAAACCCTCTCTTTATTCGACCTTGAGTTAGCGCCATTTGGACACTTGGCACTCTCCGCCGGCCTACCACCATGCATTGACTATTCAACCCACTTTGTCCCCTTTTTGAGACTGGACGCATGGAGGCTCCGCGCTCGCTTGAAAGCCCAATCAAGATTTGCCTTTGAAGGAGCATCGGGTTGACACTTGGAAGCCTCTGCAAGTCTTTGGACTTTTCAACAACCTCTCCCTTACCTTTTCGGACCTGGGCTACGTGGCGAACTAGCGCTTGTTTGAGCCTCCGCTTTTGGATCTACCCTTGGAGATGCGTCGCTTGGACACGTGGCAATCCCCGCCAAGTACTTCTATACTTAGCCTTTTTTAGGCCCGCCTATCTACCTTTTGACCTCTGTTGACCATTTGCTACATGGAGGGCTGGCACGAGTTTGAGTCTCTGCCTTGGGCTCCCATTTTAGATTTGCGCCGAGCTAACACCTGGCACCTTCCTGCCTAGTCGAAGACTTTTCAATGGCCGTGCAACTTTTTGGGGCCCTGGACGCGTGAAAGCCTGGCGCTCGTTTGGAAACCCTTTTTGGATTCAACTTTGGAGAAGCGTCGTGCCGACACATGGCTCTCTCCACTACCTCCTTCATACTTAGTCGATTTTTGGACTCGTTTTGAACTGTTTTGAACCCGAAGACTTCGGATCTTTTCGTTTCTTCTCTTTCTTGCTCCTAGTTTCTTTGTGACGTTGCTCCTACTCTAAACTTGCTATTCTATTTTCGATCCCACCTGTAATCGGTTAAATAGATTTAAGACACGGATCCGCTTGACAGAGTCTTTTCTTCTCTTTCTTCTTACACAGGGTTGTTTAGTCTTTCGCAAGCCTAGCCACTCCTTTGTTGAGTCCTTCTGCAACCTGATTGCAAGATTTAACCGTGTTTTCTCTGGTTCTTTCTGTGCAAGGTCATGGCTGATCCAATACTTTGCCCGGAGGGCGAAATATGGATAACAATTTGGCGACTCACAAGGGTATTTGCCTGCTAGATGAAAAGACCAATTGCCTTGTCATATCCGTTGGGCATGGAGTCGAGAACGACGGTCTGATACTGATCCTGCCTTTGATTCATGAGCCCAACTGTTTGCACTCTCAATTTTCATAAGAAATCTCGAAACGATGGTTTAGAGAGTATTTCTTTGACCAGGGCTTCATCTGTCTCTGAATGGGTTATGCAAGAGCAACAAAACAACACCACAACTATATACAAAATTTGAAATCATACATGCTCCAAGTAGAACATGCAGAGCGTGTAAAGCACTTAGGATAAAAGCAACCTAAACTACAACAAGATAATGTGCACAAGCACTTAGAGGAATGAGAAACTAAACTAATATGTACAAGGTGAGAACTTTCCTTCTAGTAGTAGTGTTTAAGATAAATTCCATTTACTGGAATCATGACAACTCTTCACCATCCAATGTAGACAATTGGAAGGCATTGTTACTTTTACATTTTGTGACCATGTAAGGGCCACTCCAAATGGCATCAAACTTGGAATGCCTTCCTAGTTTTGCGATTTGCATCCCATTTCAAAACTAGGTCTCCTTCCTGGAAGGTCCTTGTTCTTGCCTTCTTGTCGAAGCATCTCTTGATTGAGACCTAATCCTTCTCAATTGTTTGAAGTGCATGTTCTCTGGTTTCTTCCAACTCCATCAACTCTGCATACCTGGCCTCCATTGGTTCAAACTCAGACATCTCTAGCTGCTTCATGAGTTCCAATGCTGGTAACTCAAGTGATATAGGAAACACTACCTCTTTCCCATAGACTAGTTTGAATGGAGAGTTGCTGTAGACCTCTTGGATGTTGTCCTATCAACCCATAAGGCTGATTTGAGTTTCGTGTGCCAAGTTCTTTGATTTTCATCCAGAGTTCGACGATCTTTAGCAAGTTCTTATTTGTGGACTCTGCTTGGCCATTACCCTGAGGGTAATAATTTGATGAAGTGCTCAAGTAAATCCCGTTTCTAACGGCCCATCCTGTGATTTTGAAACCTATGAATGCCAATGCATTTATCGATATAATGGTGGCTGGCACTTCAAATCTGGTCACTATCCCTTCATAGAAATCTAGTATGCTAGACTCATTAGCTTCTTTGAGTGTCACTGCCTCGGTCCACTTTGTGAAATAGTCTATTGTTGTCAGAATCCATTTGTGGCCTTGGCTCGAATTTGGATTGATGACTCAATGAAGTCCAATCCCCATTGCATGAATGGCTGGTCTAATGAAATTGGGTGCAATGGAAGTGCTGTTAGCCTTTCTTTGCCTTTGAAGAACGCACAGTTCTTGCACTTTTTGATCCATGCATAGCAATCACTAAACACCCTGGGCCAATAATAACCCGCCTTCATGATCTTGAGTGTTGTCACTGTGGAGCAAAATGGCCTCTAGTTGCTTCATCATGGAACTCTTGTAACACTCTCTCAACTGATTTGTCCCAATGCACCTTAACAGAATGCCATTGATGTCCCTTTTGAACAAGACGCCGTCAATAAGCACATATGGGATGGCCTGTAGTCGAAATGTCTCCTTTTTGTTTTACTCATTTCTGGAGGACACGGGCTGTTTGAAGGAAGTGCACCATGTTCTGAGTCCAACAAGGAGTGGGCACATCCTCATTTTCTTCCTCTTGACTATTCTGCAAGACAAAAACAGCTTCCTTTTCACCACTTGCTTCGTCTTGTTGACTCGAGGCTAGTTGTTCACACAATCCCTTCCCACGGACCAGCTTAGTAACCTTGATCTCAATGTCATACTCCATGACACGAGTGATCCATCCTGCACATTTTTCATTCAGATCCTTGTTGAGAAGGAAGTCTTTAACCCCTACATGGGAGACTAACAGTTGGATTTTATTGTTTGAAACCAAATGCTTAAACTTCTTTAATCCTCTGATCACTTCATCAGGACTTGCTTTTCAATGAAAGAGTATCTCACTTCATAATCTTCAGACCTTGGCTGAAGAAAGCAATTGGCTGCTCTGTATCTTCTTTGTTCTGCTGTACTAGGATTGCAAAATCATGTCACTGCCACCAAAGGCATATAGTATGAAGTCCTTAGAAAAATCTGGATTTATGAGAGTTGGGGCTTGTGATATAGCTTATTTGATGGCCTCAAAACTTGTTTTTCCTTCATTGTCCACCTAAACGTCAAACTCTTCTTCAACATCAACGTTATTGGCTTGACAAGGGCAGCAAAGTTTGGTACAAACCTGCGGACAAAATTGATTTTCCTAAGAAGCTTTGAAGAGCCTTCTTATGGCTTAGCAATGGCAATGCTCTTATTGCTTCAACTCTTCTGGGTCAATTGCCAAACCTTCCTTTGACACAATATGGCCTAGAAGCCTACCCTCATGGGCCAAGAATATGCATTTTTTGGGTTAATAATACCCCAAATCTCCTACACCTTTGAATCCACGGTAAAATAGATCAGTACTATTTTGTTGATCAACCCTTTGAATGCCATATCCATTACCCTTTGAAAAGTGGCTCGGCATTAGAGAATCCAAATGGCATTTTTTTGTAGGCATAGGTGTCCCATTTGGTGGTGAAAGTTGTTTTGAACTGATCATCTTCTTTCACCATGATCTGGTTGTACCCTGAGTAGCCATCTAAGAGAGAGAATCTCTCTGATCCAAACACCACTTGCAAGATCTGCTCCATTGAGGGGAGTGGGTAGTGATCTTTAAGGGATGCTCTGTTCAAGTCTCGAAAGTCTACACACAACCTAATCTCTCCATTCTTCTTCCTGATTGGGACCAAATTTTGCAACCCAGCTTGAGTGTTTGATTGGAAATATAATGCGTGCCTCTATCAACTTGTTTAGCTTTCTTCATCAGAGGTTCAATGTGTGGATTGACTGGTCTCTGCTTTTGCCTGATGGGCTTAGCAGTTGGATCTAGTTCAATTGTGTGTTGTGCTAACTTCGGATTGAACCCTCTTAGGTCTTCATAGCTCCAAGAAAATACATCTGGAAACTCTTGGCAAAGTTGCATGAATTCATACCTTTCTTGCTCGGTGGCCACTTTGCCAATTTGAAGTGTTTTGCCTTCTCCAACTAGAATTGACTCTGAATCTTCTCCTTTGATCTGTATGTTAGCCTTCTCTTTTCGAAACTGATCATTAGGATTGAAGATAGACTCCAATGTCACTAAGCCTTTGGGAAGCTTGTTTGTATGCAGTTGCACTACTTGATCTCCATATTGCTGCTCTAATCTACTTTGATTCCTAGTTGAGAACTCAACTTCCTCTTAAAAAAATTGATGATCTGCTGATCATTCTCGAACACTTGCCAGCATGTGTTGTTATCTAGCACTGCTGGCCTCACAATCACATGGATATGTGGCTGTCCTTTGTCCTCTCAAATTTGTCAACCACATCAAATTTTGCTGCAACTGCTGCAAGCCTATCAACAGCTTCGTTCTCCTTCTTGGGTATGGACACAATGTTGAAGGCTTCGAAATCCTCAATGAGATCCCATACCCTATTCTTGTAGCTTTTGAGCAGGTCATTCTTGACAACATTTTGTCCTTTGACTTGATTGGCAACCAGTTCACTGTCACCAAACACTTGCAGGTTCTTGATTCCTCGTCTTCTAGCCCAATGCAATCCATGAACCAAAGCCTCATATTTTGCAGTGTTATTTGAGCAAGTGAACTGAAAACGGAAAGCTGAGTAATATTTCATACCTTGGGGTGACACAATCATAGCTCCTCCTCCGCTCCTTGCCTACTTCTCGAGCCATCAAAGAACAATTTCCATACTTCATTGTCATCCTTATATTTTAGCTTAATGATGTCAGGAAGAGGATGATTCTCTTCATGCAGGCAGTAGACTCCTAGCTCAGATTCTTCCATCTCCTTATAGGGATCAAAAGCATGTCTTTTGACCGCCCATTCATCGAGAGTCAAGTCCGGGATACACCCCACCTTGGTGTCTGCTTTAGAAGTGTTTAGGAGGTCTTCTTGATCAAAAGTGAACAATTTGCATTGATTGGGCTAGGCACATAAGACTCAATGTGATAATCTGCTATGGGCTCGGATCTGATTGTGGCCTTCGCCCCATACCTTGTTCTAAAGAGCATATGCGACCAGTCAGCAGACAAGTAACCTCTAATTTTGGCAGTGAAGTCCCTGGACAAACACAATGCAAAATGTGGTGGCAAGTCTATGACTGATACATTTTGCAATATAGTCACATTGGGGCAGGCATGCAGAGTGAGGCTCAGATCCTTGATGATTCCAACAGTTGTCACTGTTGTCCCATCCAATTGTACTACCCCTCTAGAGATGACTTCATACTGGAGACCCAGTTGATCAGCTATTTGTTTGGGCATTACATAACTACTTTCCCTAGAATCAATCATGCAATTATGCACCAATTTATCCGCAAAGATTAATGAAACATAGAATGGAGGAGGTCTCAGGTTCTTACCTTGTTGCTCTCGATGGTTTCCCCAAAAGTTGTATTGGTAAGCACTTTCTCTTGCTGGTTAGGGGGTTGATTTGAGCTTGACCAATTTTGCATGGCAGTCTGCAATAGATCCCTCTGCCTTGGCTAGTGACTCCCATAGTGAAATGTTCACACTTGTCCTCTTCATTTGCTCAATGATATTAAACGAGTTATCCTTTTGTTGCCCCTTCCTTGGCACATTTTTTCTTGCACATGGGTTGTTACAACTGGTGCTTGAGTGGATTTGGAAGGTGGCTTGGATTGGCTCTGCATATTGGGAGTTGTATTTTGGATGCCAATACCTTGTGGAGAAATGGAGGATTGAGGATCACTTAAGTTTGGTGAATGTCCTTCTCAATATTTCTCTTCTTGGACCGTGTATTGGCAAGTTATACTTTGAGGAGTCTGATTCATTCCACAGAAGTCTTTAACTTGCCAATTGACAAGCATAGTTTCACTTGGAGGTCCCTCTTGTTGAGCTCCTTGCTGCTGATTTTCTTCTTGGCTAGGTTCTTGTGACACACCAATGGTTTGCACCATCAAAGCCTGATTTAGTGCACCATTGAAGCACATTGATTGATTATGTGGCTGATTGCATGGGAAACACCAATCATATTCTTGTGTCATGTTATTCTGTGCTGGAACCAATGCCCTTGATGTTGAAGCGTGTTTGGATCATATGACCTAAAAGGTCTAGCAGCTTGAGGTTGTCCTTGGTGTTGACTCTGAGTTACAGCCTGGGCTTGTGGTCTATTTTGCTGATACGGGGGTCTAGCCTGATACTGAGCTTGAGGCTGATATGGCCTAGAACTCTGAGCCTACTATCTTTTGATGGTTACTAGCTCATTCCCAGGTTTTGAAGTTGTTTCATAACTTCCTGAAGCTCCTTTGAGGTGTTAGATGATGAAGTGGAGGCTTCAGCTGAACTTTGACTCCTGGGAGTGGGTATAGGAGCTAATGTGGGTGTTTGGCTAGTACCTAGGTTACCCAATTCGGGGTATAGGGGCATGGATGGCCTAGGAGCAAGTTTTCCAGCTTGAATTAAACGATTCTCAGCTCCTATGGAAAGGCTATAGGCTGCAGGTAAGGTTATGCCTCCCATATACATAATCATTAAAGTAATATCAGAATTTAAAGCTCTAAGAAAGTATAAGAAGGCACCTTCATTAGTGGGCTTTACTGCTGTTGGAATCATGTCCCAAGTCCGTTGAAATTTGAGGTTGAAATCCGTCAACTGCTCATTTGGAGCTCTCTTGATTGTTGTCAGTTACTCCAACAAGGATAAATTATCTCATAAGAGCTGCGTGATTGCATGAGATGGTCCCAAGATTGAATAGAGCCTGCTTCTAGGCTCCTGAACCATTGTGAAGCCTTGCCCTTGAGTAAAAAGGCTAGCAACTTGACTACAATGTCCATCTCAATGATCTCATGGATTGTACAGACATTTGCAATGTCTTGAACGTGGTTACCAAGAGAAGTTTGGTTTTCTCCAGTGAAATATGGGATGCTCTTTAATGCTGCCACCAAGACTGGGATTTGTGCATTCAGAGTGAGTGGGCTGCCGCAAGTGAAATTGACATAAGGATTTGGTTGTGCCATCATCTGATCGGCTTGAGCATGCTTCTTGATTGAAAGAAACGACCCTACTTAGGAGGAGGCGTTGATAAGGCTCTATTTGGTGGAGATAGAGACCTTTGGGCTCTTCTTCCTCTTCTCCTTTCGTCGGAGACATGAGTATGTGTACAAATTGTCCTTCTCTTGTTCTGAACTTGTTTGTATCCTTCTCATGAACTTGGGAAACTTGGACTGTTGAAACCAGTGGATTTTGTCCCTTTTGGAGTCGCCAAATGTGCAGTTCTTAAAAGCTTCTTAAAAGCTAGAATCATAAAGACGTGCACATCAATCTTACTTGTGATAAAGATGGAGACTTCTTTGTCCCCTGAGGCGTGCAAAAGCAAAAGTTACTACAAAATCATAACACCCCCAAATGAGTCGTCAGATCTGCTTTTCTAAGGCAGATTCATTTGGTGTGATTTGTATAACATTGAGTTTTTCCCAAAGTGTGGGACTTTGCAAATGGAAAAAACTCTCCAGATTAAAGGTTGGTTCCTATTCCTCTGTTTAGGTGCATACGTGGAAACTTGCAGAGGACCTATTCCTAAACCTAATCTAAGTTTTACCAAGGAGATAGGGATAAAAGGAATACAAGAAATCAAAACTAAGCTACTAAGGTGATGCACCGAAGGAATGATGAACATTAGTTTTGTTGATAGACACAAACCAACAAAATGCATACAATAATCAAACACAAATAACCAAATTTATATGAAATACAGATGAGAGAAAAGGAGACAAGAAAGGATCTAAAATCAATCACAAACGTATTTTATTGCTCTGCAAATTGATACAATGCATTACAAACGGCCAGAAGGCAAGAAACGTATTGCAATTTAAATGGAAGGTCTGAACTCCACGAATTCCTTTACCAGAAGGAAAGGGGAGCCTGCAAAAACAAAAGAATGTCCAACCCTTTACAATGAGTCTCGACCCTACTTTTATAGATTCAACACAGAGGGGAGAAAGAGAGAGAAGCGGAAAAAAGTTCCAAGCTCAACCACTGCAATCAATGCCTCCAAAATTTGCCCCCAAATCTGTCTTGACTGCATCGATTTCTTATTCGGCGCCTCAAAGGAGGAAATGGCGGATTAGATCGAATCCGATCTGGTTGTTGGGGAAGAAATAGATCCTACATTAATGGCCCTGAAGACGTTTCTCCATTTTTCCCCACCTAACCTCCCGATCTTAAAGTTTTAGATCTTCATGGCGTAGGCGAGGCCGAGATCTTTTCAATGGTGTCAGATTTGCAATATTTTGAGCCCTGAGTCGAAAGATATGCCCCTTTGAAGTTTGTATCGGGTCCGTATAAAAAGGGGGAAAACTAGTTGAAAAAACGGGCCCCCTTTTTAATATGGGACACGTGGAGGGAAAAATAGGGCAAAAATCAAGTTCACGGGCCCAAAATTTATCTTTTCCCCGTTTTTTGCCAAAAATGTAAAATCCAGAAAGCTACCGCTGCTCCACTTGGACACGTGGCACCCTCTAGTTGGCTAGGGAAATGCGCTTCAATTTTCATCTTTGTGCCTTTTTGACAAAAGGAAAATTTTCACCTTTTCCTCTGATTCCCCCGCTTTCACCTTGACTCGGCCTCAAACGCTGACTTTTTCCCTTTGGGCAGAGTTACAGCCCATTTTGCAACTTTTACATCTTTGGAATAAAAAGGGAAAAAATCCAACTTTTCCCCGATGGCCCGCCTTAGCGCTGCTGGTTTAGGCTTGCCACGTGGCGCTTCCTCCATGACCTGCCCAATTTCTATGTTTTTGGCTAAGTCCTTTGCTCGGCGAGGTCATATTTCTTGGACCGGGGACACACGGCGGTCGGCACTCGTCACGGAAACCCTCTCTTTATTCGACCTTTGAGTTAGGGCCGTTTGGACACTTGGCACTCTCCGCCGGCTTGCCACCATGCATTGACTATTCAACCCAACTCTATCCCCTTTTTGAGATTGGCGCGTGGACACTTGGAAGCCTCCGCAGGTCTTTGGACTTTTCAACGACCTCTCCCTTACCTTTTCGGACCCTGGGCTACGTGGCAAACTGGCGCTTGTTTGAGCCTCCGCTTTTGGATCTACCCTTGGAGATGCGTCACTTGGACATGTGGCAAGTCCCTGCCAGTACTTCTATACTTAGCCTTTTTGAGGCCCGCCCTGTCTACCTTTTGACCTTTGTTGACCATTTGCTACGTGGAGGGCTGGCGCGAGTTTGAGTCTCCGCCTTGGGCTCCCATTTTGGATTTGCGCCGAGCCGACACCTAGCACCTTTTTGCCTAGCCGAAGACTTTTCAACGGCCGTGCAACTTTTTGGGGCTCTGGATGCGTGGAAGCTTGACGCTCGTTTGAAACCCCTTTTGGATTCAACTTTGGAGAAGTGCCGTGCCAACATGTGGCTCTCTCCGTTGCCTCCTTCATACTTAGTCGATTTTTGGACTCGTTCTGAACTGTTTTGAACCCGAAGACTTCGGATCTTCGTTGTTTCTTCTCTTTCTTCCTCCTGGTTTCTTTGTGACGTTGCTCCTTCTCTGACCCTGCTATTCTATTTTCGAGCCCACTTGTAACCCGTTAAATAGATTTAAGACACGGATACACTCGACAAGGCCATTTCTTCTTGCAGGAGGTCATTTAGTCTTTCGCAGCCCCGCCACTCCATTGTTAAGTCCTTTTGCGACTGATTGCAAAATTTAACCATGTTTTCTCACGGTTCTTTCGTGCGGGGGTCGTGGCTGATCCAATATTTTGCCCGGGGCAAAATATGGATAACAATTTGGCGACTCACAGGGGTATCTACCTGCTAGATGAAAAGACCAATTGCCTTGTCATATCCATTGGGCATGGAGTCGAGAACGACGGTCGATATTGATCCTACCTTACGGCGCGTTTGTAATGCATAGTATCGATTTGCAGAGCAATAAAATACGTTTGTGATCGATTTTAGATCCTTTCTTGTCTCCTTTCCTCTCATTTGGTCTTTCAATATAAATCTGGTTATCTGTGCTTGATTATTGTATGGATTTTGTTGGTTTTTGTCTATCGGCAAAACTAATGTTCATCATTCCTTCAGTGCATCACCTTGTAGCTTAGTTTTGATTTCTTGTATTCCTTTTATCACCGTCTGCTTGGTAAAACTTAGATTAGGTTTAGGAACAAGTCTCTCTGCAAGTTTCCACGTATGCACGTAAACAGAGGAATAGGAACCAGCGTTTAATCTGCAGAGTTTTTCCATTTGCAAAGTCCCACGCTTTGGGAAAAACTCAATGTTATGCGAATCACACCAAATGAATCTGCCTTAGAAAAGCAGATCTAACGACTCATTTAGGGTTCTTTGTGATTTTACACTAACGAAACCTTGCATTAGCTTTGTGTATGAGAGTCGGGAGCAAGCAAAGGAACAAATAAAAATAGTACTAGCAAATGATGTTGAAGAAGTGCAATGTATATTGGACATTGTGGACATCCAATGGGATATGTTCCATCGCCCTATACATGCAAAGCAAGGTGCTATTTAAATTTTATACGACCATACACCGTGTGCATGCGTGTGTGCGTCCGTGTGTGCAATATATATATAAAGGTTGTAGACAAAGATACAAGAATTTACCACATAATATACATAGAATAAACAAAATAATCACTACCAAGAAATTGATGATGCTAATTGAATGTCGTGTACATGACAAATATAAAAATCAAGTTTAGAAATCCAAGTCATGATAGATATCAAATATTAAATATTAGAAGTTTTAAGGGTTAATTTTTAGGTTTTTAAACTTTTTTTTGTTTTTCAATCCAAATATACTCAAACAATTGAAATGTTCACCTTAGGGCCCTTCAACAAAAGGACTCGAATGTACTCGGATTGGTCGAGGCGTATAATGCATGAATCGGACCTAGACTAGTACCCATGCCTTTGTGGACCCCCAAATGGTGCATTAACTAAGCCCTTTTACCATGCGTATGGGAGTGAGACACACAATGTAGGATAATTGGTTAGTGCAAGAATACATGGTTTTGAGATGTGGCGATGCATGAACCGACAAAGAAGCGGATTTTCTAGGATCGGGCAGGTGCCTAAGGAAACAAAAGAAGATTTTGGAAACTTGTAACTAAGTGCCAACTCAAACACAACCTCGCAGCTCAAAGTGATTTGCAATGAAATTCAATGAATATTTGTGTGAAAATTCGCTATGATAGGTTGACACCAAATCTTATAAATACCTCCCTCATTTTGAAGGACATTTAGAGTTGATAGGCTTTCAGTTAACCTTTTAGTCGCTTGTTTGTTTGATAAACCTTGGGGTTTCAAGGTAGGGTTTGAACTATTAACAATTGGCGGTCCTGTGGATACTTGTATTTTTCTATACCTTATGCAGCATACCACTACATCTTTAACATGAAGTGTTCTTTTGCATAATGCAGATGTTTTTGTTTTATTCACAATATGTGTATTGATAAGTAATTGTACGTTGACTCAAGCAAGTGTTAGTCTTTACATCATGTTATGCTTTGCGTTCACATTAGATCTTTGCAATTCTCTCATAATATGAGGTTTTCAGTATTGTCTTTGTGTCTCGAGTGAGACCTTCAAGTGCAAGCTTGATTTATTATGTCAACATAGTGTCGGTGTGTATTTTGTTATGTGATTTTCCTAAATTTGCATAGCATCTATTATTAAATGACTCAAACTTTGCATTTGGTTGTGAATAGTCTTGGAGAGAGGAGTCTAGTTTTGCAAGCATCATTGAAACCCGAAGTGGAAGGGGAAGAAATGAGACAAGCTTGCGTGGTTGTGGAACATGCTCTAGCTATGAAGGTTTACACAGTAAGTATTGTTCAAGTGATGATATATGTGTTGATGTGGATGATTTGAAGCCACATGGAGGAGAAAGCAAAAGATTAGAGAGAGTCTTTAACTTTGAGATTTACAAATGCCAACGCCTTTGTGTGGTGCTCTTTTCAAAAGAAAGCTTTTTGTAAGATTAGGGTTTGTAGAATTCTTAAGTGTGATTGAGGGTTTTTGTGAAGTAGATTGGTATTGTTGACGTACGGAAAGGTGGAGGAAGTCAAAGTACCGCTAGATCGTATCAAGAGACTACACATGCGGTTGTTACAAGAGGGTATCGATGAGTCCCACAAAAATGCAACCGTCATTGGTTATGCGAATCTAAATTTTCTATGATGTGAAGATGAAGTTCACGGAGTATCACGGGATAGAAGATGTGGCAAACCACATACATAAGTGGGAATTTGTGTGGCGGATAAGTGTATTTTCTCATTGGAAGCGAAGCGGAATCAAATTGCCACGATAATATTTGATAGAGTGCATACCCAGTATCATAAGTATGACCTAATCAGAAATTGTGTATTTTGACACATTGAAGACAGTGTTTTTAAAGTAGGTTATGTTCCAAAATTCGAGCAAGAACGTATTTCTACATTAAAAGAAATTGAAGGGGGCCAATAGAGAGCGCACATGCATATGATGCGTGCTTCAAGACTTTCTTTCTAAAATCTCTTATGAGATTCATCTATTGTAATGAGCACAGTGGTTTGTTGGCAAGTTGTTGCTTCCATTTTGAGGGAAGGCAGCTAGCTATAAACGTTCTTTTGAAATTCTTTTTCACTCTCCTAGTCTTGCTTTCCAAGAACCAAGCTTGCCCAAATTTTTTATGTCCAATAAAGCGCATGCACCCATAATCATAGAGGTGACAAAAGCTCACTCAAAGTCCATACCTCTTCACAAACCTTCAAGTGTTCACCATGATAGGTAACTCTCACATAAATTCGAAGTCCTCTCTTAATATTGCTCCTTTCGAACCTAAAACACAACCTCCTTTATCTACCCCATCTTGGCAGATGCGGTTTATGCATGGTCTGCCAAAGTGCGGTAGTGTCTCGCGTAATATGAGCCAATGCAAGAACCCTCTAAGTCGTTCATATAGACCTTCACACAAGTAGACCCATCATAATTATGCAGCTTGTCTAATATCCCTACTTATCCTCATAACCCTTTAAATCTATGGTGTTACCTTTGGAACCCACTCGTGGGCCCTTTTCATGTAGTGTGCATATAATTTCTTAGTGTATCTTTACATATAATGGAGTTCAACTCTTAACACAAGCGGCAAAAAAGAAACCATTCATTTAAGAGAGAGAAATCCTAGAAGTCAATTTTTTGGGTTGACAATTTTTCGCTCCAAATCTTATCATCTTAAGATTCTCACATGATCACTCATAGTAGGACTAAACCTACTTCTATTGTAATGACCCAATAACAACTCCCCATTTGATTTTCTCACTTGCACACTCCTATGTCCAAAAATGTGAGGTATAATAAAAGTACCCGTCCATTGAATGTGTAGATTTCCAAAGTGTTGCACATACCTTGAGTCAAACAACAATACCTTACTAGTTGTGTAACAGCTTTGTACTTATATACTTAGCATGCCAAGTTTTTGGCAACTCTTTTAATGCCTTGAATCCATCACGCCTACGGTATTTTCTTCTCTAACTTCAATATCTCACACCAATAGACTTGCAATCATTTAAATTACATATGCAAGCAATGCCCAAGGTCAATTTTGCGTAGGGAAAAGGCGCATGGCTCGAGAAGGTGGAAAACAAAGGAATACAAGGACCATTGTGTGATTTCAAACTTTTGAGCACAACAATGACATAGTGCAAGTTTGAGGAGAGATGAGGCCAAGAGTTCTACTAAGGTTTCAAATGAAGTTTGTATAGTCACTGCATGAGTTATGTGGGCCCAAAAGCGTTTGTTTCCATGCCACATAATACGTGTTTAGGGTAACTTTGTTTATATTTCTACGAAGTACCATGCAACAAGGAAAGTGGTTCACCGATAGTTCCTACACAATGAGGGGAGACAAAAAACAAGAAATGCCAAAGTTGAAGAAATAATCAAAGCGGGAATGACGACATATGACCAATTGAAAATGTGGAATGTGGAATTAGGGTTAACACAAGTAGGCTAAATCATAGTTCACATACTCGTACTCGGCGAATACTCGTGAGACCAAAAAAATTGACTCGGCAATATTCGGCCAATCTGTGACTTAAAAAATAAGCAAAAGAAAGCTAAATCAGTCACGAGTTCGGCCATATCTATATATAAGCAGCTAAAGAAAGGGGTCATTGGTGATCATCGAGGTCATTTAGAAAGGTCGAGGAGGGGGAGGCCCCATATAGAGAGAGGGGGCCTATATCTATATGGGCCAGCTGGTCTGCCCATTATCCATAGTCCTATCCCGATCGAGAAACCCAGATATATATAGATAGGCGGCTAATATAGAATAGATATGGGTCCCCATCCAATCAATCTAAGATAGATAAGCCTTTTATATATATCAACCGATGTGGATGATTGTAGATAAGACCTATATATCTATCGAGGCGCCCACACCTTATATATAGAGTATAGGGGCCTCGCGCTCTTACTACGAAGTCGCCCCAGGGACAGGAATCGCCGATGACCCCGGCCAAATGATTGATTCGACAAGGAGGCCGGTCAGGGGCAACGGATTGATTCCAAAGATAGAGTGATTGATCGTGGTACTAACTGATCACCCAGGCAACCGGAGGCGGCCAACTAATTGATTCGACATATCAATGACCCCTCAGTGATTGATTCGACTCTCCCGGAGCTATATCTAGTAAGTACGTCGGGGAGGCACTCGCATGATCTTGACATAATACTTGCAAAGATATAGGAGCTTGCAAAAAGAGGGGCAAAAATGAGGGCCCTATCCGAACTCTATATCTCTTTAAAAACATAAATTTTAAGCAACACATAGCTACAAAATGTATCAAATGAGCCCATAAAATGTTGGAGAAGTGTTTTCTATTATATTTGAATACAAATACAATACAAAATTGCATCATCATGCAAATACAACAGCCGGCTGATAAGTAATATGAATTTATGATGATTGACATTGAAAAATACTCGGGAATACTCGCCAAAACTCGAAAACTCGGGTGGCGAGTTTTTCAGAGACTACTTGTTTGGGATTTTTACTACCGCCAACTCGGCAAGTAATCGGCATGTTTTCCAACTATGGGCTAAATAATCAATGTGCGAATTCAAAGCAACAACAGCTATAAAAGGAAGTCGTTTGGTGGTAGTGGATCATTTGTTACTCAATCTATTTGAGGTTCAAGAAATTGGAGTGAGAAAAGCAAGAGTTTGCAATTCTGAGGATTTGTGAGCTTAGGGTTTGGAGAAACCACATTAGAGCTAAAGCAAAGCTACAGATCAAAGGTTTGAAGAGGATGAGAGAATGGACCATATAAGCCAATGAGGAAAGGGATTGAAGGGCCATGGAGATAGTGAAGAAAAGGAAGACAACGAATACATCATCCTCAAGTCCCAAAGAGGGGACCAAGGAAGATAAGATAGAATCGGTATAAAAAAACATAAGACTACCTTCAAAACATGCAAATGGGGTTTTTAAAGGGAGTAATGATTGAGGATGAATGGGCTTCCATTGCGGGAACCTATACTTGTAGAAGACTAACTTCATGAAGAACACATAAAAAGAAATTATCACCTCAGATTTGGAGGCATTGTGGGGAGAAGAAAACACGAAGACCACATCTATTTTTGCATTACGATGAAGATTATTAATGGTGCAAGCACTGAGGTAAAGACTAATAAGTGATAGTGTAAACATACATGATTCATTGGGATCCGTAGAGGAGCAAAAGAAAGCAATCGAAGAGATGAATATAGAAAAGGAAGGGTATATAAAACGTATGGGATGAATCAAGATATAAGATTAGTTGTGTGATCAATACTAGTTGTGTGCTCAATCACCATGATGTTAGCTATGGAAAATAGAATCAATTTTCCATTGGTAGAAGTTATTAACCTCGCTTACAAGATTGGTAAGGATAAGTTGTGCATCAATTTTGCTAAGTATGTAGCAAAGAAGTTAGTACAAGCCATGCAAAATTGTGCACGATGATAGAGGGATTTTCAGGTTGGAGTATACCGATTCTCTTAATAACCAAAGACACGGGAAGATGCGGGGATCCCTAAGAGTTTAATGTTCGAGGTCCTTGTGGAGGAGACTTAGTCACAAAAAGGTATGGGGCACATAGGTGTAAATCCTTGATGAGTTCCACTTACAAAAAAAAATGCTCGAATGGTATTCTAACATCATTCGAGTATTTGAAGATAAGAAGCAGCTGATGCAAGAAGTGGTAGTTGAGTCTCGGGATTGTGTTGAATTCTACATATTGGCACACAAAACTCTAGCTAGAGTAAAGGGGATGGATAGTAAATGGAGGGAGTGGATGGTTATGCCATTTGAAGTATCAGCTTGATATTTGGAGTGCTCACTAAATCAACTAAAGGGGGCATAGTGTAAGAAAGTAGATGAAACAAAGATTTTTTTGCGAATGGGAATAGTGCTTCGAGGGAAGATAGAAGTGTTTGATGACAAAGATTTTGCAAAGCGATAGATTAGACTTGGCGGAACATCACAAAATTGAGGTGACCATGGAAAGAGGGAAGGTGCACATAAGACATGCGATAAAGGTGGTCTATCAAAAGGATAAACCAAAGATTAACGTGGGGGATATGGATGAGTTGATCGTTGCACAATGGGGGTTTGAGCCACCAGAACGGCACAGAAAACTGAAGATCCTGATGCCTAAAGTGAAAAATTCACCCAAAACAGAGGCACAACATAAGAGGACACCGAAGGAGAACAAACACATGTCGAAGAAAACAAAGGAAAAGAAACAAGTAGTGACAGAAGAAGAGGAGAGTGAAAAATCATAAAGTGAAAGTGAAGGAGGGTCCTCACTGAAAGCTTAGGAGTTGTTCCCTAAAGGTTTAGAGAAGATTGTGGACTTGGATACCCCTTCAAAGTGGAAAGTAGTTCTTGAGGAGACAGTAAGAAAGGAGGTTGGGGGTCTATCAGGAAGAATATGATGACAGTGACAGTACTCATTCACAACATGTTCTAGCACACTCTCATTTGGGATTGAGGAGAAACTTCTAGGTCAATTTAATGCAAAGGGAGACTTGGAGATTTACTGGGAAAGTTTTCTCCCAATTTGCACCTTAAAGTACCCGCTGCAAGAGTAGGAAATGTGTCGATTCATAAAGGCAGGGGTTAGTGACGTGACTTTGTGCAACCCACAAATCTTCACCAATGAACAAGAATGGTGCACACGAATAAAGGTGTTGGTGTGGTTGGTACAATAAAGATGATGAAGGAAAATCACCTAGATGTGGTACAAAAGTGTGCGTGGACGGAATGAGTGTGTTGGATCAATTAAGTGCGTCAGCTCAAAAATTCATGCAAGGATACACAACAATGCCACCAACAAAGGAAGATCTTAACGTAGGGAAGTTGAAGATTGCACAGAAAGCAAAGGACATAGAAGTAATCATGGACATTGTGGTAGAAACACTCCAAAAAGCATTTATAGATATTTTAGGGAGGACTCTGCTTTTGAGCAAGTGCAGAAATTTGGGGA
This sequence comes from Taxus wallichiana var. yunnanensis, assembly GCA_018340775.1. NCBI lineage: Eukaryota > Viridiplantae > Streptophyta > Pinopsida > Cupressales > Taxaceae > Taxus > Taxus wallichiana. The sequence goes on from CM031236.1 coordinate 325,491,787, forward strand.
TGACCATGTCGCAGATGCGAGAATGAACAAACAACGCACTGAAAGTCACAACATCAGGTTCCACAAATGTTGAAGAAAATAATAAGATTTTAGCTAATGTGTATGCACTAAACAAGGCACTCTGGAAAAAGGGAGATATGATTGACAAATTTGAGGATTATCAAGCAAAATTCCTATCACAAAAGGGCCAACTTGTGAAGAAAATAATTGTGTTCGAAAAGCAACACAAGAAAAGAAAAGAAAAAATGGAAACAATGCCTAAAATATTGGAGGCAATTGAAGAAGCAATAAAAGAAGCCCGAGGTGAGAAGAATGAAGTTAAGGCCGCCTAGGGAGTAAGGCAGCATTTAAAACCCAACTGCAAAGTAAAGTACATGAGGTTATTGTGGTGCAAAATGTACTAAGGAAATGGACACAAGAAACATTTTTTTGGCAGAGAAAAAATATTTAGTGTGGGGAAATGATGACCCCCTAAAAGGCACATCAACTAAACCCTCTTATCATTTACACAGGAGTCAGACAAGCGGTGCAGGATAATTGGTTTTGACACATGGTGACAAGTGAACCAACAAAGAAGTGCAGTATCCAAGATCAGATGGGTGCCTGAAGAAGCAACAGATGGTACTAGAGATCTACGAGTGCGTGCCAGCTCATAGACAACCACGCAACCCAAAGAGATGTGGAATTAAATCCAAAGAGCATTCATGTGACAATTGGTTGTGCCAAGTTGGATGTCTGCAAATCTTATTAATACCTCCTTGTTCCTCATTTTGAAAGACTTTTTGAGTTGATAGATTTTTGTATGGACCTTTAGTTGTATGATTAATAAACCTTGGGGTTTCAAGCTAGGTTTTGGACCATTAATGGCAGTTGAGCCTAGTGATAATTGTATTTTTCTACACCTTATGGGCATTGCATATGATTATCACTGGATCTAATATGAGGTATTCTTGTATAACTGAGAAGGTGTGGTTTTATTCATGATCTATGAGCACTAATGAGTAATTGCAGGTTGATTCTTGAGTAGTTTATCTTTACGCCATGCTATGCTTTGAGGTCATGGTAGATCTTCACAATTCTCTCATGGTATGGGGTTTCCAATATTCTTTCAACATCTTTGGCTAGACCTTCAAGCAAAAGCTTAAATGATTATGCCGGTCTAGTGTAGCGTGTATTTTGTTATGCAGTTTTCTTGAATTTGTGCAGACTCAAATTCCACGTTAACACCTTCTTAGGGCCGAATAGGTAACTTAGCTCCAAACAAATTCCCCTTGGATGTCGTTCCCCATCTTCTTTCCTAAAAGTAGGTGATCAAAAGAGTTGTCAAACAAGATATATACTATCATTAAAGTCACTTGGAACTCTCCCCACAAAGCTCTGAATGATTTGAGGATCTCAATTGGTCACTGGAGAGTATCTCCCACCCATATTGAGAGACGCCGTCATATTCCATTTGGTGATAGGATCTTTGCTTGCTCTCTTTCTAAGGTGGAGAATTAGAAATACTTTATTTTAAGGCGCCCTTTCAATTATGAGATCTGAGCATAATATCATTGTTAGTACCAAAACTCAGTTGATTCCCTATCCATCTTCTTTTTCTATCTTGATTAAAGGGGCTTAGACATTTTCTTCAAGTGGATGTCACTTTTAAGTACGACTTTACAAAGGACCTCTAGAGCTACTAAGCTGCTTGCTTCCTTTCACCCCATCTCAAACGTTGGATCCCTTTTTTAGAGCCTACAATTCTTTTAACCCTAGTACTTCCTATTGTGATGGAATGGACTTGCTTGTTTTGTTGACCTCTCTAATGAGTTCTATGTTGCGAAAGCTCCTCTTCACTTCCCATGGGACACTTGTTAGATGACCTTTTAAATCCTTGAAGAGAATCACTTCACAATATGTTTCTAGTATTTTCGTTACCTACTATGTAGAGCTGAGAGAGATCTGAATGTACGAATCAGATTAGTTTCATAGCAAGATATATGTCCGTATATTAGTACAGTTTGACATAGATCTCTCATATCAATGAAGCTTTTAATTGCATTGCATTATCTAAGTAGCCAATCCTAGTACCAGTACAGGTACAAGGTTGAAGTACACAGGTACAGTGAAAATAAGTTAAACAGCCAGAAAACAATATAGAACACCATTAATAATTCAATTCCAAATTTTGTGATATGAGTATACAATGAGTTAAGTGTGTTGTTTTTCTTTAGACAACATTAATGGGAGTGTCCCTTTTAGGCTTTCCCTATGTGTCTTAATTGTTTTAAAAGTCTAAGTAGATTTTTATGGTCAATGACAAAAAATAAATTTAAAAGAAAAAAATTAAGCCCTTTAGACTTAGACTGTTTGCACGGGTATGGGTACAATATGTTGTAATGACAAATTATTAAAAAATTTGAGTACGGTACTCTGTGGACACACACACACACACACACCCACACACACATATGTATATGTATGTAGATTTAAAGAAGCATTTGCATACTTCTTGAAATTTAATACTCATACAATCACTCATGGAACATGAAAATAGAAATACAAATACTTTGAGAATTGAGACTTGAGTTTGTATTGATTCATAAAGTTCAAAACATAATAGTTAATAACTTAATACATTCAAGTTCTCAACTTGCTTCACTTTCAGTTTCCTGAAACTGATCCTCCTTGTTGTTTGTTGGCTTGTAGTTGATCCTTCTCCTTCTCTCTCTCTCTTTCAAGCTCTCTCTCTCCTTCAAGCTCAGAATTAGCAAAATGCCAAAATATGAGTGTGTGAATTAACAAGAGGGGTTGAATGTATAAAAACGTTTTCGGGGTGTCTTTTAGGGTGAAATTAGGGTTAGGTTATGCTTTTTTAAGTTAGGGGTTTTTTTTTTTTTTTAATGATTTTAAGTTGAAAATGGTGGAACTTCGCGGCGGGTACACTACAATCCGTACCCGAGGCCTGCAGGTACATACCTGCAGCATACTCATACCCGTACCAGGTACGTATCAGGCCTAGTACAGGGGGTACCAGGCGTTTCGGGCAGTCTAGCTTTAGACTATGGATTCTGCCCAAGTACATCCCAGTAGGGCCCTGGCAGGGCCGGATACGTTAGCATAGGTGTTACAATGATTTATGATCATGCCATAAATCAATGTGAATGTACAATTTAGGACAAAAAATAACAAACTGGTATAGACATTCCAATACCTGATACATGCACCTAGGGAAGCATTATCAGAATACACTCTGAATAACAGCATTAACAATTTGGACAGTCACGACTTGTACTACAGGCAACAATCAAATAGTCATAAATGCATATCTGGAGGGAAGGTTTATCCAATAATATTATTTGTATTTGAGTAGGAAGGGGTTTGAAATAGGGGAATCAGTACTACAACCAAGCCAAGTTCAGAGCAACCTTTCAATAAAGTGTTCTGCATGTTAGAATATTTTCTAGTTCTTGACCTAGGGTATGTGCAATGCAGATAGTAATAACTGCTACAAAGTCCTGTCCCAGAATACAAATGCCAACTTGCTTGAGGTGGATAGTGCAATAAGCAGTAAACAATATTATGACATGCAACCTGTCCAAAGATCATATTCCAAATACGTGAAAGGAAGAAAAGATGGGAGAATAGACACATCATTAAAATTTGTCTGGCATGTCTATTGCGGAGTCTAAGTTAAAAGGAGCCAAGTGAGATGATGTCGACTTTCTATAGAAGGTGAGAAGCATGAAAGATTGCAGAACTTTCTAAAGTAAAACTTTATGCAGGAACCAGCAACTCAATTGAGGAAGAACTCTTAAAACTATTGCAGTCGGAACATAGGATAGATGTTGGCATGATTTACGATCCTGCCATGAATCAATAAAATTGTATTCTTTAGGATAAATATTAAGTCAACATAGACATTCCATCAGTTAATAAATGTACTGAGGAAAGTATCAAACTACACTCTGAATGACAATCAGGATTTGCTTTCCCTGATAAAGGCAACAAAGTAACCAGTATTGGCGATTCTTAAGGATTTTCCAAAAGGAAAACTCAATTGGAAGGTCAAATGCATCAGATCAAACCTGCATATGTCTGATCAACACTAAATGTGATATCAGCTCTCATTTTTCTCAAGTAAACCTTGTTTTCCAGCCTTCGCACATGACGCGTCTCATTTCTAGATCATCGTCCGCTTCCACACTCGAAGAATTATGATAATCATAGAGATTTAGTATCTAGATTAATTTAGTGGTAGTGCAAATGCATTGGATCGAGATGCTAGCACTAATTGTATAAATGATTATGAATTAGATCATGTAGGATGTTTCGACTCCAAAGATGTTTAGTTTAAATCTGGAGGACCTACACAATACATTATGGAGACTCAAAACAACCGCCTCTCTAAAGTATGACGTATTAAAATTGACTTCCAAACAAGCGCCTCTATAAATATTATATGAATGTATGAAACTATCAAATTTTGAACCACTACAAACACTCAACATTGGAATATCATTTTGCCGAATTAATTTATGTGTTTATACATTATGTATTAACTATCCAAGTGGACAAAACACCAAACGGAAAAATCTGTTGGAAGCACAATGGGTGAGAGGGGATTGAATCAATTCTTACAAAACTTTAATTAATTTCATATTTGATTACTTAAACCATTCACCATTCATTAATATGTGCATAACATTGAATCAAATCAACACAACCATGAAAGAAACACCATAACACAAGATATAAGTGGAAAACACTCAAAGGGAGGAAAACAGATTAAAACTTTTGATTATATTACTCAAATCAAAAGTATTTAGTCCAGCACCAACTTCACAAGGAGCACCAACCCTACAAGGAGCACCAACCCCTAGTTTAGTGAAGCACCAACTCCACAAGGAGCACCAACCCCTAGTTTAGTGAAATACCAACTCCACAAGCAGGCAATAAAACCCTAAAATGATCAAGCACCCACTCAACTACCTTTAGATGAAGATACTTGATGTCTTGTTGCTGCAACAACTGATGGAGATCACAACTTCAGCTCACAACCTTCAAACCCTGGTTCAAACCCTTGCTTCTCCAAATCGCTAAATCTCACTCTTCCATAGACTTATTATGCATCAAACCTTTGCACACACACTCTCCAACATTCCTCAACCTGCAAACACAATTGTTCATTCTCAATCAAAGCCTTCATACATTACTGAAACACACACATTGGTCGCACTTTTTCCCTCTCAAAGAACTAGTTCAAATTTGTACTCGAAACCTTGTTTTATACCCTTCTCAACTCAAAATCATAAAGCAAGTCGTTCTCCCTCCTTTGATTCGACCAATACATCTTAAACAAATCCCAATACATTCATTAAAACATTCACATTGGACCCATATAGGTCGGCCATGCCCAAAACCACCAAACATGCTCAAAACTAACTCAAAACCCCATCACCTAGATGAGCTAAAACCACAAATGCAAAAACCATGATTAGTCAAGCTCTAAAATTCATCATACATGTGTAATATGACATAACAACATCATCCATGGTCGTTAATTAGCTTGTACCAATCAAATTTATCATAACTAACTCAAGAAGGCTCATATCCTTCTCAAAACAATTGTTTCCAGGACCCTGTCTTCACCTTTGGACCTCAAAACAACCCAAGAACAACTCAACTATGGCATGTAGCCACTCATTCGAATCCTCGGGACTGTAGATCACATCCATGCATGTTAGAGCTCATGCGAAGCCACACATACTTTCCTACCTAACCAAATCAAGCTTCCTGAAAGGTTTTACAAACTCAACTAGTTTGCACCCTTGTTGCCACTTCCAAGACCTCCAAAGACCTTCACTAAGAGCAAAATTCATCCCCCTTCACTCTCCAAATAATAGCAAGCATCAATTCATTCATCTCATACATCATCTACCTCATTCTTTCAACAAAAGAAATTATGTCCTGAGAAACAACAAACCTTCTTCTCTCACAAACTGACCTGGATGACCCATCAAATCTCATCACCAAGACACTAACCATATACCATTGGAAAGCACTTTGAATCCTCTCTCCAAAACATCACATTTCCTTCCAACTCCAAGTGGAAGGCCTTCAACCAAGTCCATCTCTGAAAACTGCTTGAAACTGCCCCAAAACTACCTTATGACCAGTCATCATAAATAGGGCACACTTTGTGCCATTTAGAAGCACCACCATGATCTAAAACTATCATGGACATCAAGAACAACTCTCATACTAAAAACAATGTCGAAATATTTTCTAACTCTATTGGACAACCTTTCCTCAAACTGGACTTCTTTAGAAACTTGCATTTTCAGGTGGGATCCACTCATCACCACATGCTCTATCATACCTTTATGGAAATCTGGAGGAGTCCTCTACATTATCCAATCATCATACTAGCACAACCAAATCAATTTTAGGTACTTAACAAGGAAATATTTCCTACCGCTTTCAAGTTAGGAATTCAAGCACACAAAAAGTTGTTTACATTTTTAACATTCGTTCATAAAAACTTGACGATGAAACCACTCCATTCTTTTTGTGAAATGCTCTTAGCTCAATGAAAAATCATCCACAAAAGCCACAAGGTCCCATGCAAAGCACACAAAACATGGTGAACATCAGAAGGTGCAATTCGAGCTAGAAAATGCTCTTCCTGGACCTGTTTCACAAAACATATCATAACTTGCAAAATCTTCTTCAGAATGACTCCAAATTTTGCTCGCACCTCTAGGACACCCTTGTGCATCATCTCCACTCATCAACATAGCTCAAATAGGTCTTCATCTTCTCATCCCATCTCATTTGCATGACTATCCCTTAGGGTTTTCATAGTTTAGGCTAGGGTCAATTGAAACAACACTGTAACTCATCATGAAACCTCTCCAAAAGCTCCTAACAACCTTAATACATCATGAATTACTCACCTACATGCATCCATAGCTCTCTGACTCATCCTCATGCCTCCAAGCACCTAGACATGGTCTAGATGAGCACATGAATCTTGGACTTCAACCTATACATGCACCCTAAAACTCATGTGAGTGCTAAGCACTCCCTAAACATGCTCTCTATGTTGCTACCATGCTCCTCAAGCCACCAAGCAACTCAAACCACCCATCTTTGCATCACCTAGGCTTGCTTTAGACCAAGTCAATCCCACTTAATCAACTCATGCCATCATTCCAACACCTGAAACTCCATGTCATCATCCTACTAAGCATGTTTTGACACTACTCCATCATCCTCTTTGTCATTAATGGGCTTTTACATCAATGACAACACCTAGAACACAACATGCCAACAATCTCCCCTTTGTCATTGATGGAAAACCTCCTAAACTTCTCCCCCTTTTTACATTAATGACAAAGCATACATGTACTTGCATGATCTTAACCTTTCTCAACTTCATAGGATCATCTCTTGGTTGGAAACATCAACAAAAGTCATCAAATTTGGCATACAAACTTGATTTTCTTCATTTTGACCTGATTTGGCCACCTTGCATAGCTTGAAACAACTAAGCTCCCCCTGGGAAAGAGCATACACATTACCCATACATACAACAACCATAAAAAAGCAGTGTTACGCGGGGACACGTCCCCTAGATTTTGGTGGCATCTCGGATGTCCCGAATGTTTGAGGACTTGGGGTCTTAGAGGGGACGTCCCTATTTTTGAAAAAGTTTTCGACATTTTTACTTTTAAAGAACACCAAATTATGATCTTGAAAGTACCTAAAATACATTAAACACAGTTTAAATCCTAAATTTCATTGAATACAATAAAAATATTCAAATATTAATTTTTTATATATTATTTTAATAGTCGTCCCCAAAATTTGGGAAATTTTTGCCGTCCAGGAAACCCTATGCCCCGTCCCGAGACTTAGGTAACTATGAAAAAGAACATTATTTTGCCTCCTTTTTGAGTGAGAACATCGTCAAGCCTTCATACAAGCATGCAAAATTGGCATATCTCACTAAAACTTCGTTTTTGCCTTCTTTCTCACCATGGGAACAACATGTAGCAGGACCTAGAGGCCAGTGCATCTGACTTATGAACATGCCAGCCAATGATGTCTGAGCTAAGAACATCTTTCTTACCTCTCACTTGAGTCTGAAACACACCACAACATCATCATTAGGAGCTTAAGAACTTGCTTACCTTATAGTTATACCTTGTTTTTGACTATTTTCATTTGTGAAAGCTTTGTAGCAGTCCTTGGGCTGATGCACATACCTCATCCTTATGCTAATTGGTGTCACTCAGATTTCACCCTGAAATCTGTGACTACCCTATCCGAAAAAAAATTGTACTTTTAAAATAATGGGTCGTTTCGTGTTTTTATTGCCTGAAAGTTCTTGTATTGCGTCAAGATAATCCCAAAGAGCCATATTAGCCTTTTTCGCCAAATACCCAGATGCCCAAAATTGTTTTATTCTGTCGTCGGGATTTGTCTACGGGAAATTTGTATTTAATTATTTTGAGCCCCGTTTGAGGCTATTTGCGCTCCGTTTTAACTCTGTTATGATCGAACATATCATTATTACCTTGTACCAGAAGGATTTTAACTAGGAATAAGTTTTGGGCTTTATTTGTAACTTTTGGCAATTTTTCGTGTTTTTGTGTTGTCCCGTTTCGTTTTCTGTGAAATTTCTTTGGAGCAATTCCTTTCTTAGGGTAAGCCCGATTTTGGCTGGAGCCTCTGGAAAACATATACGCACGTTATGCCCGGAGGAAGTCACCATCGGAGGTCTGGATCACTGGGAAAAAGCAAAGTCGTGCACGGAAAAGCCCTGGGGATGGGCGCATTTTTGGAAAACAAAGGATTTAAGCTGCAATGGGAAAAATAGAAGCAGCGAGGCGGTGGGAATTTTGTACACTGCTACAGAGTTACTTTTTCCGTGATATAAAATTCACTTAAGTGCAGTGGGAAAAATAGAATTGCGAGGCGGTGGGAATTTATTATGCGCCTTGCGAGAGTAAAAATTCCCATGGTGAAATAAAAGAAAAGTGACTTAAGTGAAATCACGGGATTTTATTGCCTGCCTTGCAGGGTAAATAATCTCATTGTCAAAGTCAAATCACTTAAGTGGATCATGGGATTTCCGGGGCTGCCTTGCAGGGTTAAAAATCCCATTGTCAGAAATTCTTAAAAATAGAATTCTATTATGCAAAAAAGTGCGACCCACCTTGGGTGAATAATAATGCATTAAATAAATATTTGTTAATATTTATTCACCCAATTTTGGCACCCAGGCTTGTGGAAAAGTCAACAAAAGCAAAGGGGAATAAATCAATTGGAAATAGAATTCCAAAATTAAATAAATTTAATTTATTTAATGCAGCCCCTTTTGAGAAGGAATTAATACTTTTTAAAGTATTAAATGATTATATTAATTCCTATTTTCAGTGGCTATGGTCAAAGCACACTGTGAAGCTTAAGTGAAGTGAAGTGTGGATGATTAAATTGAATTAATTTAATTGATTGGATGGCTGTCCTTAAACATGCTATATTTAAAAGAGAGGCGAACTTGATTTTTAATTAATTAATTGCCTTTAATTGTTAGGGCAATTATTAATTATAGAATTGTGAGGGTTATATAAGCATGGGCAGCCATATGGGTGAATTATTTGATTCACAGGTAAAGAATTGCAGCCAAGTGGAAAAGTGCGCCCCCATTAGAAGAAGGATTTTGCTCAGACAAGGTGGCAACAAGGCTAAAAGCTTCTAGATTTGGCGCATGCTTTGAAGGAGGTTGATCTTTGTCTGCATAATTGTTTGCATAGGTGTTACAGGTGCTCAGGTGTTGTTGAAAGGATTCATGCTCTCTTTATGTGCAAATTAAACACCATTTTTTGGGGCAGCAGGCTTGAAAAGTGCAGATTTTTACAATTAAAATTCACTATTCATGCTCCGGTGGCCATTTTTGTCTGAATAAATTGCAGGAATTCATTAGATGCTTTCAAAGGAAAAGAGCTTTTATCAATGTCCAATACATTGAATATACCCTCGAATATGAAGAATTGTCCAGATCTTTGCAAAGTTTTGAAGAATTCCGGTTAAATAACAAGAAAAAGAATTATTGAGATGAAGATAGACAAAGCTATGGCGAAGAAAGATGAAAAAGAAAGCACAATGGAGTCATGCATCACTTCTAAAATTACAGATACTAGAGACACAGATCTAGGCTCGAAACCTCTTCTCGAATTGATAGACAAATCCGAGCGGTAGGAAGACTTCACTCATGCATGTAGGAGAAACTTCACTCATGCGTGCGATTAAAAGCTTGATGGAATTATTCGAGTTGCAGCTTTTCCATCCATAGCCTTGATTCTTTGATTGCCAAAGTTTGTTATGCAGTGCGAATCCATATCCAGAGATGCGAGATGCTGAAATCCATATGCGAGATCCAGATCTAGATCTCATAGTTCACAAAAGCTTAAGACAAAGGCTTCGTCCTCTTGTTTGAATGCAGCCCGTATTAGAAGACAATGCGAAGGCTAAAAATTTAAAAGAGAAGCTTGCTTCAATTTTGCTTGCAATTCCAAACTTGCTTCAGATCCGGCTACTACTCCCGAGATCACCTTTGGTGAGAATCAAAGGCAAAAGAATCAATTGTGCGGAGACACATGAAAAAGGACAGTCGACTTTCCTCTTCCTTCTTCTTTCTCAGATAAAGTAATTGAGCGATCAATTCAATTATACAACTTAAGTGATTGGTTTAAAATCCATTACTTGAAGAAGTCAACTACTTAGAGATAGGTGGCGGGCGTGCAAAATAGAAGGTTCTATTTTCGACAAATCATACATGTCATGCAAAGAGGAATTCGGGAGGGAGATTGCCAGTTGTTTCTTTTCCGACTTCCACATGTGTCGATTCAACTAAAGCTTCTAACTTGTAATTGCCCCTCTACATTCTATAAGTAGAGGAAGAAAGGGTTAATGAATCGAGAATTTGTAAGCAGCAATCTTGTGTTCAGACTTTGTCTTTGAACCCTTGAGAGCAACTTGGAGCAAAGGAATACAAAGGAGCAGGTTTCAGGAGAACTTTGTGTCACGGTGTACTTTGTTTCTTGCTTTTAATCTTTAGATCTCTTAGTAAACTTCGTGTTATTATAGATCTAGATCTAGAGCTGCCTTTGTTTTATAATTTTGTGTGTTCATATCTATTAAGTTTCTTCCATGTGCATGCAATTAGCTCTGCTATCTACTAATTGGGATGCACATCTTCCCCATTTCTTCTCTGTATTTCCTTTACTTCCTTCTTCTATAAAATTTCCTTTCTTAAACTAGCTGCTTACTTGCTGCAGAACTTAGTTATGGTTCATGAACTAAGTGGTTAAAGTAAAACCCCTGATAGATAATAACACATTTTATTGACAAATCGACACGGGAGCCTCACCGGTTAAATGAGGAGATTTATCTCATGATTGCCTAGGTTTGATGCTTATGCGAGAAAATCTAGCTAACACTAACAATCATGATTTATGGGCTTAGAACATAAGAAACTTACCTCTTACATGATCTATCTCAACTTGTTAAGACTCAAAACTTGACTTCAAGTCTTCCATCTCTTGACATTGCACAACTTTGGGACTGAGTTCCCTAAACTAACTCTTTGTGCATTATAGACCAAATTTCACAAACTCTAGAAGCACACATACCTCATGGAACAACTTCTCATCACTCCCCTTGGACTTATGACATCCCACTCTAGAAGAAAGTACAAAAATTAGGCTCCTTTCCTTACTCATTTGCCATGAAGACGACTCAACTTTTCAGTGTTTTTACTTTTCTTTACCTGTTATTGCACCCTATAGATCATGCGACCTACTCCACAATCCATTGACCTGCAATTTGTTTTCATTTTTTCCTTACTAGGTCCTCAAGCCATTTAGACAATGTTCATATCTTGGTTGAGAGTGAAAAATGACTCCCTCTGCCTTTAAATGCCCTGTCAGACCTGTAACATGCATTTTGATATTGAGATGTCATGAACACTTCACTTCATGCATGCTACTATCCTTATACCTCTGCAATTCTTCATTGTCCATGTCCTACTTGCCTTCAATACACCTTGTATACTTAGGAGGATGACACACAAAGTTCTACCTTCCTTAAGAGCCTCCACAGTCTGTAGCATCACATTTTGGTGTAATATCACCTCCTACATATTTCATTCTTCAACAATGTTGTAATATGATGAAGTTTTCTTCTCATAATACATGAGATACAGTTTTACTAAAGCCACTCTTCATATTTCATGGACATGGAGCACATTTGTCACATGTCAATACCCTAGAAAATCCCGATTCCTTCAACACAGACTTGTACTTGACCTTGTCATAGTAAGACAACTTCAATAGAGAAAGCATACCTTGGTCAATTTCTTGCACAATCCACTGTTATACTTGCCTTCACATCTTCATGGTAACTAAAACTCCTAGAAGAAGACATTATATGCTTGGTCAAAGATCAACAAGAGCTCCCCTTGTCTCAGTATGCTCATACAGACCTGTAGGTGGCTTTTTCTTGACAATATTGTCCATTCAACCTTTAATACCTCAGGATATGGCTCAAACTCAACTCTGTACAGACTTGTTAGCTATTTCAAGGTGCTATTCTTCCTAAACATGGATGGCATAATCATCCTTTATATTTACCTGAGAACACCATTTTATCCTCCTCAGTACTTCTTTGAGCTCCAATGTTGAACTCAAAATTGTAGACAACTCTGTCACTTGATGAACACATTTTCTCTCCTTCATAGACTTGATAGAACACTTGCCTTCTTCAAACACCTTTCACAAGCATAAGTACCTTTTATACTCCTTAACCATCATTCAAGAATCAAAAACTCACTTATAAGCCTACATATCTCATGATCAGATCTGTAGCATTCATTTTGCACTTGCACAGTCTACTAGCCCTACTCCAGGTGAAATCCACTTCTAGATTTTGATGTGTTCACTTTCTAGAGAAAACTTACCTGATTTGAGTACCCATTTAGCCATTACTTCTTCCCAAACAATCTTGTAGCATGTCCTTGAAGAACTTCTGCCCAGTTTGCAATTTGATCCTTCCAACTAGGTCTCTGGCACACTTCACAGTCAAAACTGAAAACTGTCATAGTTTCCAACCATTTGAAGATTTTTCATGACTTAACTCCTTTTTAATCTTGAAGAGGGTCTAAATATGATTCATTGTTCCAAATCTTGGCCTTCAATTTAACCATTTACACCATAGTAGGAAAACTCGCCAAAACCAAAAACTCGCCAGACCCCAAAAAAAAAAACTCGCCAAAAACTCGCCAATATTCGGCCAATACTCGGGAATATTCGACAACTTAAAAAATACTCAATTTTTTTTAAAAAACATAAATTTTAAGCAACACATAGCTACAAAATGTATCAAATGAGCCCATAAAATGTTGGAGAAGTGTTTTCTATTAGATTTGAATACAAATACAATACAAAATCGCATCATCATGCGAATACGACAATGGTGATAAGTAATATGAATTTATGATGATTGACATTGAAAAATATCATCATAAATTTCATATCTATGCAAGTTACAATATACAATAAATTACATTTTCCTCTTCCCCAATCTAGAGAAATATTGGGGAGAGGGTCTAGTGCCTCTGGCTCCACTAGTCCCCACACTCGGCTGCGTCTCCACGCTCCTCTGAAAGGTGCAATCGGCTCGATCCGGAACTAGATGGTGGTCTTTGGTGGCTCCTCTTTGCATGTTGGAGATCACCTCCAAAGATGTCATCCAGTCCAATATCTCCTCGGAGTCCTGCTAGTGCTTCTCCCTCCATAGCCTCCCTCTCAAAAGAAGCAATCTCGTCCGCTGTGAATGCAGGGTTTTCCTCTTCTTGCCCAGTCCACTCACTATATGGATCTATCTCATCCAAATCAATGAGCTCCTCTGATGTCGCCTCAACTTTTTTTGTGCGAAGCCGGAGATTGTATTGCACAAAAACCAAGTCGTTGAGTCTTTTTTGAGTCAACTTGTTGCGCTTCTTCGTGTGAATGGCCTCAAACAAACTCCAGTTGCGTTCACATCCAGAAGCGCTACAAGGTTGAGATAGAATTCTGAGGGCTAACTTTTGAAGATTTGGGGTATTCCCTCCCCAATCCTCCCACCAAGAACCTACAAACATTTAACAAGATAATCAAAAATTTATAATTAATTAATAAAATCAAATATGTAACTAATAAGTAACTTGGTAAACATTCTAAGTAACTTGGTATTACCTGGTGACTGTGTGGTTCTCCCTCGAATAGCTAGCGCTGATGAAAAGAGTCTCCCCCTACCATGTTTGTAACTCTGCAGCTCTAAAATAACGAGGTCCCTCGTCTCAACATCCGGTATCATCCTCTCAATACATGTCGAAAGGCCCTCCATAACCTCTCCATTCACATCTGTGAAGCTGTCAGAGTAGAAATACTTGGGGTTGAGGTAGTACCCCGCTGCATGAATAGGTTGGTGGAGTTGATTGTTCCACCTCCGATCAATAATCTCCCAAAAGGGACCATATCTGACGATATCCCCCCTGTAATAGTTTTGGATAGACTCTTTGGTCCTATCCATGGCCTCATATACAAACCCCATGGGGTTTTGCTCCCCATCAACCAAACGCAAAACTCTCACCAACGGCTCTGACACCTACACACAAATTAAAATGTAAGATTGCAAACTTACAAGTTACAATACATATTAGAAATGAAATAAAAAAGTGAAAAGTAGAACAATGTATTTAATATTTATAATTTAACAAATTAAAATAAAGGAATGAAATATAAATCGAAGTTTGAAATTACCTTGATGATCTCTATAGCTCTCTTTGCGCAAAGATATCATCAAAACTATCTTCGCATGACCCTCTCTCCATCACTTTCTTTGAATATTGTGAGTCTAGCCATGCTTGAGTCACAAACATTTGTTTCAAAGGTGTCAACAAACTAGAAATACTTTGCAGCATCAAGAAGTTAGTTGTGAAACCTTGTGACATCGGCTCGAACAAGTTCTTTCCCCTTTGTGTGTACTCTCATCAAGCTCAGAACCCAAGGGTGATTGTATATGTACTTCGTTATAGATCTTGCATCTTCTACAACCGGCCTCACCCAATCAATTTTGCCTATGTCCTCCAAAAGAAGGTCAATGCGATGAAATTTGCACCTGAGGAGTCAAAAGAGTGATGGATGTCTCTCTCTATGATAGTCTCTCCAGGTGCCACATATCTTTGCTGCATTGTTATCGTGAAAACTTGCACAACATTCGTACACTGACCTCTAATCTGTTTGTCTCTAACATAACACTCAAATTTTACGCATTTTTATTATGTCAGAGGCATCAATAGATTTTAAAAACACCATCTCACCGTTTGAAGCTGCTAAAAAATTAACAAGGGTGCGGTTCCTTCCATCCGTCCACCCATCTGAAAGAATGGTGCATCCGAATTTTTTCCATTGTTTCTTGTGCTCTTCTAGCATGGTAGTGGCATCTGCAATCGCACCCTCAAGTAATTTTCCGCTCAAATCTTTTGGAGAGGGTGCCTTGTACCCTTTCCCTACAACTGTCAACGCTGTCACCAAGTACTCCCAGTATGGGCTCTTTGCCACATTGAATGGCAAGTTGTTGTAGTACCAAAAATTTGCACAAGCTTTATCCACTTCCTCGTGCATATCTTTGTTCCAGAATGCACCATCCAATGAAGGTTGTGCTCCAGGTGTGTTCCTTGCCACAAAATAACTCGGTATGCCTTTGCTCGAACTCGATGAAGATGAGCCTCTTCCGGCTCTTCCTGATCGTATGCGTGGACCACGAGTAGAGCCCACAATTGTTGCTGCATCATCGTCTAAATTCTCTTCCATTGCAGCCCCAGGTCTAATAGCTTGTGCTATGGCTGCCTTCAACCTTGCGTTCTCTAGTTTTTTCTCCTCTAACTCTGCCAGCTCTGCTTTAATCTCTCGCGTTGCCTCTTCTGACACGTTGGGGCAAACTGTAACATCTCGGCAAGGAATAGTTGAAAGGTGATATTTCAAACGATTGATGCCTCCATTCATTTTCTTGTTACAGAAAGTGCAAAGAATTTCGCCCGCACAACTTCCACGTACAGCATACTTCCATGCTATGGAACGGGCATTCGGAGGAACGGTCCCTGCTAGTGATCCAGATGCCGAACCTGATGCCGAGCCTGATGCCATTGTTAAACTCTAATCTGTAACACAATGCACATTTAAAAAATTAGAAAACGTAAACTTAATTTAATTTTAAAAACAAAACATGCCTGAATAACAAATTTGCGTAAGTAAAAAAAATACATTACAAGCATTCAATTTTACATTACATGTATTTAGAATTACACAACGAATCGATTACAATACACATACATAAAATTTAACTAATTTACAATGAATTTGCGTTAATTAAAAAAAAAATACGTACCTCTAGCTGCAAATGAGTATTAAAAATTTACAAGTATTCAATTTTACATTACATGTATTTAGAATTACACAACGAATCGATTACAATACACATACATAAAATTTAACTAATTTACAATGAATTTGCGTTAAAATAAAATAAAATTACATACCTCTGGCTGCAAATGAGTATAAAAAAAGTACAAGCATTCGATTTTACATTGCATTGATTTAGAATCACAATAGGAATCTATAAAACCTAAATAATATATTCAAAATTTGGAAAAACTTCAAAGAATTAAAAAAAAAAAAAAACCTACCTCCAAATGCAAATCTCCAAATTCTCTCCTCGAATTCGCTCCAAAATCCACTCAACACAAGCAATGCAAGCTCAAATGGTTGTGTGAGTGACAATGAGGGAGTTGAGGGCCTTAAAAAGAGCCAAAACCGTGTAAAAAGAATGTTTTTTGCGTGTGAAAAGCGTGTATCCGTGTACAGGCCGCGTCTGGCGAGTATTTAGCACGGGCTCGCCGAGTTTTGGCGAGTACTCGCCGAGTTAACTCGGCGAGTACTCGCCAAAACTCGGCGAGCCCTGTTTTGGCGAGTTTTATGGCGATTTAACCGGGTTTAGGTTTTTTTGGCGAGTTTTTCAAAAACCGGCGAGTTTTCGGCGAGTTTTCCATCTATGTCTCCTAGAGCCCAAGTAAAGATAGAGACAACTTAGAGTGCACAAATATTGGTTTCAAGATTTCAATCTTTGCAAGAACATTGATCAATATCCTCTAAACTCCCGAGCATTCATATTTTGGTATGAAGCAAAGAAATAACAACCACACACATGTATTCTCTTGGCTTGACTTCTAACAGACTCCATGACCTCCGCCTCAAACCACCCTATGATGATGGTCTAATCAAGTCATCATATTTGATGACTCACACCCTCTTCATTTCTTCTCCATGAAGCATGAACATTCTTTAATCCATTGTAAGCATGACACAATTATACTTAAACCAATATGCTGACCATAACCAACTCTTCTCGACTCTTATACAAACCTAGACTCTTTACCACTTAACAAAACTTCATGACATGACTCGAGACCTATATACGTATAAAACAAACTTTGATCGCTGACTCAGTACAATACTTGACCATGACACAAGATGGAATACCAAGACCTCTTAAAGGATCATCATGACTTCATGCTCAACCTAAAGCACTTGTACCACTTCTACCACACAAATGCATATCATGGACAGACCTTGAGAGACCAAGACAAGATTTTAAGCTGACTTCAAACATCAATATCCCATGACATGACAGATACAGACTCAATACATGACAGTACATCCCTTAGAAGGACTCCTTGACCAACACCACTCACTTTTATCGCTTAAACAACTACTAACAACATATGACTTCAATACATACCATAGAACCATGAAAACACACCCTACAGTAGCATACCTCAGAACAATCAGCTCCCCCTTTGTCCAATGCTTCATAAGAATCATTATACCTCTAAGAAGCCTAGTAGAGGCATATAGCATCATAATGCACCTAATAGAATGACTTGAAAAGGTCTCAAGCGTTCTTAGACATCTGAAAGTCACCTTCTTCTCCTTGCTTTTGATCTGTGTTCTGAGCCATCCCTTGTCTTGCATCAATAACAGCTCTTGAAGAACCATCATTGTTCCTTCTAGACTCCCATATATTGCCTTGACTACTAGCATGCATCCTAAACCTCTAAAAGCTTCTTTCTTGCACCTTAGGACCTTGAAATATTTGATCTTGCCTTGAGTAGCCATGGTGACAGTTCTAGCAACATGACCAACTTCATTGCAACTGAAACACTAACTAAACTCTTGCTTTGTAGCCTTCAACTTGATTAGGTGGATCATACAAACAATATCTAGCAACATGCCCTCTTTCATGGCAATTGTAGCACACTGCATTATTTAGCTTGCTCACTCCTACTATCTCTCCAAGGATGATCATCTCTAGCAGACCTCCTACACTCCTTTTCCCTATGACCAAATCCATTACAAGTAAAACAATAACCATTGAAAGATCTTTCATACCTTGAAGCATTAGGTTGCCTAATTGGTTTTGTCTTCACATTGTCTTTGAAAGAAGTCTTCATCTTCCTTCTTGCTTTTGTCCTCATCCTTCTTTCTTGGAATATTATCATCTTGCATCTTTTCTTTGCCCTTGAGGTCATCACTAAACCCCAAACCTGCTCTATCACTGTTGATCTTTGTTTTGCCAAGAAGATCATCAAGATCCTTGGTGCTTTTCTCAAATTTCTGAAAATATTTTGCCTTCTTATCAGCCTCTAACAACTCTGCCCTTAGGAACTCTATATCCTCTTCAAATTTGTGCACATACTCTCTTTGTCTTGCAAACTAGTGACTAGAAACTTTACCTTTTCTTCTAGCAATCTAATTGACTCATTTAGCTTGCTTGTTTTAGACCAGTGCTTCTCTTCTAGATCATGAATCTTATCTTCATATCCTTTGATCTGAGATCTCAACTTCTTGTTCTTCTTTTCAGCATCCCTTAACTCCTTTTGGATACATACTAATTCATCTTCAACATCATCTTCTTCTTCCTCAGAATCTCTGCAAGAACCTGATATGAAATCACCTAATAATGAAGAACCACCACTAGTAGATCTCATGGCATCTTTAGTCATGAACAACACCTCATTCTCCAACATCTTCATGATCAAATTCAGACTCAAAATCTGAAACACCACTACTAGCATCAGATAAACAATCATCTTCCTTTGTGTAAAAGCTTCTTTTTACCTTCTTCTTATAGTCAAACCTCTTAAAGTTATTCTTACTTTACTAAACTTATGATTCTTCTTGTTCATGATCATCCTCATGATCTTCATCACCTTCCTTTTCATGCCTATGAGGACACTTAGCAGCAAAATGACCTACTTCACCACAATTGAAACATTTAAATGGAAGTTTACCTTTGTACTTACCAGATCCAACATTCAATCTTCTAGCCACCATTGCAAAGAGTTCTTCATCATCAATTTCAAGCATTAACATCATCATCCTTTAGGCCTTTTTTGCATTTGGTCTTCATTTCAGATTTGAAAGCAATCTCTTTCTTGGCTGGTTTGGAATCAACAATCCTCATTTCATAGGCAGTCAAAGTCCCATACAACTCATCCATTTTCAAAGTAGTCAAATCCTTGGCTTCTTCAATAACAGACACTTTGGAATCAAACTTAGTGTTAGAGATCTCAAAACTTTTTTGAACTACAACTTCTTCCTTCACATCTTCTCCTAATCCTTTCATGGTGTTGAAAATCTTGTCAACCCTAAGAAAATATGCAGCAATAGCTCATCATCATTCATTTTTAGTCCTTCAAACTGATTTCTAAAAGTTTGAAGCTTAGCATATTCTTACCTTGGAGTCTCCTTCATATAGAACTTGAAGTTTCTCCCACATAGCCTTAGTTGATT
This sequence comes from Taxus wallichiana var. yunnanensis, assembly GCA_018340775.1. NCBI lineage: Eukaryota > Viridiplantae > Streptophyta > Pinopsida > Cupressales > Taxaceae > Taxus > Taxus wallichiana. Next base: position 325,511,730 of record CM031236.1, read on the forward strand.
TGACAATGCATCACCTTCACAAGCTCAGATTCACCTAGACCACACATGATAGCATTCATAGCCTTTGAATTATCACTACACAACTTCTTATCTGCATTACTAGTTGGTGGAGTAGAAGAGAATATAACCATCCTCCACATATTCCAAATATCAAACCCTAGTGACATGATGTGAGTCCTCATCCTCTTAACTCCAAAAATCATAGTTCACTCCATCAAACAATGGTGCCTTGCTGGAGTAGAAGAACCACTCTATTGACTCACCATTTTTGTGCTTCAAGGATCTCCTTTCAAGTGATCAAACTTCTCCAAAAGGACTTCTCTGATACCAATTGTTGGAAGCACAATGGACTTGAGAGGGGGGGGGTGAATCAGTCCTTAAAAATTTATCAATTTCATATTTATTACTTAAACCATAAACCATTCAACCATTCATTAATGTGTGCACAACACCATCATCAATCAAATCAAACAACCATGAACAGAGAGAAACACCATAACACAAGATATAAGTGGGAAACCCTCAAGGGGAAAAAACACACTAAAACTTCTGATTATATTACTCAAATCAAATGAAATTATTTACACACTCACAAGGATTTCAACAAGCACCACAAGGAGCAACCCCTAGTTTAGTGAGCACCAACCCCTAAGGAGCACCAACCCCTAGTTTAGTGAAGCACCAACTCCACAAGGAGGCTAAAACCCTTAAGATGATCAAGCACCCACTCAACCACCTTTTGATGAAGATATATGATGTATTTTTTGCTGCAACAACTGATGGAGATCACAAGATTCAGCTCACAACCTTCAAACCCTTGTTCAAACCCTCATTCAACTCGCTTATATCTCACTTTTTCATGACTTTCTCATGCTTCAAAACCCTTGCACACACACTCTCTAACATTCCTCAACCTATTCCACACACTTCTCAAACTCTGAAAATCAATTCCTTCATACCTATTACACACACACACATGGGTCACACTTTTTCCCTCTCAAAGAACTAGTTCAAATTTGAATTCAAACTTCACTTTATACCCTTCTCAACTTAAAAACATAAAGAGTTAGGTCCCTCCTTTATTTAGACCAATAAAATCTTAAAACATCCCAATACATTCATTAAAACATTCACATTGGACCCATGTAGGTCGGTCCATGCCCAAAACCATCAAACATGCTCAAAACTAGCTCAAAACCCCATCACCTGGATGAGCTAAAACCACAAACATCAAAACCATGATTATTCAAGCTCCAAAATTCATCACACATGTAAAATATGACATAAAAACATCATCCATGGTCGTTAATTATCTTTCACCAATCAAATTTATCATAACTACTCAAGAAGGCTCATATCCTTCTCAAAACAATTGTTTCAGGACCTTTCTTCACCTTTGGGCCTCAAGACCACCCAAAACAACTCAAATATGGCATGTAACCACTCATTGGAATCCTTAAGACTTTATATCACATCCATGCATTTAGAGCTCATGAAACATCCATATGTGCAAACCACACCTACTTTCCTCTTCACCAAATCAAGCTGCCCAAAAAGTAGTTTTACAAACTCAACTAGTTTCACCCTTTTACCACTTCAAGACCTCAAAAATTCCTTAAATAGGAAAAAATTCATCCCTCTTCACTCTCAACTGATATAAAGCATCAACTCATTCATCTCATGCATCATCTACCTCATCTTTCAACAAAAGCAATTTTGTCCTGAGAAACAAAAAACCTTCTTCTCTACAAATCAAGTTGGATGACCCATCAAATATCATCATCATGAGACAAACCATATACCATTGGAAATACCATTTGAATCCTCTTTCCATAACATATTACATTTCCTTCCAACTCCAAGTGGAAGGCCTTCAACCAAGTCCATCTCTGAAAACTGCTCAAAAACCCCAAAACTACCTTATGACCAGTCTTCATAAATAGGCACACTTTTCCATTTAGAAGCATCACCATGATCTAAAACCATCATGGACATCAATTAAAACTCCCATAATAAAAACAATGTCAATTTATTTTGCAACTCCTTTGGACAACCTTTCCCAAACTAAACTTCTTTCATAAACTTGCATTTTCAAGTGGGGTCCACTCATCACCACATGCTCTATCATACCTTTTATGGAAACCTGGAGGAGTCTCTACATCATAAAATCATCATACTATCACAATAAATCAATTATGGGCACTTATGATCAAATATCTCCTACCGCTTTTGAGCTAGGGTTTCAAGCACAAAAAGTTGTTTACCTTCTTAACATTTATTCATAAAAACATGATGAAATGAAATGACCTCATTATTTTTTTGAAATGCTTTATTACTCAATAAAAATCATCCCTGAAATCCACAAGGTCCCATGCAAAGCACACAATTCATGGTGAGCATCAGAAGGTGCAATTCGATCTGGAAAATCACCTTTTTCTTGACCTGTTTCACCATAAAACATCATAACTTGCAAAATATTCTTCAAAATGACTCCAAATTTTTCTCACACCTCTAGAACACCCCTTTTCATCATCATCTCAATCATCATCATAGCTCAAATAGGTCTCCATCTTCTCATCCCATCTCATTTGCATGACTAGCCCTTGGGGTTTTGCATGGTTTAGGCTAGGGTCAACTAAAACAACATTGTAACTCATCATGAAACCTCTCCAAAAGGTCCTAACAACCTTAATACATCATGAATCACTCACCTACATACATCCATGAGCTCACATGGCTCTACAACTCATCCTCATGCCTCCAAGCACCTAGACTGGTCTAGATGAGCACCTAAATCTTGGACTTCAACATGTACTTACACCTTAAAACTCATGTGAGTGCCTAAACACTCCCCAAAGCCAATTCTCGTGCCATCTCCATGTCTTTCCTACCATCATCCTCCTTAAGCCACCAAATGCCAACAAAACTCAATTCACCATGCACCATCACTACCAAATATTTTGAATTTTGAGACTATGATAATGATTAGGCTTGACAAGAACACAAGATAATCTCATAAATCAGGCTCATGCCATCAAAAACAATAGAGCTATAATCAATGCATGAATTGTTCTCTCTACTACAGAATTTCAAAATGAAATTTCTCTCCTTAACATCATGCTATTGATAATTAATAAAATAGATTTGAAATATCACCTGATGAAACATTATGTGGGAAACTGGAGTACGCCATAAAGAAATATGTTGTAAATGAAGCATTATTATATTATATTTGAAGAGGTAGAATGGGGTTCTACTTTAAACAATCAAATCCACTACAGTTCAAAGTTACACTAACATCAACTTCAAAAACACTTATCATGCAAGTAATTAGCCACTCCCAAACTCTGTTTTAAATTCTTCTCAATTCTATCAGGGGCAGTTTACCAGTCCTCATCCTTTAGTCTACATTTTTAACCATCTTCCTAAATTCACCAAGCTTATGTCATCAAATCTCTTCAGTTTAACTTTACAAGTTTGACCCTATCCTCCAATGAAAATCTTTCATTTTTTTACTATTGCACATTTTACAAACTAGCTTGCAGGATGTGCATGCTATAATGAATAAAGAATGAAATGTTTCAAAACGATTTCATTTTATTTTTTTCCTTATCAAAAGTAGGTTCATGAATCAGCAAAGGAAAGACGAGGACACAAAATATGTGCAATACAAACAAATGGGTTTCCTGGTTATATATGGTAATAATTACTTGTGCATTTTCCAGACTTATTTTTCAGTACATTGCATACTCTAACATGACTTATATCCCATCAATTTCTTTTACACTTCAATGTTGTTTATATCCTCCTCCAATAAACTTACTTTAATATAAAAAGTTTACTCTCCAGTTTTTCAATCATATATCTACTCCCACCTGAGCACTACTTGATGAAATAAAGATACCCATACGTATTCAATGGTCCTTTTCACAGATATGATTTCAAGCACACATGGCCCGCTCAACAAATGGATTTAGAGTGACATTACAATGATGGACTAGGTAATAGTAAGCAGTTCAATGGATTTTGAATTATGTTGCAATGATGGATTAGTTAATCGTGAACAGTTCAGTGTTAATACTTATGTTTGGGCATTGTGTTTGGTTCTCGAGGCCCTAAACAGACATGAATAATAACCATCCAAGAAAATGTTTTCCTGGGACATTGACACTCTTAACCATTATCAATTATACTCCTATCCTGAAGGGCACTCTGAAATCCAAGAAAATTGTTTTCTGTCAGAACAAAGTACCACCATTCGTCAAATAAGTGTTTCTTGCAAAACTTTAGTTGGAATGAGAAACACATTTACAAAATCAAAAAGCATGCAGAAAATAATCATCAAAGCACTGATGTGAGTATTAAAAATACTCCCGCATAGTGACAGATACCACAATTAAAAATTATCTAAATAAAATATCAAACCATTAGCACATGTGAGCTAAATGTCAGTCACCAAACCTTATCGGACAGTGAAGTGTTATTCTTGCTGGTCCTTCTGATAGCTCGTCATCTGCACCAACAAAGGAGGACAGAAAGCTTATCCACCTTTTTCTGCACGAGAATCAAATAAATATTTTCCTCCAACTAAAATAGTGTAACATTTAATATACAGAATGCTAGGGGCCATACAAACATAAAGAAAACACACTTTCCATGTAGCTTCTCGTGATTTTAAAAACAATCAATCTAACCCTAAATGAAAGAAAACACACTTTCCATGTAGACTCTCGTGATCTTAAAAACAAGTAAATGCGTGAAACACGGGATCAACTTTTCAAATGAAAAACAGCAGTCGGTTTTCGGCCACTATGATAAAATCAATAGGGGATGCCACAAATAAAACATTGTATATGAGAATAAAATATGGACATTGAGGCCCAGTAATATCTGTAGCAGATTCCAGTGAGGAGGAGGAGACTGGGACTGGGAAGCAGCATGACTGGAGGCAACTGTCTTGGCAAATTTCATCTTTTCAGCTCATTTTCGCAATCATTTTTAAGTAGTTGATTGGGCCACAGGCTGGCCAATCTTGATTCTGGATACTCAAATTATAATATCTTTCACCAGTTAGTGACTCTAACTTCCCTGATAAATTTATTTATCAACCTTTTTATGGATGCATGTTTTATAGAGTTGGGGATGCTCCTCTTTATTAACCTTATCAAAAAAAAAAATGGACAGAATTGGTATCATTTGGGAGCTCTACTGCATGTATAAGTAAAAATGAATGTTGAAAATGGTGTACTAATTAGAAAGACAGCATATTTTACATTCATTCTCCAATCATGAGATATGGATTGAACCAATAAGGATAAAAACCAAGCTGAGGCTTGGTTCCTAGTAATCTCTATCCACAATTTCAAGTAACAGCACACAAATTTGTGCCATACCAAGTTTTTTGAAGACGAAGGAGGTGAAGCCACATGAATATTGTTAATCATAAATTGTTCTGTATCATTTTGCAAGACTATTTACACATCTTCGACGAGTTGAAGAGAATATACAATGCATTTACACATATCCAATGCTGAGGTAAAGCCAGATGAATATTGATAATCATAAATTGTTCTGTATCATTTTGCAAGACCATTTACACATCTTCGACAAGTTGAAGAGAATATACAATGCATTTACACATATCCAATGCTGATCTCATGACTTTTCCCAACGCCGATCTAATATTGATAATTGTAAATTGTGTTGAACACTTGAGTTCGAATGTGTCTACAAACTAAACACATGTACTCACATCTCAAAAATCTTGCGTTTACATAATATAACAATAGGTAATTTCTGAATCAGATGAATATATGATTATTATTAAGAAAGGTAATTAGGGAAAAAAAACATATGCAGTAACACAGCATGTCAACTAAACAACTAATCTAAATTCATCTAAGTCAAACTATATCCTAAATCTGCAAAAGAGACCCCCATTCAGTATGTACACAAGGGTACATGGAACTTATTAATCAAGCTCCTACAAAAATACTACCTAACTCCCATGAGGTAAAGCACTACAACTGCAATCACAATAATGTAGGGATTGCTATCCGAAAGAATCATAGGAGCTCTTCCAATATATAGTTGCTTGCTATCTAATTTTCCCGTCACCAAGTTCGTCATAAGAAGCAAAACATCTTTGCATTACCTTCCACTGAACTAATCCAGCTGATGTTGATTCTTTCCATGCACCTTTGAATAGTTCAAACAACTTCTTCTCACATAAAGTTCTCTGACGTGACAGCATCTTAGAGTTGGACATTCCAGACTTTAATTTTGCTGACAAGAAAGCATATCTCTCAGCCCCAACCTCTAATCAGGGTGCTTCAAAAGGCATTTTAAAAGGACTTGTAGAAGATTCTATAGATTAAATTGCATCCCATTTACCCTTGTGGTTGCAAAGATCTACACATTCAGGTCCTAAAAACTTTCCTTCCTTCAAGATGAAAATTGTAGTGTATTTTCCAGTGTAGAAGATTCTATAGGTTAAATTGCATCCCATTTACCCTTGTGGTTGCAAAGATCTACACATTCAGGTCCTGAAAACTTTCCTACCTTCAAGATGAAAACTGTAGTGTATTTTCCAGTGCCATATCTCCTCGCCACAAGTCCAGATATACAGAAATTTTGTGGATTGGAGGGGACTCAATAGAATCTACAGTACAAATTTTAGAAAAAAATGCATTTTATACTTCAAATCCCACAAACCTTCATTTTTATGGGGGAAAAATATCAGCAGATTTGCATGTGGCTCATCTCCATCACCACAAGTCCAAACTTGCAAAAATGTTTTGGATTGGAAGGGCTCAACAGAATCTACATTCCAAATTTCAGAAAATCATGCATTTTAAACTTTTGATCCTGCAAACCCTCATTTTCATGGGGCAAAATTTAAAAATATCAGCAGAGTTGCAGGTGGCATATCTCCTCAATACCAATACAAGTTTTCTAAAGTTTTGTGGGTTGATACACTCTAATGTCTGTAATAACCAATACAATTTTCAGGGCAAGAGTCCGAAATTTGAAGCTGTGATAAAAATCCCAACTGCATATCTAGTTTTCCTACAATTTGGGATAAGAAACAAAGCTGTCCTTTTAAATTTCTGCTCTAATTTTTTTCAATATTTCCTATTTTCCATCAATTTCATTGACAGGTAGTAGAAAGTTCTTCTTTGTCTTTTCATATTTTCTACGAATTTCATTGATGGCTAATTGAAAGGTCTGGCTCTAATTTTTCCATTTTTCCCTATTTTTTATCAAATTTCATTGATGGGTGGAAGAAAGTTCTCCATAAAAAAGAAATATATTTTTCTGGAAAAGATGTAAATGAACAATGAACTATACCAAACAAAAATGCTTCTCATCCTAATCTTTTAAGAATTTGAATGATAGAAATCAAATTAGACTCAAAAAAAAGGGGACCATGGGAACAAGAGTTCAACAAATTGAAGAAGCTATTAAATGAGACGGACAGACAAAGCTGTTGACTCCAAGATATTAATAGAGTATTATTATTACGAGCAAAGTAATATAAGATGGAAAATAAAAGTTTTATGAAAGGGCCATCATGATTTTAAAAGTCCAAGTTCAAGTTGAACATTTGTTAGAAAAATGTCTATTGGCATTCAAACCAAACCAATCAACAAGAGATCATTCCATCTAAGACAAATTCTCACAAGAATCTTCATTCAAATTCAACAAACATTTACCAGCAATGTTACAACAAAAGGGAGGTTACATCTCTACCTGGTTTCATGGACCAAGTGTGATCCGAGCATAGACGTGCCAGCCCACATGGTGCCAAGTCACATTCACCTCAATCTCGAGTTTCATGGTGTAGGACTTGCCATGATCTACCACATTAGCTCCCATCTAATGATGTCCAGCTCAATTGCAGCACCCCAAGTTGTCATGCAGCCATGAATCATGCTACACAAGTCAGGGTCAACTCCACTGCCGAACCTTCATGCGACGTGAAACCTTTGGGCCATGTCGAGTCATTCTCGGATTACTAAAATATCCCAAGTGGAATATCACTTGGAATTTGACCAAATTAAAATATATATAACAGCAAATGAAATTCTGATTTTTCTGGAATAAACCCAAATAGGGCAGCGGACTGAAAATTGTTTATATATTGCACCAAACTTGTCCAAATCACACAAAAATTTATGGGAAGCTTGCTAACATGATAACAAAGACTAGAAAAATCCGGACTCAAGGTCTTGGGCTATTGGTGAGTTACAAGTAGTTTGTAATCATCAACTCAAGTTCCATTCCCATTGAGTCCATTGGACGCTTTCAATAAGAGGCCATGGGTACACCCTGAGGTAGGGATCGAACTTCTCCATATGGACCAAGCGGAACATAGCGGGCGCTCCGAATGCGGATCGCTCACAGACATTAAGGACCCAAGCCCACCCTCATGTCCCACTTAGAGAAAGTGCTCCTCCACCACTCTAGTTCATAGCTCTGGTATAATAAAAGTGTTTACCTTCCAAATTTAGTTTGTAATCATCAACCCAAGTTTCATTCCCATTGAGTTCATTGGATGCTTTCAATAAGTGGTCATGGGGACACCTTGAGGTAGGGGTCGAACTTCTCCATATGGACCAAGTGGAACATAGCGGGCGCTTCGAATGCGGATCACTCGGCGGACATTAAGGACCCAAGCCCACCCCCATGTCCCACTTTGAGAAAGTGCTCCTCCACCACTCCAGTTCATAGCTCTAGTATAATAAAAGTGTTTACCATCCAAAGTTTGCCGATGGGGTCTGGGTGGAGTGGTTAAGTCGGATGGTTGTATCCGGCTCCACCCAAGTTCAAATCCCACTTAGGCACGATCCCGTTCGGGGTGGTAATGTCCGAGGAGTGCGGGTGACGGGCTAATCTAACAGAGGTGGATTTTGGTTCGAGAGTGCCTATGCTAGAAGTGTCTTCAAGTTTGGTGGTTTTGGTTCGCTAATTGTTGAGCTTAAATGTTATATCTTGGTGAATGTACTCTGGTTCGTAGCTCCGGTCAAAACCATTTATCTATCTAAAAAAACAAAGACCAAAAAAAAAATTTGAATTTTTCTAAGTAATAACCAACTGTCAGTAATTTTCAGAAAGCCCTAAACTGCAGAAATATTTCAAAAATTCATAACTGAAATGATTTTATAAATTCTAAAATTCGAACAGCAATATATTTAAATTATAACGAATCGATCCAACTGGAAAAAAAAAAACTCCAAACTTAAACCCTAGAATACACCGCTGCAAAACCCTAAGTAGATCGAAAATAAATAAAGCCCAAATGAATGAAACTCCTCCTAGGAATTCACAAGTCAGCTTGCCTCAAACGCTAGAAATAATCTGATCTCAGTAAATGGCTTAAGTATGGACCAAATAATCTTTCTTCGACATGGAGCAAACCCTTGAAATTCTCTAATAACACTGATCGAAAATCTGATTCGAAAGAAGCTCCAAATTAGCAAACTCGGGAGGATCTCTCACCACCGAAGAGTGCTCGCTAGCTAGAGTGGATCTCTCACCACCGAAACTAGGGTTCCCGGATCTTACTACACAAGCATAAAACATGCAACCAAAGAATGGCTTCAATATCGATAAAAGAGTGTAGTGTATGAATCTACCCTTCTACAAGAAATAGAAAATAAAGTACCATATATTCACCCATCACTTAAGTCATCGACAAAATATAACATAAAGTACCTTAGGGGAGCATCACACAACCTTATTTCACTTAAGTCACCTCAAAGTATGTGTCCAACGTCAAAACATAATATATAAGTGAAATGAAGGTGCAAACCATACCCAATAACCATCAACGTCACTAGCCCCTTGGGCATGACCAAGGCTAAGATGGATGAAAGGCCTCCTAGGCCACCTGCTCGGAAATGGGGACATTACAATCCTCCCCTCCCAAGAAATGCTTGACCCCAAGCATTATCCTGCGAAGTTGAATACCACAAAGTAAGTTCCTCCACTTCACCCGCAGTCACCCAATGATCGGTGTGATCCGACGTAACCAAGACACCCCATGTAGTCATCCTTGCTCTCCATGTTGTGTAGAGAACAATGCTGCCCCTGAAGTAGTATGATGCCCACACCGACTCTCCACCGGTACCCACACTGAAACTGCCAATCTATCTAGTCTTTGCCAATGTGAAGTTGTGCCATCATGTGATCACTCACAATCACTGCCTCTCCAGTCAACCCATGGGTATGAAAGTCCACTCTAAATCTATAAGCATCCCTTGTATCAACCTGTGAAACATCTGTATAAGCACTAAGCGTGCCAACTCTCTCACATGACCCACACTCGTGTGAGAGCAAGGCTCCTCATAATGTGTCTCAATGTGTCTATGGGGGAAAAGTCCCAAGACTCCAGTAAACGGTCAACCGACAATATCAACTCTACATAGTCCACCTCCTGTGTTGAATGTGAACCTACTGAATAACCAAGTAACTGAGTCAACTCGTCCCTCTACTGACTAACACATGGGTGAAGTGCTCACCGGGCATAGAAGTAATAAAATACATAGGAGTGCTATCCCATGTCGGCTCAGAAAATGATGAACTGTAAGCTCCGATTTGTCATAACGACAAACCGTACATCCCTGTATAAAGTTGAGGATATCCTCCCTCAACCCATGCCATCTGAACCTCTCCCATATGAACTTGTAGGTCTCATCGAAGCTCAAGTGTCCAGTCACGGAAGAACAATGCACATGTCGCAAGTATCTCCATCCTCAACCATGAATCTGACACAAGGTACAATCTGCCCGATAGAAGATCATCTCATCCTCCAATCTGTAGTTGTCATCCTGTATGTGACCATCCAGAATCTCACAAGTGTGTCGGTTCTTGGAGTACTCAACAAGCAAATGAGATCTCTAGTCTACCAAAACCTCTGATAACCAACATAATGATAGACTCGGGTGATTTGAACCGTAACCCCAATCTCTGTAATTGTCTCATGTGCAACACTACTGGTCACACCCACATCCATGACTCCACTCACCCTGTCATCTGGAGTCAAAGTCTCCATCATACCTAACTCACTCCCGACTCAACATCATCCGACTCACTCTCCACATAAGTCATCATGGTGTGCTCTGTGTCTGCAACAAACAATCCGTCGGAATAGGAGTCATCAAATATCCCACTTGTCTCACCCGACAAAGTGGATTGAGCAAGCCTGCTCCTAAGGATACTCCCAACTCTCACGAGGAAAGGAAGCAAACTGATCCTCGTATCTGTCTAACCACCATGAGCTCTAACTCCATGGTCCCATCCATCGAACTCCACATCAGCCAACAATAGTGAAACACCCCGAAGTGTTCCTGAAGAATACCAGGCCAATGGTGATGACACAAAGATGAATCCCAATCAATGGAAAACAAACTCCAATACGGGAACTCAATCTCCCAATGCAATGCCAAAGCCACCAACTCCTTAGGCTCTCTCCAAACAACAATGGACCAACCAACAAGGCCCTTACCAACAATGTGGAATCTCCTGCAATCTGGCTAATGTTGTCACCAACCTCATACATGTCCCAGTATACCTGAAATGTGCTCAAAAACTCAACCAGGAATAGCCAACCCCCATAATGAGTCTCACAGCCAACAAGTATGACTCTCCTAGTCGGATAAGTCATCATAAAAGGATGAAGACATCGGAAAGTCTCCACACCAGGATCCAAATCAACACATTGTACCTTGCCTCTCTCTAGGCACTGTGATCTGAGGCTCCTAAACCATCACCCTCGGTTCCCAAGAACCAACTAGAAAACATCTCCTCTCTAATCATAGTAGGGTGTATCCACCTCGACCAAACATCGATGGAAGAAGGTCCAACCAACTCATGGCAATAACGTACCATGTCTGATGATGTATGCTCTAGTATTGGCACAATAGGTGCCAACACAATGTCTGTGGCAAGCATGGTACACTCCTCAATGCCATCATACCATCCTCCACACTATGGCCCTCCGAATCACATGGTCTCTGATCACATCTATAGTCATCTCCTCGTTATCTGGCTCCACACCGTGACTCACCATATCACAACACTCAGTAACTAAGCTCTCCTCATGCAAGGTCTCAACCACGTCACCTGTCTGATCTGTGGCTCGTCCTGCGTGCATAACTCCAAAATCTCTGCGCACAATGCATGGGTCACTATCCCTGAGTCATCCTCATCTCGTGTACATGTAACAATCTCATGAATGTGACTCAACACCTCCCTGGAATGCATCCTGCCGACCACTAAATGGAAAAGACAGAACATCTCTCTGACGAGGTCCCAACACTCATGGTCCCACATCATCCAATAGAGTCTAACTCGGCCACTACCTCCAATATCCTGGACACTCAACCCAAATGACTGAACATTTGTCTGCATAAGCCCACCAAAAGACTCAACCAACAACTGAAGTAGCCATCTTATCAGGTCCTCATCATTTGGTATATCTGGTACCGTAACCCGGAATATCTCTATGACGCAAGTTGTCACCCTCAAGCTAACTCTCCTACTCTGATGTATCAACAAAGTCGGGCAAAATAGCATATCTCTGAGTTTGTCCAATGCAAATAACATGCTTTGTGATGGTGACAAATTTACCTGAACCAACAAACCAACTAATCGGTCTAGAACATGGGTTAGTGCCCTCCTCGAATCAGGGGGACGTAGAAGATCATGTAGCTCTATACTTGTCCCAATCAACTGCTGCACCAATTGTTCTTCCATCTTAGAACTATCCATTTTTAACCCAAACAGGTTGGAGGAAACAACCGCTCTGATACCACTGAAATATCCCTTGTGGGATATCACTTGAAATTCACAAAATATATAAAAATAACAACGAACTGAAATTCTGATTTTTCAATTTTTATAGACAACAATATGCAAGAAAAAAATAAAGAAATTTTTGTATTTTGCAAACTAATCACTTCCAACACTACCCAAAAGCTTCAAACAATTTATGGGAAAAAAATATATAGAAAATAAACAAGAGAAAAATTTTTATCTCTAAGTAATCTGATTTTATTTATTTATTTTAGGGCTAAAATGAAAAATACATTGACCAAAATTTAACTAGAGCTGAAATGATCTTTATAAATTCTGAAATGGACAAAATATATTTAAATTATGATGAATCTGATCCAACTCCTGGAAATCTGAAAAACTCCAACCAAAAACCCTAGAAAAACTACTACAAAACCCTAAGTAGATCCTCAAAATAAATAAATAAAGCCCAAAGAATGAAACTCCCCTAGGAAATAGTTGTTCCAAACGCTAGAAATAATCTGAAGATGGATGAAGAATGGACCAAATAATCTCTCTCTCGAATGGAGCAAATTTGAAATTACTTGAAAATCTGATCCAAAAATCTAATTTGAATGAAGCTCCAAATTAGCAAACTAGGGAGGATCTTTCACCACCAAAGAGTGCTGCTAGCTAGGAGTGGATCTCTCACCACCGAAGCTAGGGTTCCTGTGGGATCTTACTCCACAAGCAAAAAAGTATGCAACCAACAATGGCTTCAATATCATAAAAGAGTGAGTGTATGAATGAATGCCCTTTTCTCCCCAAGTGCTTCCTTTTATAACTTTTCATTGCAACAAAGGGCCCAAAAGAACCCTAATTGACCTCCTTGGGAAAATCCACATAATAATAAAAAATAACTTAAGTTACTTTATCACCACTATGCCAAAAGTACACTTAAGTTACCCCCAACAAAGAAATAGAAAATAAAGTACCATATATTCACCCATCACTTAAGTCATCGACAAAATATAACATAAAGTACCTTAGCCCCTTGGGCATGAGCATCACACAACCTTATTTCACTCACCAGCTGTATGTGCAAAATCCTGTTCATTGTAATTGAATACAAAGCACTATTCTGCTATCTGTCTTTAAATGTGGAATGGTTTACTGCCTTTTAGTTTCACTTTCTATAGCACGTTGACATAATAAATCAATAGATTACCAACTAGATTATTGGGTTGTCCCCAAAGTTCATGCCACCATCCTAGAACCCGTGATGTGAATCAAGGTGCCTTGCTCAGAGGTAGATTTAAGATGTCCACAATTCATTAGGTAGCAACCGAGGTAAGAAATTCAAAGTCCGAAGGAAATAGACTGGAATTGATGTGGCTTTCTCTAGGGGATGCACATCATTTACTGGGTCGAATTTTCCCTAAGCTGCTAAATATTGAACTAGTAAAATAAAGGTTGAGCAAGAAAACCACAAGATTCATTTGGATATTGAGCAGATGAAACAAACAATTGAATCTTCAGAGATGGAGGTAGTGAATATGAAGATGGGCTGTAAAGGATCATGAGATCTGAACACTTGGACATAGAATCAAGCAGCCATCAATCATCCAGGTTCCTGGCCCTAAGACTGCAAATGATTTGACCAAAACATTAGAAGAAGCTGTAAACAAGGAAAGATGACTGAAGAATGCAATTTCACAAGTGATGAAGAAACAATTGAAAACGTTATTAACAAATGTATCTAAGTTGATGAGGAATTATTCTCAATTTCCTTCTGTCAGTCTCAAATGACGTCAGTCAAAGTGGAGTTGGCGAGTTAAATGGCATTAGCAAGTGTGTGCTGGAAGGTTATACTTGTTTGGGACCTATTTTCTGCTCACTCAATGATGAAAAGGTTCAAAAGACAGGAAAAGGACTATTTTCTGATTGCAATTGCTACTAGTTTCCAGCGCAAAGAGTAGGCTTGGAAGTAATGCAAAACCTAGGCTAATGAAGTTGAGAATGGACTGGCAACAGCTATGAGATCATCATGTTCCTTGTGACTGCCGGAACGAATAGCCCACGGAGTTCAGGAGAAGAATTAAATACGAAGTATGAAACAGTTGAGTAATATGTTTATTCATGGAAGCAAGAAGATTGAGGATCAGAAGGAAGTTACTGCTGGATTGCTGGATTACTTGGTTTCTGCCAGATCTTTTCTCAATTCCAAACTACAAAGGTTTTTAGAATCACAAGCAGTAGACAAGGAAACTGTGTTCAAAGATGTGAGTTCAGTCTTAGCTATAATGAGGATGTTGAAATGCCAACTCAAAAGGAGTCGACTAGGATAACTCAAGCTTTTGTGCCCAGCAGCAAGTGATGTGACACATGATTTTCATGTTTTTAGCATTTTTCTTTGTGAAAGAAAGCTTCAACAACCTTTGTGATGGTTCTCCTATTTTTAGACAAAAGCAGCCCAAAGATAGATCACAACCATGGACATGCAGCAATCCTTTTTGTATTAAAAAAGTATGAGGAAGTCTATGACGGGAAGAACATCGACCCATATTGAATCCTTTTGGCTGGTAATTTTTCCTACAGATTCCTTTACTTGGTTAATAGTCTTTCCTCAACCATTGAAGTCTCCATCTTCTTATCCATTTCTTAATCCACTTTCAGGTTTTGAGGTTAGGGCAGCAGCCAGAATCCTTGAAGACTTAGGTTTATCTGAAATCAATAGAAGTCAAATGTGTAGAATGTTTGATTTGATAATTCTCACAAGGCTATTTGTAGTTATAAGACCTTTTACTCTGGTTGTAATTCAAAACTTTTTAAGACTTTTATGCAGCTCAATTAGTCTATTGGATTCAGTTTAGTTACTTGTCTTGTGGTTGAATGATTGTTATATTCATTTGCCTCTATTGATCCTGTTCTTATCCCAATTAGTTTCATTCAATCAAATTCTATTGGAACAATTCTTGTCTTGATTATTAGAATAAAGTGTGATTCTATCTTTTTGTTGCCTATTAACGTTCTTACCTTCGTTGTATATTGTGATCCTTTTCGTGTTAAAAACCTTAATTTAGTTGATGCCCAATGGAAAGGAATCAGTCACTTGTGATTAGATTAGGAATTATCTTTAAAATCATTTTTAATGATTTTATTCATACAAATCTGAAGAGATTTATTGAAAATCTTAATAGAGGTTTTTAGTTATTTTGAAAACTATTAGGAAGATCTCAAAGAGACACGCCCTTTGGGTTTTAAGTAAAAAAACTGAGAGAGATCTCTAGATCTTAACTGATTCTAGAGTTACAATCCAAATTATTGTTTTACCAATTTATTCTGGGGCTTTTTCAGGACTTACCAATCAAGTTTATAGCGCTATCATCAAAAGTGACAAGCTGGAAACACATCTCATATTACTGACACAGGAAAGAAAGTTTCATCCTAGCACATGCTTATGGGTCCCTGGCTCTTCTAGTCCCCAAATATGATGATGGGTAGCCATTGTATTCTAGACAACAGAAATCAAAACGAAACCAGCATAGAAAATAGGTATCCTCTTCCTCCTATTTATGATATTCTTGACCAAATACAAGCAACTAAACACTTCACAAAGATTGACTAAGCGTCAAACTTCCGACGAGTTAGCATAACATCTCAAGATGAATGAGAAAGTTCCTTCAAATAAAAGCTGTTTGAGTGGAAAGTAATGTTCTTTAGCCACATCAATTCTGTCCTGCAGCCATAACATCAAGGTGTGTCATTGCATATCTTGGTCTTTAGCACCACAAGCAGGATCATCTACAGCTTGAAAACATTGTAAGAGACTTTTTTATGACAACAGACAAAAAGTGTTTCTTTGAACAAGAGCCTACCAAATTATCTTCATTTAAAACCAACCCTCATGAGTGAATCTAGATCTAATAAGTAATAGGAAGTCGAGGTTCTGCAAGAATGGCACACATCATAAATCTAACAATAATTGAAAGTTTTTTCAGTGGCATGAATTTTACAAAAAGATCGTACATCACTACCACATTCAATAGCTCATGCAAACATTTCCAATGCTTCAAAAATGCTCTTTGCTCAACGCATGCTTGCACTATCTGGCTTTCAGTAGCCTTCTGTATAAAAACAGATTCTTTTCAAAATGCAACAGGTGCCATTCTTCAGCAAGAGAGGAAATCTAGTAGCAAACCTCTCTAAAGTTTCGTCACATGCAAAACAAAATTGCAACACATACAACAAATAAACTACACCACAGTCTGTTTACTCAAGCGATGCTGGCACTTTCTTCTTGAAAAGGAAAGCATGCAGCATACAGATCATCATCTGTTACAGTAACTTAAGAAATGAGGGTGTACAAGTTTGAACTTTGAACAGTTTTTGTACCAAAAGTCACTGCTTGAAAAAGTTACTCAGAGACAAAGAGACACTTAACAACAATACATGACAGAGTCAAGCCAAATCCCTTACAGATTCAAGCCAAGCATAAATTTCTACAAGATGGGCATCAAGTCAAATCACACTTTTAAGTGATACAAAACATTAGCTGGCACAATAGAAATGGGGGTAAACAGAGCCGGATTAAAGGTTAGGAGTACCCTAGGCAATAATTGGAGTGGACACCCTTCTCACAAACTCAGTTAATAATATTTTCCCATCAAGTAAATAAATTAAATTTGCCTGCATTCTTGTGTTTTAAATTTTGCATCAGGATCATAATAACTCACAAATTTAGAAAAACTATTGTACGAAAAGAATAAAAATATCCTATAAAATTATCATTGAGGGACGAGAAATATTTCATGGATGGAGAGAATTAATCGTAGGAGGTGTTTAGAATGCAACAAATACAATTTTTATACAAGGTTGCTTGCAAATCTGATTTACCAATATCAAGTAGGTGATGGGACTCAAACTTGAACAAAACACCATTTTTTCATAAAACAATAAAAATTCTTATGTATCTCACATGGATGTATGAAGAATTGTATTTGATCCAAGCCTACCAACTCCCCATAAAAAATAATAGACACTTACCCCAAAAAATAGGAATAAAGAATTAAATATTTCCTCCCTTCAATTATACTCGCCTCTACTGGCTACACCGGTGACATTATCAAAAATACATGAGTCTTTTCCTAAAAAAATTACGCATTTTCATAATCTAGAATTAGTAAAAATCATATGAGCTCATAAATATACCAGATTTGTTTTTACTTACAAAAAATAGTAAGTACATTTTATGTGTATGTGTGGAATTTATGTTACTATATACTAATATCAATAAATGGGTTGATTACGACAAGGTTGGTTTAGAACCATAGGAGCGATGGAGTGTCACATTAGCAAAAATTGCGAATTATGCGAAATTCGCGAAAATAGCGAAAAATGCGAAAAAGGCAAAAAGCTTGTTTTTTCAAAAATAACAAAGGCCATGGCGGGAGATGGGTTTCCTGCTCCGGTGCTAGGGTCCTCACTGGTGCGAACAAGATCCCAGTGGGAAATGGCTGGCGAGGCGGCGCCCATGGATCTAGCCCGTGAACTTGAAGCGAGAAAAGGTTGTGCTTGAATTGATAGGACAATTCGGCGCTTGCTTGGTTGTCAAAACCCTAGTTTCTTTGTTCAGGGAGTCGGTACTGGAAAACATGGCGGCGGAAAAAATTCTGGTGCAGGCTGAGCCAACTGTTGAGGCGATACAGAGGTCCCTTTCAATCCAACCCCGGTTGGGTCTGATAGGCTGAAGAGCTCGGAAGACTTCAAGGTTGGCGGAATCGATTTCAAAATCGTTGCAGAAAGTGTACATCTCTCGGTGCCTCCTCCTCCCAAAGCTGATTTTTTTGATTCGCGGGTGAAAAGGGCGATTTTCTACAAGTTTGTAGGCACCCGTTTCTCTCGGAGGAGGATTTCAAGCTGGGTCGCGCGCTTCTAGGGCTCAAATGCTAAACCAAAAGTCAGTTTCCATGCCAACGGATTTTTCCAGGTATGTTTCCCCTCCCCTAATTTGCTGAATTTGGTGCTTAAAGAAGGACCCTAGTTCATGAACTCTTCCAGCCTATACTTTCGTCCTTGGTCACCAAATTTCGACCCCTGGAAGGAAAAAATTTCCAAGGCCCTGCTTTGGTTAAGCATTCATGATCTACCTTTGGATCTCCGCAAATGGTCTGTTCTGAAGCCAATTGCGAACTCCTGGGACCTCGTGCCCATCCGTAATCCTACCCTGAATTTTTGGCACAAAAGCTCGGTGCGCCTCTGTGTGGTGATGGACCTGACTACCCCTCTGTCGCCGTCTTTGACTCTCCAAACAAATTCCAGCCCCAAGTGCTTTACCATTGAGTATGAGGGTCTAAATGCAAAGTGTTTTTATTTGGGCAGTTGGGTCATCTGAGTAAGGCCTACTCTTTGAAACTAGCCAAGGCTTCCAAGGAGTTGGATTCTCAGAAGGTTGGCTCTATGATGAAAGGGTGGAGGAGAGCGAAATGGCATCACCCTTGGTGGGTGATATTTCACCTCTTTCTCTTTTAAAAGAAATTGAAGAAGTGCATAAAAACTCGGGAATTAATTTCCCTTATTAAGGAAGGTTTCGATCAAGGGCAAGCGGCTTCCCTGAACTCGCTACAATCTTGGCTCCTGGATAAAGTTGAGACAAATAAGCTTTAGTCCCTTTTAGGTGATGGCGTCTTGGAGGAAGGAGAATTTGAGCCGGATCTGCTAGTACCGGCTTTAGCTTCCTCAAAATTGGCTTCGGTTCAAGCAGGTTGAAGGAGGCCATATGTGGCTCAGCCAGCAAAAAAGGCAGAAAATCCAAACAAGAACTGGCACTGTTGGAAGTGGATGTTGGCAAACAAAGTGTCCTGAACTTTGCCAAAGTTGTGTCCGGGAAGGCGAATGTCCTTCCCTCTCCTAAATGATAATACTTTCTTGGAATATCAAGGGTCTCAACACCCCTGATAAACAACGCTTGTTTAAGCATTATCTCTTCTCCTCGGAGGCGAGTGTGGTGTTGCTTCAAGAAACAAAGATGGCCGTTGCGGAAGCAGCTGCGCTCTGGAAAAATTTCAGTTAAGGGCTAGAATTTCTTCTTCTCCAATGCTACTGGGCCTTAGGGGGCTTGGGATTCTGGTGGAAGGAATGTCAGGTTCAGGTTGATCTTATCCACCAAAATCATAGTTGGCAGTTGGGTCGGGTTTGCCTAAAACGTTCTCATTCGGTCTTCTACCTCCTTAATGTGTATGGTCCGAATAGCATAATTGGCAAAAGAGAGGTTTGGCAAGACATCTCCAGGTCTTTGCTCCCCCTCGAAGATCAATTGTTTCTTCTTGGTGGTGATTTCAATGCTATCACCTCTGAGAAAGATAAAAAAGGTGGTATTTCTAGAAATCGGCAATCCCAGGCAGATTTTTGTTCCTTTATCTCTGACAACTCTCTTTTAGATATCGAGCCCAAGCAAGGTTGGTTCACCTGGAGCAATCGTAGGAAGGGCTTCAGTAATATTGTTGAAAGGCTCGACAGGTTCTTAGCCGGCCCTAAGTGGTCTCTGAATAATGTTGTCTTAGAATGCTCGATTCTGCCCTAGTCTGGCTCTGATCACTTCCGGTTTCCCTATCAATCAATATCGACTTTGCCCCTCGCAAATCCCCTTTTAAGTTTGAGCTTATGTGGCTGAGGGATGCCTCTCTGGAAAACAACATTTCGCAATGGTGGCACTCCTATCAGGTTGAAGGTTCAAAGATGCTGGTGCTTGCACAAAAACTAAAACTTCTCAAAAGGGATCTTAGGTCTTGGAACAAATCTTGTTTTAAGAATATCTTCCAAGAAAAGGCTAGAGTGGAAGCCGAGTTGAAAGCTCTGAATGAGTTAATTTTTGTCTCTGGCATGGGGGAGGTGGAGTTTCTTCTAGAGAAGTCTTTACTAGCCGAACTTGGTGAATTGCTTCTGCGCGAGGAGGTCTTCTAGAAACAAAAATCGCGGGAATTATGGCTCAAGGATGGGGACAGGAACACAGATTTTTTCATTCATCCATAAAAGCAAGGCGGAGCTCGTCTTTCATCTCCGAGATAAAGAGTCATGATGGTATTGTCCTCTCTAATCAAAAACAGATTTCTGATGAAGGGGTCCGGTTCTTTACTTCCCTCCTTCAAGGTGACATCGCATCCTTTGATTCAGAGCAATCCTCTTCCTCGACGATATCCCAACGCTGGTCACCGATGCTCAAAATGCGGCCCTTCTTAATCCCTTCACTATGAGTGAAGTGGAGAAATTGGTTTTCTCTATGGCCAAGAACAAAGCTCCGGGTCCAGATGGTTTTCAGGCTGATTTCTTTCAGAAATTTTGGAACATCGTTGGCTATGATGTTTGGGCGGTTATGGAAGAATCACACAGTTCTGTTCAGTGCTTAAATCACTAAATTGTACCTTTATAAGTCTCTTCCCGAAGATCCCTCAACCCTCTTCATTCGCGGACTTCAGGTCGGTTTCTCTGTGCAATACTTCCTACAAAATCATCTCGAAAGCCATTGCTTCCAGACTCAAAGGGCTGTTGGAACCTATGGTCTCTCCGAGCAATCTGGTTTCTTGCCAGGGAGGTCAATTTTGATGGTATTTTTCTTTCTCATGAACTCATTCATTCTCTCTCCTGCAATAAATCCCGGGTATGTTACTAAAACTGGATATCAACAAGGCCTTTGACAAGATCAACTAGCATTTTCTAATCAGAATCCTTAGAAAGTTTGGTTTTTCGGTTCAGTTTTGTAATTGGGTGTTCAGTTGCATTGTTGGGCCTTCTTTCTCCGTGTTAATTAATGGTAATGTTGAAGGTTTCTTTGAAGGTAATCAGGGTATAAGACAGGGCGACCCTCTCTCCTCCTTTCTCTACATTTTAGTGGCTGACTCATTGAGTAGGGCCATCAGCAATAAAGTTCAGGAAGGAAAATTGCAGGGATTAAGAATTACGGAGGGGTGGATCCTATTTCTCTCCAAAGAATTCGCGGATGACAGGTTTCTTGTTTGTGGCAAAGCCGGCATTCAGAGGCCGAGAATGAAGGGGTTGCTCGATGCTTATGCGGTCATTTCGCTGGACAAGAGGTCACCACAAATCCCTCATCTTCTTTTTTAACGTCCCCCTCCTCTGGAAGATAGAATTCTTGGCATATTCAGTTTCAAAAAGGCTCCCTTCCGGTCAAATATCTTGGTGTGCCTTTGTTTGGTGGCTTGGGTCGGACCTCGATGTGGAACGATCTCCTCTCTTCGGTTAATTCAAAACTCAACTCCTAGAAAGGAAAATGGCTATCACTAGCTGGGAGACTGGTCCTCATCAAATCTATTCTCAATGCCTCCCCCTTATACATGCTTTCCATACTGAAAATCCCCAAAAGTGTTCTATCGAAGCTTATCGGGATTATGTGAAAGTTCCTATGGCAAGGTCCCTCTATGGAAAGGAAAATCCCATTGATCAGCTGGGAAAATTTGTCCAAACCCAAAGATCTAGGCAGGGCTGGCATTCTCAACTTGGGTATTCAAAACTTGGCCCTAGGCGCCAAGCTTGTCTGGAATCTCCTCACAAAACCTCTATGTCTCTCTGCCCAAGTGGTGGAAAACAAAAATGGGGGCCCATCTTCCGAATCAATTCTCTGCATTGTTAATCCCCCTCGTGGTTCTCATATATGGAACTTCTTAGTTGAATGTCGGGAGCTCTTCTTATTCAATGCGGCCTGGAAAATCGAAAAAGGTGACAGTCGTATTATTCGGGACGATCCTTGGAATGGTTTTCCGTGCTTGGGGAAAATCCTGAGTTTGGGGAAATCAAGAGGCTCTTAGTTGAAGAATGGGGACCATATGTTTCCAACTATGGGCTGATTCCGGAAAATTTTCCTGCTCTATTGGAATGGAAAAGTATTGATCACCTAAATCTCTCTATGGAAACTAAGGATAGTTTTCACTCACTCTAGAACGAGCACATGATTGTGCTTTCCAAGGGTAATGATGAAATTGTCTGGACTGCGACCTCTTCTGGGAAATACTCCCTGCGTTGTGGCTATAAATTATTGCATGTTGAGCAGGAAGCTGAGGCTCTAATCTGGAAGGCATGCTGGTCCCCCTCGTGTCCCCCTAAAGCTGGCCTTTTCGCTTGGATGGATTTCAAAGGCAAAATTCTCACTCAAGAAAGGAGGAAGAGATTTGATTTTCAAGGTCCCTCAATGTGCTTTCTGTGTGAGAAGCATGAGGAAGATCGTGATCATCTTCTGCTTCATTGCCCATTCACAGCTAAATGTTGGAGTTGGTTGTGCTAGGCTCAATCTCCCGTGGGTCCAGCCCTCTACACTCCCGCAGCCATTTTGGCTTGGCCTGTAAACCTCCACTCTGGCGCTCTCTCCTCAATTTGGCTGTGTGGTATCGTGCTACTTCTTTGGCACATCTGGTGGGAGTGTAACAAAAGAATCTTTAGGGAGGAGCAGAACTCGGTGGACAGGGTCATTCTCAGGTTGGAATGGGCTATCTCTGAGGCGGTTTCTACTAATTGGTCCCGCTTTCATCACTTCTCCAACATTGACAGGGAAATCGAGCAGCGCTGGCCTAGAATTGTCAAGCCCGGAGCAGGTGCTCAGTGCCCTTCGATCTCCTCAGCCTCGCTCCGTCGGTTATCCCGTTGGCTCCCCCACCCCAGGTTTTCTCAAGCTAAATTTTGATGGAGCGGCCAGAGGTAACCGGGCATTATAAGAAACGAAAAGGGATTATTGGTCGGTGTCGCCTCCTACAAGCTCAAGGATGACACTTGTAATTCGGCTGAACTACAAGCTCTGAGCAAAGGTCTAGATCTAGCGGCCTCCTTAAAGATAGAAAATTTGGAAATCGAAGGGGATTCGCTAGTAATTGTGAATGCCATAATTAAAAAGAAAGCTCTGTCTTGGAAACTAGACCTAGGAGTTAAAAAGGTCCTTTGGCAACTCGGGAATTTCAGTGCCTGGAACATTAAGCACGTGTTTCGGGAAAGTAATAATTGCGCGGACATGCTGGCGAATGCGGGGATCAAGCAAGCACAACAGAGATAGTGGCATTCAATTCCAAAGCGTGGGAAGGATTGGGGATATTGGTCTCGCGAGGCGGATTTCAGAGCACATGTCGTCTAATGATACACTTGCGTGATGCGAATGGTCTATATAATGCTTTGGACAAGGGCTTCTCCTTATATTTTTTCTCCCTCCTTTTGCTAGCTATGGTTGTCCCTCGTCTACCATGAATTGCCTTGAGCTGTGATCTGCGTGAAATGGCGTTTCATTCCAAAATGCATAATGATTGAAAAGAATTTTTGTCTCTCCTGCGTCGAAGAGTTGGATGCCATCAAAGGAATCTTGGGCGAAGACTATCTATCTGGTTGGTTGGCCACACGTCAACAGTGGCGTTGCCTCTGTATTCGTTGAGAACCTGCTAATAATCCATCCCTTTAAAGCGGATGATCTTTGTGAATCAGCTCTGCATGGCTTTGACCAGCATACTGTGGTAACCTAGCCTCTAAAGTGGCGAATTGTTGTCTGGCGTTCTGGGTTGTGCATGAGTCTTTGCGAGCGCGTCGGGGGTGGCTGTGGGTGTCTTCAGCGAACTCGAAAAATGGTTCGGCATTCTCCTGGCCTTCACTAAGCAGCTGGTGGTGTATGCCCGGGACCGGGCTGCCAACCGTGCCCGCCTGGTGCTTCCTAATCTGAAGACCCTCTGCGCTCCGTTGGACCCTATCCCGCCTGGATGGACCGAGCTGCGGTTGTCTGCAGCAGGGGCCTATGACTTTCTCTGGCTGAACTGGGCGAATTCTGAAGTGAAAGTTGAAATGGAAGATGATACCAGCCTTGGTCGGGTGTCTCAAGCTGCTAGTGTTGCTGTCACCTTGGGGACTGGAGAGTAATCCCTCTCTTTCCTAGTACTATAGTTATAGTATATCTCGGATAATGCTGGCCTATGTTCGTGTATATCCAGCTGTTTTTTTCTCTTATGATTTTGCTGTTTTGCTTTGAAATCTTGAGGCCGGGCCTCTGTTTATGTAAATAGGGAACGGGTCCCTTCAACCCGTTTTATCTATCAAAAAAAAAAATGGGTTGATTACTATTGAATCTTCAAGTAAATTGTTTTAATGCTAAGTTCTTAAAATAGCTGATAATAAGGGAAATATTTGGATTTAGGTGCCCCCTGATTCCTGGCGCCCTAGGCAGTTGCGTAGTCTGCCTAGGGCTTAATCCCCTCTCGGAGGTAAAGATTGCCCATCCTAGTGGGAAGAGCATACTAGTTAAGACCAAGACGAGGACCTCCCAAACAGGTAGACTACAACATGCCCGATCAACATAAAAGGAAGATTGCACTCTCTTCTTACAATCTACTTTGTTGCATTTACCACCTTACTTCATCAGAGTTTACATCACAAGATTGAGTGACAGGAAATATTTGAGCCCCAAAAAAGTATTAACAGGTCTAATACAAAAAGATTGCACAGAAGACAATCCACCCCATCATGGTCAAACGAGAATCAGTACTTAAAAGTTATTGATAAAGTGCGGATCAATCTGTGAATGTCTAATTTTAACACCATTTATATATTTATTATTTACTTTCACTAAGGAGGTAAATATACTGCAAAGCAGTACCTGATGAAAATGAGGAAGCCGCAGTGGGAACATAATCACACAGCATTGAAGATGGTGAAGTAGATGGACAGTAACTCATTATAGTTATAGCAACTATATAATTACCTGCCATAGAAACATAAAAACATGTCAAGAACTCTTCAATCCCATCCCTAAAGCAAAAATAGCTCCCAACATACAACCCAATTGCTAAACAAACTGAAAATACAGAATTATATATTACTATTGAAATCCCCAATGGCCTGCAATAAATTTGTGCCAATCTTCAGCATGTTTGTCACATCTGTTGGCATTTGTGGACCTGTTTCCTGTTTCAAAGAAACGCATATCAGTTAGTGCGTGAAAAAGAAGAATTATATCCTCTTCATTAGGAAATTTCATGCTGTAAATGCTGCAGGCCACGATTATGGCAACATAAGCTCACAGACCATCGAGAAACTACATCGCTTTTCCACGCCCTTTCCATTTAGTAGGAAACTGTGAAAAACAAAACCAACTCTTAGAGACACACTACAGGTAAGTCATAAATGGAATTACCCATGTACTAAATTTGTAAAATGGACTCGCATACTTGACTTGAGATGGGGTTACAAGGCAAGCAGATGTCTCCAAACCATCAGTGCGGGCTACAAACAAATGCTGCAAGAGATCATTGAAGGCTCATCAATCTAATTCTAAATTTTAAATAATGTTTTCCTGCTATTCAATTAAAATCTAAGAAAGCACAGGTTTCGATAAAACCCTGTTAAAAGAAATCAACAAAATTAATAACCTTATAATGTCAACTTTGATACTAATACCAGAGTAAAAAAATCACTAATCATATTTTAATGTAAAAATCATTTCACAAGGGGTTTTCTATGAATTGTATGGATATATTTGTTGCAGATCATTTTAGATAACCAAATTTCTGAATCTCCAGATGATCATATGAATTCTGGTCATTTATATGGTAAGTGGAAACAGATCACAGTAGAACAAGAACTTGTAATAACTCTCATATCAACTTAGATTTGTAACAATTCAAAAATGTCCTATATGTTAAGTAACAATACTCTCATACCAACTTGGAATTCTGCACTTCAATCCAAGGAACTGCATATACCAAGAACTTTGAAAATAGTACAGATTCCAGTCTTCCATTTCTGAGTAGAGAGAAAAATGTTCTTGTGTATTCAAAAAGCCAACCAAGTAGATTTGCTTGTTTGCCCACTTATTTATACACATTTTCATGTGTTGCTTGTATACAGAGAATTGCTGATCTTGGAAGTTGTAGATTAAAACAAGCATAAATCCAAAGAAAAATTCCTGCTGTTATGCACACTTAAAGCCATTACTTTCCTATTAAAACTTGCTTGACTCATCACATCCAGTAACAGGGAATTGACAGAATCTTCATCAGGCAGAGTCATAACAAGTTTTCCAGCTATTCTTCAGTTAATAAGTTATTCAACCATTTTCGAGTAGAAATGAATACATATCAAACTTAGAACTTTGAGATTTTCATCGGTGAACATTTTAGGTAAAGGATTATATGATTTCTCATCAAACCAAACTGTGTCTATACAAGTATTAATGTAGCCCATGTGAGAAATCAAGTAGAGGACTTTCAACAGAGTTCAAAAATGAAACCTATAAACATAAAACAACTAATTGTATTTCCTCATTGTAAGTTCAAAATAAAAACATTAAAAACTTTGGGAAGTGTGCCTCACAATCTTTTACAATGCTTCATATTTGGAAACCCACCAAAGGTTATGAATATGTAATAGCATTAGTACATATAGTATGTGACAATGGAATGTTTTTCTGGTAGATGCTTACTATTTTTTCATGTGTAGCAGGCCGTTTGGCAATATGAAAGTCTGTTGCAAGAACTTCATAACCTGCCTGTACAGAGACAGAAAATAAGCTGTCAAAACTACCATAGGATAGCAATGCTTGTGTAATAGCCACCATCTAACCCCACACACAGTTATGAGGTCCAAAGGAAGAAACGAATATTCATGGCAGCATGCTATCCAAGAACAAGCATTAATCCACTACTGATTAGACCAATAACAAAGCACACAAACAGCAATCAGAGGCATGCCTTTGCCCACAATACTATCAGAAAAATGGCTAGGTGGTTTATTTCAATATAAACCTTAATTTCAAAGAAACTAAAATGCTCCCCAAGATCAACCGCGGGTAAAACCTGCACAGCATGAAGCTCTTAACCATTAATGGAGTAATAATTTTTACCTAACCATTCAAAGAAAAGGACATCCAACAAAATACAAAAATAGAAGGGTCAAAATAATTTTTTAAGTACGACACATTCTGTAGAAAAATAAACAAAACACTTATTCTGCATTATGTAATTTATTGCTTTTGCATTGACCTCTAATATTACCTAGAAATCAGTATGAGAGAGAATATCTATGATTAAGGGAATCTTAAAGGGCACTCACAAACAATGCAGAACAACATTCCACTTACTCGGGAGTTTTATAGGGAACTCACAAGCAATGCAGAACACCACTCTACTTACTCAATACATAAATACTTATACTATGCTATGATACTAATGTGTAGCAACTCCATGCTGTCACTAATAGTAAATAAACAAAAACAGGGTTGAATAAAACCCAGCTAAGTTTCTCCTTGAATATTCAGCATACATATGTAATGTATTTGCAATTAGAAACATTCACGACATATATGCTCTTATATATGTGCAATATTCGCATTTCTCATATTCTTTAAGGGAGCCAAGTTCTGTAAACTCAATTTTTGTTCACCTAGGACTTTTAGAAACCTGCCCAATTGATCCAGCGTTCCCAAAAATCAAAAAATCAACTATTCCTTTTTCCAAAGCATGCACTAGATGCACCAGTGATGTTCTGGCAACCTAAGCTAACATAATGCTAAATTTTCAAAGTCCTGTTAAGTCAAATCCTAATTTAAAAATCAAGTCATAAAGAATCAAGTCATAACTGCAAATTTAAAAATTCCAAATTTAAGAGGTGCAAATTGGGTATGAGTACAGTGTTACAATGATTTAGTTGTATCAAACTTTAGAGAGCAAGAAATATTTTTGGGTGCAATTTTTGGTTGCTGTCCTTATTATGGCTCTCCTTAGCTAAATCTCAAAAGCTTCATACTCCATCTACGTCCAATTTTCTGGCCTGAAAACCATTGGAAGGCCATATGTTTTCTTCCAGACCCACTTCTGTGTGGTTAACCATCCATCACACATCTTGAGTGGTGTGAATTTTGGGCTCTGGTGACTCAGCCCTCTTTTGCTTTGCCCTAAGATGTACATGAGTGTGCCGCCTTCTCCATGCTATATCCAACCACTTTCTTGCAGCCTATGCATGCCTTGTTCTCTTCAGTTTCAATATTCTTTGGAAGTTTATCTATTCTACACAATCCAGGCCTAAACGCCACTTTGCTCAATTGCCCATCTCAGCATAGACATAAATGCCACTTTTCTCATTCTCCCATCTCAGCGTAGACATATCCATAACTTCTTTGAAGTCCAAGCTTCTCTTTGCTTTGGGTTAAGGTGTATTTGTGGGCACAACCATGTTGGCCTTCCAAATCTCTTGAACCCCTATGTATGTATTTCTTAACCCAATGGATCATCCCACCCACTCTATAAGGGTTTCTTACATTTTGTGCACTCGAGATCCACCACTACATTTTCGCTTGCACAATAAAACACATTATCTTCCCGGTCATTATTGAGGCTTTGTTTGCACTTCCCCTCTTTATTCTTATGCAATTTCTTCACTTGATGTCATAAGACTCTTTTGAATCCACCTTGCACAGGCCAAAGTTGAGGAATTTGCTTCTTCTTTCTTCCAATCAATGTCCTCATCTTCCTCTACGAGTCGTAATTCCTCTTTCTATGTAGATAACTTGTGGAGATTTGAACCTTCCTCCTAATACACAAATCTGTTCTCATCCAAATGCACTATCACCCATTGTTCATCATTTCAAAAATCATAAACTACTACATAAATCTCATGTCTCCTTTGTTTGCATATCATTGTGGTGTACTTAGTAAGGCTAGATAATTGTCCCCTTTGGCCATCTCGATAACCTCAATATCCCCAAAATTTCTAGCTCGGTGTTCTTCAATGTACTTATGAGCTTCGCCTTTGTCTTGCTCATCATATACAAAACATTCTTTGAATGTTGCAATGTAGACCTTCCCATCCGCATCCATGCATCCTTGGTCAAAAATATTAACCCATGCACCAATATCAACGAAAAAATTCTCCATCCATAGTCGTTGATCTTTGCATTAATTAGCAATTCTTTGTCATATGTAGGGTTATGCACAAAGGCAAGTCCCATTTGACTTTTCCGGCTTTGTTTCCATTGTCTCTGGGTTTCCCCATACTTTGTTGAAGCCAAGTATTCAACAAAAGTACCACCCCTCTCGTTTTTAATAACGAGAGAACATCGGCGAACCGTCCTACTATACTTGGCTTGGGCCCTTTCATGGTTTCCTTGAGTTCCCTTGAGCTCTCTTGTAGTTCTCAACTTGGTTTGGAGGTTCTCAATTACTTTCCTTGCCTCGATAATGATGCCTTCTATTTAGCGGCATCCGGATATACATCTACCTTCTATGGCTTATACCCTATCTTCACCTTCCCTTCTCTCTGTGTAAGTCGCAATTTCTTGTTCTAGATATACCCCACCTCTTGCAGCAATATCGATGTCACACCCCTTCAATCAGAAGCTTGCATTAACAAGTGGAGGCATGTGCTAGTTTGGATTCACTATTAGCTTGCCTTCCCTTTCTATGATTCCTCGAACGGCAACAACATTTTCTTTCTCGATCCATGCACTCCCTTGTCTTGAGTTCTTCCCTACATTCCACACAAGTAGGGGACTTAGGACATTTCCTTTGATAATGATCGGTGGGCCTACATTTCAGCAACAAGTGCCCCAAGCATGAGAACCACTTCATCCTTGGCCTCTACATCTACGAGCTCTCCCTCTACCAAAATCTTGTTCTTGGTTTAGTACTGATCGTTATCATCATCTCAATTTGTGCACCTTCCTTCATGCCACTCTTCAACAACTCGATAATTTTTGGTATTGTGCATATTTGCTTCACACACTCTTCACCAACACACAACCTTTGTCATTTCGCCATTCTCAACAATGGGCAATTCTCGGTTTCATGCGTCGCTTGGCACAAATCACAATACAAGAGCATTGCCTTCGGTTTCTTTACATTGTAATCATTCCTCGTGTGTTCATTTGTCTCACATTCTATACACCAAATA
The DNA here is from genome assembly GCA_018340775.1 of Taxus wallichiana var. yunnanensis. Classification (NCBI taxonomy): domain Eukaryota; kingdom Viridiplantae; phylum Streptophyta; class Pinopsida; order Cupressales; family Taxaceae; genus Taxus; species Taxus wallichiana. The sequence goes on from CM031236.1 coordinate 325,542,426, forward strand.
CATTTGTGTAACTCTTACTGCACTCCCATTATTGTCAACTTCTAGTTATGTAGCATAATGGAGATTTATACTTCCAAAAATAGGTTTATCTTCATATGGAAACCTCCATCTACTTCCATTCATATGGGCATTCTTCAATGCCTCTCACGGGTCTATGGATATCTTCATTGCTAGTTGTCTCCTAAATAGAGCCAATAATCCTCCAAAAATCATCAGGCATGTTGCAATGGGTGGAGATTATAAGATATTTTTGAAAACATAGTCTTTAAGCGTGCATCATATGCATGCACACTCTTTGTGACCTTCTACTTTATCTCTTTTAGCACAGAGATATTATGCCACTCATATTCAAGGATGTGAATTTCCTTTAAAAGAGAGCTTCATCGCTTCAAAATCAACAATAGTGTTGTAATGATCAAACTTTTGATACCAAGTGTGTGTGCGGCCGATCAAATTCATTACAAATAAGTGTGATTTCTTCTCATGTGACACAACTCCTTTCGCAAGTCAAGTTATCTTGTACTTGTGCAAATTCTTTGAGGTGCCTTAGTCATGTCATAATATAGTTATTCATGCAAAGACAATTTGGACTTATGCTTGTGTGCAACAATTCCAACGTTCACCACTAGTGTAGGTCCACTTGAATTCATCCCAACATTAAGTGCGGTCGTGATCGGGAAGTCCAAGTTACTACGGTCCGCATGACCACAACATTACTTGTAGTTGGTTGAACTACCCTCCCTATGATGCACTCATACATGGCACAGTAGTAACCATGTTGGCTAGATTTTTTGCATTGCTGAAAACCTAGGCAATCATGAGATAAATCTCCCTCATTTACCGGTGAGGCTCCCGTGTCAGATTTGTCGATAAAAATATGCTAGTATCTATATGGGGGTTTTACTTTAACTATTCAAACTCATGAACCATAGCTGTCAAAGCTCTGCAACAAGTAAATAGTTGTTTAAGAAAGGAAATACTTGTAGAAGGAAATAAGAAAATACAGGGAAGAAATGGAGAAGATGTACAACCCAATCAATAGATAACAGAGCTGATTGCATGTACATAGAAGAAACCAATAGCTATCAACGCACAAAATTATAAGCAAAGGCAACTCCAAATCTAGATCTAAAATAACACAAAGTCTATTAGAAGATCTAAGATAGAAAGCTAGAAACAAATTGCACCGTGACACAAAGTTCTCCGAAAGCCTACTCCTTTATATTGCTTTGCTTCAAATAGCTATCAGGGGTTTCAGCACAAAGTCTGGAACACAAGAATGCTACTTACAAATTTTGATCATTAACCCGAAGGTTCTTCTTCTACTTATAGAATGTAGAAGGGAAAGTACAAATGGGAAACTCAACTGAACTGAAACATAAACAAGAAGTAAAGATGACATCTGGTAATCATTCTCCTCTAACTTCTCAAGTGACACATCTATCACTTAACTAATAGAATCATTCCACATACCTTAAAGCAATGGTTTCAAAACCAATAACTTTAAAGTTTTACAATTTCATCCGGGAACGTGGAAAATAGAAGAAGAAAGTCCCACCAGTTGTAACATTTATATCTTCTTTTTGTTCTGATACTGAATATACTTATCGAACATATAATTCAGCATCTTCCCATCTGTCTTAGCCACAACTTCCTTTTCTGTCCTGAACTACAACAATCCTTCGTTTAGTACCCTAATACATGCTTCCACATCCTCCAAGCTCGGCCCGAACTTCGCAATGTCCGACTGCAATGCCACCAGTCTGCTGATGGAATTCATCGTGAAAGGCTTAGTTAGTAGTTCCATCAATTCTCCTCGCACCATCGAAGAGACCCTCCAAGGAATTAGGCACTCTACTAGGAATGATCCGTATGTATGAAGTAACATTTCCGACCACTTCCTCATGAGTGAAAGCAATGATATTGTCTGGCAAAGATGATGCCATACTCTCAAGTGCCTCGCATCCTCTCGCAAAGATAATTCTCGCAGATCTCCAAACGGAACGATATTGCAAACTCCGGTTGTTTCCCCTCTCAATCGATCCGTCGGCATAATTTGTTTCGCAATCAACACTTCTCTTGACAACTTATTGATTTCGACCAAAGTACTCAGGTTACTCTCAACAACTGTGTTCATATCCACTATGCTTGTCACCAATTGCTTTAGCTGATCTGCTGCATCTTTCATAATCTTCAAGCGGGTTGGCACCTCTCCGAGTATGAAGCTTAAGGAATGATCGAGACTTTTCCATTCGTCGATAGCTTTCACAGTTGCTCTTGCATCTTCCATTTCGCATTAGATGATCACTCATCTACTTTTGAGTGAAATGGGCTGAGTGGAAGATTTAGCAACCTTGGCGATGATCTCGCACAGCTGAGATACTGCTTCCTCGAAGTTCAACTTTCTCCGCCTTTTCTCGGTCAAGCCTAAGGAATAGAGCATTTATCAATGTCTACGTGTCTGCTGATCAATCCTTCACGTAGTGGCTTGACCTATGGGTACTCTGGCCATCACCGTTATGTCTTCTACCGCGAGCTCATCCTCTTTCTTCCTTCCACGAATCGACATCTCAAAGCAAAATTCTACCCCGACTCCTCGATGATCAACCTTGAAGTTATCTTAGCAACTTTACGTTTTCTGTCTTTTCCGCCTAGACTCAGGAGCAGCTACAAGTCGTGTTCCTCCAAGTTCATTTCCACTCTAGCTTCTGGAACCAACTGCGAAGTCAACCATTATGAGAAATTACTTCTCGGAGAATGAGAAGTTGTTGAGTGTACTACTATCTCCCGCTCTGATTCCTCTCCATCAAAATCGCTAAAGTGCTTGGTTGTCATCTTTTGAATCATCCAAAGATAGCTCTTTTAAACTCGCCATTTGCGGCTTCAACGTTTCTTCAGAACAGCAGGCTTTGAATGCAGAGTGGTGAGGAGAGAAGATGAATGTTGCCGGATTCAACTGAGGAATGGCAATGCCCTGCTGAGGTGCAACAATCGGTGAAGTACTAGATGCTGGAGAAGCCGGAACTAACGTCATAGCCGTGGAAGTGATCTTCTCCTTCAAAGGAGACCTTCTGTGTACTTTCATCTTCTCGGGCCTTTTGCGCTTTCTCCTCCGTGCTTCCTCTTGAGGGAATCTCTTGCGCTAGAAGTTGCCGTGACTTGATTCATCAATGCTTCATCAAGGCACTATCCCCTCTCAACAACCGCTTTAAAGTATTCACTGCAAAATGCGCAGAGACCTTTCCTCAATCGTATGGCAGCCCCCTACATTCTCTTGAAGTACAACTCTATCTCCTCCCATTTGATGGTATGTGTCAAGTAACACACCCCATCATCTTTAAGATCCGTAGGTATCCGTGCTAATCCAAAGTCGAACACTTGCCATGTTGATAGCCTGCTGAAATCTTTCTTTCTAACCTCGTACTCACTTTTGCACTTCATCCAGAAATCCTCTAATGAAGGCACATGTGCATACTCTTGGGAGATCATCTTCCTGGCTACTCCAAATGGATCAAAGTTCAGCCGTGCCGGGAAGAACTCTTGCTCGTACTCAGAGAACATTTCCGCCTCCATTCCTCGAGCTCTATGAATGCTCTGGCAGCTATAATGTCCACAGTGATCGGAAGAAGCCCGTAGACTTGTGCCATTTCGACTGAAGGTCGTGCATCTCCACAAGTTGTCTGCTCAGCTCCATGGTGATCAATCTATCATTCGAGATATCTGGGCAGCTTAACCGGTTCTCCAGAAAAGCCGATGACCCTGAGGTATGTGAAATCCACAAACTGAATGAAGAGACTGGCCAATCTGGACACAACTTCCCATGCTTCCTTGCTCACCCTGTTGGCCTTTAGATCCCTGTCTAGCCTGCAAATGAACTCGTAGAAGAATCCATCATTGACCACTTTGAAATCTTTCTTGCACGCAGGTACAGTAAGTTGTGGGTAGCACTCAAAAATGGGGTCCTTAGAAAGAACACCACATCTATCCAGCTTGGAGAAGATGCCTTGTGAAGCTGCTGCGTATACCAAATAGGAAGTCATTTTGAAGCTGAAAGTATGCTTCACATTCCGAGTTGCTCACCAATGTTGTTTAATAATTTCGACCAATTGATTATGAATCCGCTTTGTTGATTTCAATGGTCCTGATGAAAGCATATCCATGTGCGGAAGGTATGAGCGTTTGCTTCGCCGTTTATCCTGCACAACAATTTGGCAATATCATCTACCTCTTGTACCAGATTGGACCGCAGAAGAGTTTTTGGGAACTTGGAAGGAGATCTAGGCTTCTTCATGTATCTATTGTTCATAATGTTCACGCAATCAACTCTATGCTTCTCCCACCTGTTGTCGGCATCCTGAATGCTAATAGAAGTCACCACCTTTCGTGCTGGAATCTTCAAACAATAATTGATGAACTCGTAAGGCCCAACCGGATTATTGTTTTCCCGTGACATCTAGGACTAATCTGGATAATGGATGGTAAGACCTAACACACTCCATAATGAACTCGCCAACTGGTCAGTGTATGGAAACGATGCAGCTCAAATAATTCCACTACTTTTAATCGCACGCATGAAGTAAGTCGTTCTCGCTCGCCTGGATCTCACAATCAATTCGGAAAGAGGTTTCGGACCTAGATCTCGTGTCTCTCCAATGTCCGTGAATTTGGAAGTGATGCATGACTCGTTGTGATTTTTTTTTCATCCCTCTTCGCCATGGTTGGTCTATCTTTGTCGAATAATTCTTTTTTCTTCTTATCTTACCGGAATTCTTCAAAACTGGTGCAGATCTAGATAATTCTTCGGATTCGGAGGATATATTCAATGTATTGGACATTGATTTAAGCTCCCTTTCTCTTATAAAGAACCTATAATGAATTCTTGCAATTAATTCAGACAAAGATGGCAACCGGAACATGAACAGTGGATTTTAATCATAAAAATCTGCATAATTCAAGTCTCTGCTGCCCCAAATTTGACGTTTTATTTGCATGCAAAGCAAGCATGAATTTTACCAACTTCCCCGAGCACCGTATCACTTATGCAAACAATTATTCGGACATAAATCAACCTCCTTCGACCTGTGCGCCAATTCTGGAAGCTTTTAGCATTAATTACACCTTTTAAGTAAATATCCTCTCCAAATGGGGCGCACTTTTTGTCTAGGCTGCACTTCTCTGCTTTGGAATTAATTAATTCATCCTTATGGCAGTCGTTGCTTATATAATCCTCATGATTTTATAATTAATTAATGTCTTTCCTATTCCTGGCAATTAATTAATTAATTAATAAGTTTTACTCTTCAAATGGGGCGCCTATTTTGTGCATGCTCATGGCTGCCATTAAATAAATTAAATTTATTTAATTTTAGACTTTTACTTCCAGTTAACTCAAGCCTCACAGTATGCTTTGACCTTAGCCACTGAAAATAGAAATTAATTAAATCATTTAATACTTTAAAAGTATTATTTCTCTCCCAAATGGGGCGCACTTTTTGACATGAAGGGGCTGCATTAAATAAATAATATTTATTTAATTTTAGAACTGTCTATTTCCAACTTCCTTTTGTCCACTTTCCTCTGTTGACTTTTCCACAAGCCTGGGCACCAAAATTGGAGAAGAAATTAATTAAATTAATTAATTTAAGGTTGTCTTTCTTTCCCTAAAGGGGTCGCACTTTTTGGCATAAGAGATTTCTATTTTTAAAAGTCAGTTGACAATGGGATTATTTACCCTGCAAGGTAGCCCTGAAAATCCCATGATTCACTTAAGCTGTTTGACTTTCATAATGGGATTATTTACCCTACAAGGCAGGTAATAAAATCCCATTCATGCCTTAAGTGATTTTTCTTTTATTTCACAATGGGAATTTTTACCCTGCAAGGCAGGTAAGAAATTCCCACTGTTGCCTCTAATTTTCCCATTGTGACTTAAGTGACATTGCTTTCATGGGAAAAAGTACCCTGCTAGGCAGGTACAAAATTCCCACCTGCCTGTTGCTTCCAAAAATCCCATGATTCACTTCAAACCCTCTTTTTCCAAAAATGCGGCCAGCCCAGAAGAAGCTTTTTGGTGCACGACTTCATCTTTTCCAAGAGAACCAGACCTCCGATGGTGAATTCCTTTTGGCACAACGTGCATATGTGATCTCCAGATACTCCAGGCCTAGAATCGAGGCCAAACCGGCATAGGAATTGATCCAGAGAAATTTCACAGAAAACGAAACGAGGAAAACACAAAACGTTGTCAGAAGTCACAAATAAAGCCCATGATTCATTCCTAGTTAAAACCCTACTGGTATATGGGAAAATGATATGTACGATCACAACAAGGTTAAACCGGAGCACAAATTGCCTCAAATGGGGCTCAAAATAATTAAATACAAATTTCCCGCAGCAAACCCCAACGACAGAATAAAACAATTTTGGGCATCTGGGTATTTGTCGAAAATGGTTTATATGGCTCCTTGGGAATATCTTGACACATTACAGGAACTTTCTGGCAATAAAAACACAAAACGACCCATTATTTTAAAAGTATGAAATTTTTTTAATAGGGTAGTCTCAGATTTCAGGGTGAAATCTGGGGACACCAAACCATCTACGTGGCTCCACTCACACTACATCCCGCCACCGCTAACATTGTGCTAACTTCATTCACAACCAAGGGCATTGTCTCTACTATTTGTTTTATCATGTGATTGACCTCACTACTCGGATACTTGTTTAACCCACTCATTTCTATTGCTTTGAATACTTAAGCTTCTAAAGAATATAGTTGCACTCTTACATCAGCATGTTGTTGCCTCCATCTTGGGTCTTTCTTGAGATCAAGCATATCCTCCTCTTCATGCATCTAATGCACCATTATTAATTGGATTGTCTTCTTCAAGAGCGTTGTTGCACAATCCTCCCCATCAAAGGGGCAATCATCAACACACAAATAATTTGTGTGCCTATCCTACACTTGACATGTCTCCGCCATTTACCTAGTATGACTCCAACATCCGCCTAAGGTCTTTGGCCACACAAGTCTTTTCCAATGTTCTACAAATCCGTGCCGCCTCATCTCTCTCTGTAATTCCTCTATTTGTCTTCCTCATTTTTCCATTCACACAATCCAAACCCTTTTACTTTCGCCCGCAATAGCCTAACCTTCGCACAATGAAAGGTTTAGCTCCACATTTCCAATTTGTTCTATCCATGATCAACTAAACACATCTTAATCCACAACGAAATCACTACAATGAAAAAATCCCCATGATTCCGCATAACTCTGCGCTCTTCCGAACAAGAATAAGTATACACAAAAATTTCTAACACATGAATGTTGAAATTGCCTTTACACCATACTTCTACAAAGACGTGTCCACAACTCATCCTGTCTACTTCAATGCCTCTATCCATGCATCCATCCAACCTCTATGTCGACCAAATCAAAGACTTCTCCCAATCGCATAAGTTGTCTCCACGCATGAACAGGTTTTAAAAACTCATACAAGAACACCTTATACAAAGTACTACTCAACTTATCATGAATCCATGCATGAGCGTTGTGATTCCCTCTAGTCTTTGCTCCCGCAAACTCAAAGATCTTCCTCCGAAACCAATCCTCACTTCTCTCAAGAGTGATCTGATTTAATCATCATCGGCCATGTGCGATCTCCATCATTACAAAGATTGCCGAACGAGGTCCCGATAATGGAACCAAATTGTTGTTGGCATTTTCCATCAATACTTCTCTTGGGTAGAAGGATAAGAGCCCAAGAAGCCCTCTGTTAAGACTTAACTCTCAGAGACAACAAATAAGCACAAAATACCACCTGCGCTAGCATATTTGACCCAAAGTGCAAATGAGACAACACCAAAGATCCTCGTAATGAGGAAATCTCAACAAAAGAGAGCACATGTGTGATGGTGACTAATTGAACCCTAACTCAACCATAACCTAGCAATACTCATGCAAATACTACCAAAACATCATCAGCATACACAATGCACTACAACATCCATGTTTACTTGAAAAACATAACAAAACCTTAAACCGATATATAAAGAATATACATGCTTCAAGTTACGTAAAATCATATATCACATTTATTATCTCAAAGCTTGATTACAATAGTACATCACCATGTGCTATGCACTATACAAATGTCGAATACAAAAGCACCACTAATATTGGCATATTTGACTACATGAAGCATAGAGTCTCACCGAAATGCAAATGAGAGATCACCAAGAGCCTCAGTAGTGAGAAAGTAACTCAATGACAGAGAAAACATGTAATGGTGACAGAGAAAACATGTAATGGTGACAGAGAAAACATGTAATGGTGACAGAGAAAACATGTAATGGTGACTCGAGAAAACCCTAACTCAACCACAACCTACCGATACTCATACAATTACTACCAGTAACATCATCAACATACACAAAAACACTACAACATCCATGATTACATGCAAAATATAACAAAATCCTACCAACAAATAGACAATGAATATACGCACTTCAGTTGCACAAAATCATACATCACTATTTTCTCAAAGGTCAATTATGATAGTACATCACCATGCACTAAACACTATACAAATCTCATAATACAACGCATTCAATACTTTTGCGCAAAACCCCGCACAAAGCCAATTACTCCAAGGACAATGCTCAACACTTACTCGGTCCTTTCCTCCTTCAACCTTGCTCCTATAATTGAATTCTTAAATCTCCCAAATGGGAACCCAATGGGGATATTTATAGGATTCCAAAACCCCTTCACCCCACCAATCGGGCAAGAGAATAATCTTTGATTCCTCGCAGATACCCTAAAAGATGTTTGGTTGGTGATGAATTGTCATGCACCGCAAGTATCTAGAAGTTCCCCTTATGCTTCTTGAGTCTTCTTCTCTATTCTTCAATCATGTGCCATCCGCAAATGATGCACTAGTTAGTAACATGTGTCCTTTTGTGCATTGTTGATTCGCAAACTCGTATCCCTCGAAATATGCCTTAAGATTCTCCTCGCACATCCTTTCTCTTAGGTTTGTGTTAACCTTTGCACATGACCTCTACTCATATCCTCCCGCACGCACAACCAAACAAAAAGGTCACACGCATCTCACTTGTGCAGCTAGTGAACATGGGCCTCTACATGAGGGAAACACTCAATGTTGTTTCCTAGGGTCAACAAGGGTGCACTAAACACACAAAAACATGTCACAACTTCTCATAATAGGATCAGGAATGATGCGCAGCCATGACATTCAATAAAATAATCACATAAATTTCTCATCAGCAAAACAAGATCACATAAACTTCACTTCAAAAAAATCAAGAAAGATATAATCCAAGGATGTCCAAAATCTAGGGTCCCCTATCTGCATACTCCAAAGAAAGGAGGATATTCAAATGTTGTCTACTACCAACAAGACGTACTTCCATTCTCCCAAATGGTTGTGAATAATAATAAGAGTTGAATGCAATAATAATAAGAGTTGTATGCACCAAAACAGGTTGGTATTTCATAAAATATAGTTTAAATCATCAATTTCTCAAAGTAAATTATATCTTAACATGTTGATATAACAGAAGATATGAGCTGCACATGGCAGCATTATCTCTCACCTAAAAAGAATAGATACTTGCCAATCCTTGAATACTAAGTTGCTATGTCAAAACCATAGTTTACCTATTCAATGAGTACTTGCCGAGTTGGCAAGTACTCACCAAATTTCTGCTGGAACAAATATTTGCCCAGAAAACTCGCCACCCAAAAACAACGAATATTCGCCAATACTCACTATGAATATTCACCAAAACTTGGCAAGTTTAAACAAAAAACATGCCATACACACCGTGGACGTGGAAAATAGGAAAACACGGATTTTACACTAAAAAAAAGCATGTTTTTGTTTTATAAATGCATCACACTCCCTTACTTGTAATCACACAGCTATTGAGCATCCTTTGCATGAGTTGAAGAGATTTTATAGTGAATTCGAAGACAATCATAGATATGCAATTTATGATGATAATTTTCAATGACAATCATCATAAATTCATAACACTTATCAGTTGGTTGTATTCACATGATGATGCAAGTTTGTACTGTATTTGTTGTATTAAAATCAAATAGAAAACACTTCCCAAATCATGTAGACCTAGACAAAACATCCAAGGAAATTTGGGAGGTTCTAAATAAATTATTTGGAGCGAAAGCAATTAATGCCAAATTTTCCCTAAAACTTCAGTTATATAGGTTCAAAATGGATGGAGTCTCTATGTAAAGCCACATTAACAATTTGAGGTCCCTGATCAGACAACTAGCAGAAGTCAAAGCTGCAATAGAGGATGAGGATGCCAAAGCTATCTTATTAAACAGTTTGTCTTCAAAATACAACAATGTAGTTTTTACCCTCAGTCAAATTCAATCTCAATCTCTAGATAATATGATTGCAGCTCTTCTAGCTGAAGAAAAGCGAACAATTACAGAAGATGCAAAAGGTTATTCTCAACAAGAAAGTGCATTTTATTCTAGAACCAGAAACTTTCGTAGAGAAGGTCGATAAAGATAAACGGAAAGGTCACATGGCATGGGATTGTCGTGTTCGAGCAAATGATGTGCTCAAGGGTAAAGTGTAATGTCCTGATTTGGGGACTTGGAAATCAGGGATTTTTAACAAGAATCAGACTTGCAGCTGGCTGTCATTAAACCCTAACCCTGCAAATTTCACCTCCTTAGGGCTGGCGACCCACTTGGGGAAGTTGACACCCCAAACCCTAGTCTGCTGCCCTTGAAACATCTAGCTTTGCTTTGCCAAAAATCGTTTGAACCCTCAGCAAAAATAGTCCAACGAAATAACTTTCATTTATTATGCAAACACCACTGAAAGAAATTATAAAATCATGCACAGTTCCAGCAGAAATAAATAAGTTATACCAGCTGATATAAATGCCCAAAATTCAGTTTAAATAGAAATTTGCCATGTCCATTTTTGGCGACACGTAGAAACGGAAGACCTTATCACATTCCTTCCTTGTGGGACTAAGGGTTTGGAGCTGGAAGAAAGTTGTTTGAAGATATCTAGATTAGTTTTAGGAAATATTGCACTTTTTATGTTGTATTCCTATTGGATGCCTAGCGCTCCAATAGATGAAATAAATTACTTAGTTGTTTTTGTGAGCATATATGCTCGAATTAGAAATAGACTTTAATATTATAAGGTCGGCCATAAGTTATGATGTGGCACCCCTTATGTTATAAAAGGAGGATGCTTGGCCATTATGTCATATATTGAGTCTTATTATTTCTTCTTAGAGAAGGTTGTACCTTTCCTTTCTCTCTTATCAAGGACAAAAACCCTTGATAGTGGAACTTGTCTTGGGGACGAAAACCCTCAAGCAAGGATATTTGGAATTATTGAATATCTTAAGGTATTTGGAGCTGATATCTTTCTATCTAGCCCTAGGCGACTTGCATCATGAGCATTTTGGAGGTGTTTTGATGGATGTATGGTATGATTCTTGCATGGATGGACTTGTACTAATTTCTAAAGGCGAAAGCAATCCTTTCTTTGCATGTTTGAGCCAATAATTCAGCCTTCCCAAGTGGGGCGAATTGCATAGGAGTGGGGTTTGCAGTGATTTGAAGGGTTTCTCCATGTTTGGTTTGCATCATTCAATTCCCAATAATTTATAAGGGTGAAATCTTTTTTTACATTGAAATTAGGAGGGTTTTGGCATGCATAATCAAATCTGAAAATATTTATTTATTTCTGCAGCAACTAGGGTTTGAAGGAAATTCATTCCAGCATTCCTAGGCTTCCAAAAATTATAATTCCTTCACCAATTGATTGTTGAGCTTGAATAATAATTTCTGAATATATTTGGAGTGATCTTGCATGGTTTTTAGGGCATTTCCAAGAGGGGCGAATTGCTTGAAAGGCAGGTTTGGCATGTTTTGGTGGATGTTTGGGCAAGCTGATTTGATATTTGCATTTGTCATATTTTTAAACCCCAAGATCCCAAGTTTCGTGATTTTGGAGCTTCCTAGGCAAAGTTATGAAATTTTGAAGTGATACATAAATTCTGCGGACAGAGGGTTTATAGAAAATTCATATCTTCATTTCTAGGGCACTAAAAATCAGTTTTCCTTCATATTTTGATTGTTGGTGATTAATCAGGATTTTTGAGATTGATTGGGCACATTTTCAGCGAGTTTAGGGCATTCAAAAGTGAGTGGGAGTTCTCAAAAACAGGTCCTTGCCCTAGGAAGGGAAAATCTGCAAACTCCAATGTGTTTTTTCAGTTTTTTCCAGTCTTCTACAAGTCGGTTCCAACCATCTGAAAAATTAATTTCCGTCTTCTTCTTTCAGCCCTAGATATTTCCGGGGGTTCCCCGCAAAAAGGAACATTACAAGATCCCAGCCTTAGAAAATATGAAGATTACAACCATGAACTTGGAATTCCAAAATAACTTAAACAAGTAACAAAAGCCCTCAATAAGGCAAGTCGCCTAGGGCAGAAATGCATGAAAATAACTCATAGGCACCTGAAAATCAGTGATCTCTGTATGAGATCAACCCAATTGGATTGAGGGTTTTCGTCATCAGATCTCTATACTAGAGAGAGTTTTCATCCTCGTAGTTACTCTCAAGGGATTTCGTCCTCAAGGGTTTACAAGTAGCCAATTGCTCTTGTCATAAGGAAATTTATAAAATATCTGGATGCTCCAAATGAACCCCTGATTGTCTTTTATAGCTTTCTCCATGTGGGGCATCCCATGTGGTAGGTGGGCTTTATTAAAATATAAAGTTACCACCTTTTTACATTTTAACTTTCTAATTAATCGTTATGACTTAAAAGTCACTTTTACAACTTTATTACAAAGCTAAATAAAGTAACTTAAAAACATAACGATAAAGTACCTCCCTTGCAACTTTCCTAAGCCCACGGGAAGTAAAGTGGGCCGAGGTCTTCGCCATTGGCTAGGTTCGAAAGGGGGCATCACATAAAGCATATCAAATGTAGCCAATATAGCAATGATTGAAGACCCACCAAATGCAAAAGGTAGTGAGGACAATGACAAATACGTAATATAAAGATGCTCTAAACTTTGTAGGTAGGAAAGGATACAAGGTAGATGAAGCTCAATATGGATGGTTTCTCGGATAGTTTGGAAGACTGTGGATCTTGGGAATTACACCCTCATAAGGGTCATGAGACAACTTGGTGGAACTTGTGGATGGTTCAATAGGATGGTTGTCCAATAATTCGAGAGATTTGTGATTCGGGGAGTTCGGGAGGTGGAATCCAGAAGTCGAGAATTCACCTTGGGAGCTACACCTTTACAAAGGTCACGAAACAGCTTGATGGAGCCCTACCTAATCAAAACACTACTTTCAAAGTGAAAGCCTCTAAAGATTACGTAGTTCCAATTCAGTTAGAATGTTTGTTTTTGTTTTCTGTAGAGTAAAGCTTACGAGGGGGTATTATAATGTAAGGCTTATTAATAAGGACATCATTAGTTATTTAACTAAAAGATGGTTCTAACCAATTGTAACTATATCAACCGCTTTGTAACTGCATATTCATAATAAATAGATGGACACACAATCTTAAATAAGTGCAATCCACCTTCTCTTTATTTCTTCCTTGTGCACGTCTTCCAACAACTTTTGTATATTTATTTCATTTATATTCTGGACCAGATTTTCCGAACTTTTACAGGATTCTGGACTTCCAGATCCATATTTCCCGACTTCGTAAATATGCATACATTAGTAAGCAAAGAGCAGGAATCAAATACCACAAGCATCACGAATTTAGCTTCCTACATAATTTGAAAATGCTTGTGCTCAAATTTAACGACAATAGTTTCTAGAAAACCCTCCCATGGCTTGAATTCAAACTTTCTTATGATAGTGCAGTACAAATCTTTTCGAAGACTCCTTGCCTATCTGTCAACGGACAATATTGACTAGAATTCAGATGAATGATTGTAAATCAAGAATAGAGAACCAACTATTCACTATCCTCAACTCTAAATGCTTCCATATCTGAAATGTGTGACTGCTACACTAAGTTAGCCAAAACCTGCAAGTAGGAAACAGTCAAATAATTGAATAACTACAAAATAACTCAATACAAAATACCAATTGTTATAATGGTATGTCCTGACATAGTTAACAAACCTTCCTCGAGATGAAGCTTTAACTGGCCAATAAGGGTTCAGACAGAGTCAAATAATTGAATAACTCCAACGTAACTCAAAACAAAATATCTACGTTACCGGATATGCCTATACAAGCCTTGGGTACGGATACATACAGTACCTGTTACGTAATACGGGTATGGTACGCAGAGGGTACGTCTAGGGTACATCTGGCTACATCTTGGGATGTACCTGGACACTGCCGGACATATGCTGGCCGTACAAACAGTAAAAACAGCAGCTTGTTTTGCTTTTTTGGGTCAATAAAGGTCAATAGATGGGATTGGGTTAATGTACCCCAAGCACATAAATAATAAAACAATACATCTTATTGGATCTTTACTTAATTTATACCCCAAGAATATCAAGAATAGAAGCAAGGGAGAAAATTGGTATCTATGTTAATATACATTTAAATACTCTAAAGCTATTTTACAAGTTGGCAACCAAATAGTAATGTATGCAAATAATCATATTAGTACCGACAATGCCTCCTTTACTAGAAAAGCTATTAGAAAAAAATTAAGTCCCAAAACCAAGGAAAATATTGTCCATAAACTGTAGGAAGACAAGGATGTAGTGAAATTACTGTTTATTATGAACATCATTGGCACATGTACAATAAAAAACACAGAAATTTCAATCAATACCTGATTCAACTGTGGTAAAACAAGGGCATTCACAGAAGTGCCTAAAACAATGGCTGAAACTGCAACAGTTGAGATGAGTTTGGGTAATGTAGGATCAAAAAATGCAGTGGCAGCATTTCCACTAGCAAGTAAGACTAATGCAGGAATAATAAGAGAAACCCCAAAGGAATCTGAACTGCCAGCTTTGGAGGGAGTTTGTAATAGCCAGAATTCCAGTCCAATTATGTGATTTGTTATAATTTATGATTATAATTAGACTATTAGTATGCTGATTTATCTTGATTTTTGTGTATACATTGTAACATTTGAAGTTTGAACAATGTACTTGTTCTAAGTTCGATCAATGAATATCATGACAAAATGTATCGAATTATCAATATGTTTTCTCGCCATTTCACTTATGTTTTATGGCTATTTCACTTATTTAATAATTTGTGAACTCTATGCATGTATAAGACTGGAATTTTGCAGCCGTACCCAAGTGCCGTACCCGGGCCCCCAAAAAAATTGTCATACCAGCATACCAAATCCCCATACCCGTACCCAAACCATACCCCGTACCAGCTCCCTAGCAAAATATAAACATTTATCATAGTATGTCCAGGCATGATTAACAAGCCTCCTCAGGGAAAAGATTTAACAGATCAATAAGGGTTCCCATGAGCAACATCACATCCCTAACCGAGTGAGCAATCTTAGTTAAACAAACAGTTTTACGCCAATTCACATCATAGTGGGCAATAAAAACTGTGACACTCCTATCAAACAAAGACAATCCTCGTCCACATTATTAGTCAAATATGTATAACTGGAGTTCAATGGACAAAATAATAAACAACGTACTAAAAGTGGAGAAAGCAGAGGGCAGCAAAAAAAGCTAGTAGTACAAAATAATGGACTCCAAAGAAATAATAAAGGAGAAGTTGGCCATCATTAATCCTACAATCGAGCATGCAGAAAAAGTGAAATACCGAGGAATAATACTAGAAATGATGCTCATAGTGTTGTCCGTCTTAGTTGTTGGAATCTCCCCATACTCGTGAAGCAACTTGTTAGCTGTCATACTCACGAAACAGAATCTTGAGTTGGGCAGTGCAATTTCACACTACACTAAACATGCCTTCAACCAAAAGGATTACCACAAGTGCAAACAAATTTCAACTTAGTTTTTCCTACCTCCTTTGACATTATCAGAAGTTCATCTGTATCTGTGACACGAAACCAACCACTTCTACAAGCATTCTGCAAGCATCCAAAATAACTGTCATTATGCCGACAAATTATGGATGAATTGCAAAGAGTATCTAAAGTCATCAGCATAATTTTGATCCAAACTGTTGACAAAAATATTATTTTTATCTTTGAAAAAATGCCTATGTTTCTCTATCCCCCTTTTAACACTATGAGTGAAATACATGCCAAAAATGCATCCATCAAACATTTTCTTCTTCCCAGCACTGATGTCAAGCCTCTACACCCAATCAAAAGAAAACTGAAAGAATTTTACCTGCCTCTTAAAGTCATATGTACCTTGACAGATAGCATTAATACCATTATTGCCGGCTGAAGTCGATTGTCATCTTTACATTCAAAAACCTGGTAACAAAATAATAAATCTCATAGTTGTTAACCAAGCAAATGCAAAATAAGATCAAGAAATGATATTTCATGCATGACAATCATAAGGGAATGACAAGGCACAACTCATATAAGAATTGAAAGCAAATAATCTCAAACATAATAGGAATGGCATGGTTACTGATTACAGCTTCCCTTGAGATAGACTAAATTCCAGAATAATTTATCGCCAAGCCTCAAATTACCATAATAATTAAACATACACGAGGCAACAATAGATAGAGAAGAGAGAGCCACACTTCATCTTTACGCTCAGGTCTGCATTACATTTTTAGTATTCTTCATCAACTGAAATTTGTAACTAATTTCTAACTATCAATTAACTAATAATTAAGATAAGACCATTCTATATGCTCTAGTACCCTCCTCTAATTGACATAAGAGAAGATAAGATACGACCATTTTATATGCTCCAGTACCCTCCTTTAATTGACATAAGAAAAACTACCACAAGTTTATCTCTATACTTGGTGAATTTATCGGGTCCAAGTAGGTTCTTCCGGATGTCATCTGTTTTTTCTTCATATGCAAAACATTGTAGCTCAAGTTCTCCATTTTCGACAAGCTTTCAGATGTAACGATGGTGTGCTTCTACATGCTTTGAGCATGCATGTAATCCCAATCTTTTACCATCTTTAACACACTTCGGTTATCAGAATGAAGTGTGGTTTCTTTGTTTAGAGATGCCTGTAAATCAGCAAGCAACCTCCTGAATCAAACAGCTTTACAAGCTGTAAGGATGGGATCTTTATATTCCACGTGAGTGAAAGAAATGGTCATTGTTTTTGGCTTCTTGCTAGTCCATGAAACAAACCTTGTTCCTAGTCCAAATGCATATCATGTCATTGGATTTTCTATCATCTGTGGAACTTGTCCAATCAACATATGTAAATCAAACAAGCTGAAAAATATTGTACATGCAATACCAAATGACAAAATATACTGTACCTGAACATAACTCAGAATGTATTTTTCTGCCTTCCAGTACTCGATATTTAGACTTAAGAATCTGAAATGTAACTAGCAGATATTAGAATATATGTAATGCTCATAACAGTTGGTTGCTAGGCACAAGTGCGTGGGTAGTTACGAGGTAGTTAACAGTTGGGAGTTATTTGATACTTCCAAAAACAGTTGATGAAGAACACTTTCACATGCAATGTAGACTTGAACATTAATAGAAGAATCGTTGTTCCCTCTTTTCCCTCTATATTCACTTTGTTCTATTTAATTCTTTGTGGTATGGGTTCCAAGTTAGCAGATTCACATTTTTGTCACCTAAAAATCAGAAGTTTCAATACTTCAAAACAATCCGACTTATTTTCCAACACATTGAACGCACCTTTTTGATGAATTTCGACTGTAAACATGCTATAGCTTTCTTTTCGTATGGCGCACCCACCAACATCCGCAATCAATTTTTAACCCTTCTACCAAGGTAATACACTTGCAGAAATTGGTAAAAACAACCAAACGGCCCGCAACCCCAAAATTCCCATCATGAATGAGGTGATTCAAATAGCGGAGATTTTCAATGCTGTTCCAAAAATGAAAAGGTCGAGAATTCTAAAATTGTCAGATTCCTAAATAAACCCACTCCCCAAAGTGTGCTATTTAAAAAATCAAGACTCACTTTTCTTAACAAAGTCATAACATCCAAGTTTGCCGGAAACTTTGAAAAGTCCATAATCATTGAATCCTTTGGAAATTTTCTTAAACATTTCACTTTTTCTAGAATTGACAAGATATTTTTAATCTTCACTCAACATGCACGTGTACACACGGAGGTCTATCTACATGTGCCAGTATGCCATCATGCCCGAAATAGGAGGAGCTTATATTTATGGAGGCGGGTGTTATCTCAATGAAGCTAAATGGTTACATTCAAAATCAAGATGGGTGAGCAAGAAGGAAAAGCTTTCAAACTTGGATATCTAACATGGGCGAGGATCAAACACCAAGGCCAAGATGGAGACTCACGAGACGATGCTGCCCTCGTAGGAATGCTAAAGGTATCAGTCCTGCGAGTGACAAAAAAACCAAGTTGCAAAGGCACAATCCATGTTTAAAGTGTTGGCAAGTCAAGCTAGCTGTGATATGAGATATGTTGGTGAATAGGACGAATGGACCTACTCAAGTATTGAGAAACCCAACGTAAAGACTATGGATTGAAGAAGCTCGTAAACTTGAGAGAGACTCAACGCCAAGGTGCATCATGGTGAGGCAATAATGGGTAGCAGAGTTTCGGACAGCTGCACGTTGGGAGTGCTAAGCCTGCAACCAAATGATGAGACCGCCTTGTGGACATGAAGAACCAGACTAGATACCAAGCTCGCGAAGGGTAACAAAGAGTAGAGCTCAAATAGACTGATTTGAGCAGCGAATAATGGAAAACCAGCAGAGCATTTGAATGCCCTGCCTGGGTTGAAAGGATCAGAGCGAGGAGCCTGTGCGGTCACCTACAAGATCGAGGACCAAAGTGAGACTCGAAATTGGTGGCTCAAAGCCGAGTGCACGACACAGCAGTGACAACCCACTCGAAGCTGCAGACTACGAGCAAACAAAGAAAGTGGCTAATGGAGCTTGATCAGAGCTGCCAAGATAAGTCTAATCATATCAGCATTTGATTGAGCTATGAAGCATTGTAATGGGCCAAACCTGTGGAGAGGACGAAGTGAATTCCTTATTTCGAACAAAAGCAAACAACAAAGTTAAATACTAAGCTGATCATGGAAGATCAAATGCACACAAAGGGAAGTAGCATACCCAAGTTGAGTCAGTATTGCTGAGTAGATGTCATAAGAGCTCGTTCCAAGGTACATGTCGAGCCAATTGCTGAGTTGCATCCGCAAGGAATATGAATCATAGGCTGAAGCATTTGGAAGATGGTGAGCTAAGACGCCACGGAGGATAACCACAGGTAAGGCGGGTTGGTGAATACCGATCGTGGTTGAGCAACGTTGGTGATCGTCCCGGCAAGTTTCGAACCTCGAGTTGTGAAGACCTAGTTGTGAGATGTAGCGATAGGAATAAGAAGAAACCGAGTAGGTGACTCGAGCCAAAGGGAGACGCTTGTTATGCTCAATGGTCAACGGCGATTCTCAATGTGCAGCCGAAGTGGGAGATATCAAGGAAGGTCCAAAGCCTTCTCTAAATACGCGAAATTGAACCAATACCAAAGAATCCACAAGTTGCGCAGAGTTGAACCAAGCTTGTGAAACAGAGAAGAAAGCCCACATGTAAACACTTGGCAAGTATACGATAACATTGAACCTTCTTGTGAGCCTAATGGAGGAGAGGGAAAGAACATCAAGAGAGTCTATGTCTTGTAAAGTGGTGGTGAACCAACTATAGAAAGGACTAATGATATGCAATGTAAATCAAAAATTGTGGAGAAATTTTAAATCATGAGTAGAATGTGAACAAAGGTGGAATTTGCAAAGAAGCTCCAATTGAAACAATGTTGTCAGCCAAGTTGATTCAAAGACCATTCAAACTCATGCAAATGCTTTTCAAATCCATGCAAAGATCATTTTAATCATCAACGTGCTAGTTATGTTGATATAAAATAAGGATATACTATGTGGGCTTGTTGAAACGATGTTCTTCCAACCGATTTTTGAAGACTTCTTCTTCAAGATGATCTTCTTAGCGTTCCTTTTTCCACCTAATCTCTTGAGTAAAACATGATGATATTTCCACAAAGTAACTCATACGTAGAAGGTGGCACACAAGCTAACATGACAAAGGCACATGGTGACATGACGATCTCCAAATGACCAAGGGTGAAACTAAAAAATGGAATCTAAGTTGCTCCCAAATCGCTAGCAACGAGCTCGAGTTGAAGTACTGACAAAGGATTGCAGTGAGAATAGACGGCGTGTGAATCAAACTCATGATGTTTTATGAGGGACAATGGGAAATGTTCAAGGCAGCCAAGATGCAGAGCTCAACACAAATTGGGTGACAATGTGAAGAACCAAGCTTACATGGAGAGATCATCCGCAAGAGGTCAAGCTAAGGAGTGTTGAGTTGATGTATTTGCATGCCAAAGCAAATACATGCCATTGGCCAAGACGTGCGGTGGCAAACAAAGACCCGTGAAGGAAGCGCGAGAACGAACTCTCATGCAAAGCTTCAAAGAGTTGAGATCATGCTAGAGAGCAAGATGGAATTCGAGTGCATATCCGAAGGTGGAGATACATAATATAATGTGAACAAAATTGAACATAAATCAAAGTGTGTCCAAATCTTCATGCAAATGCCAACCCGATCTAAACCAAATTAGTAAACAACACTAGGAGATGTAGTTGCAAATCTTACACAAAATACAAGAGGACATTCTCGATATGGTTCTAGACAATGCGTAAACGCAATACTAGAGCCTCACATGCACTATATCAACGATATGTGATAGCACAAAGTTGGCTTGAGGACCCAACATCTTCACATACACCATCTTTATGATATATGACAACATAAAATGGGCTTGAGGTCCCAATATTTTGAAGCATTTGATCAACCTCAACTGAAACAAAGATATCAAAGCTGATGCAATCAAGTTGTTGACCCACGTCATGCAATGACAGGGTGATCGCGAAATGTGTCGCAAGCTCAAGCAAAGGGGTCACCAACACTTACACATCAAGTTTAAATGAGTTCATTAGTTAGCATTGTGGACCCAAGCCTTTGGAGATCAAGAGATCACATATCAGAAAAACTCAATACGATGTAAGCTCACAACTTGAAAACCGAGCTCAATCATTAAAGTTATAGGCTCGAGTCTTCACAATAACTAATTTTTATGCATATGTCCCCTTACAAGCTTGTTATCCTATAGTTTATTTTTAACTAAGTTTATGTTTTACCAAAATAGGTTAATGGGGAGGGATTCGACTTTGATACCCCTTGCCCCTAAGTCCTTTCTCATAGCCATTCATTCAGCACCGTGACTTTGACATAGCAATGGCTGAGTTTAGTTTTAACTGAAGTCGAATCATAGTTTGGTTTTACAACAATTGTAGCAAAACATTTTGTTTTCAAGGGCATGTGAGTTAAAACAGAAACATCAGGGCTTGATTTGAAAGTCTTAACCAATATGCTATGTTACACAGATATGTGAAAATATGAAATTCAAACCTATAACTTGGTATGGAAGGAAATCTAGTTTTGAATGCTATAAATTCCTTCTCTACCTCAAACTTTATCTCTCTGTATTATCCTTTTTCTCAGTTGTGCTACCCTTCTCTGAATCCTTTCCTTCTCTGCCTAAATCCTCTTCTATGTATCTTTGTGTCCTCTTCTCACATACCCTCTCTTTTTTTCTTCTTAAATATTTGCCTCTGTATATGTCTGAAATTTGAGTGTGAATTCTTCAATCTCTTCCTTGTATATTCCGATAGATCCTTTTATTATCTAATCTTGACCCTTATTCTATTTCCATACGCCTATTCTTTTTCCTAATTTTCTCTTCTAGGTTGAACTAATTGTGAGGTCATTTTCCTTATCATGCACATTTTATTAACTTCTTGTCAAAACCAATCGACTCATGTTTAGAAGTAAACGTCACCTTCCCCTTATTTATTTTATGGCTAAATAGAGCCATACGACTACTTCTTCATCACTCCTGTAATGGCCACATGTAAAGAGCAGGGATTGTGAAACAAATGGGGAGCTCAATCATGTCCTCGTAGTTAAAATCAAGAGTAGGTTCATATTTCAAGTTGTGGACCTGAGTCAACCAAGAGATCACGAACTGAACAAAGAGCCTGATCTAGTGCAAGCTCAAACTCGAGCTCAAATGTTCAAGTTGTGGACCCATGACAATCGGGAGATCACGAACCGAATGGTGAGCTCAATCAAGCACAAACTCACATTTGAGTCTAGGGGCAAGCTACGAACCCAAGCCATTCATGGACTGGGAGATGGTGAAACATGCCGTAGGCTCAAACGAGAAGGAAATTGAAGATCAGAAGGTGAAAGTGGTGGAAGGCCCTATTGCACAATGGACTAGATAATGCAAATCGTATGTGAGGTCAAGGTGACCAATTTTTCAGTGGCCAATTAAATAAAGAATGACTTCATCTTTTTCAAGTCGTATTAATTCATTCGAATTAATTGACTTTATTAAAATTCATAAAGTAAAATAAGTTATTCATTTATGAACTAATTTAATATTATAAAGTGCAACTCATACTGTCACTCAAGCAAACTTGACTCAAATTGATGTCAAGTTAGGTTTTAGGTTGAGTTGAGTCAAAAAGTAGTTATGTAACTACTTAGGGGTGCAAATGTTATAAAAAGGCATGAGTGTCATTGTATATATATACTCTCATCTCTAGAGAGGGTCACTGCAACTTTGTATGTACATATGCTTTACTAGTTTCTTGACTGTGTAGAATACAAGCAAGTGAGATAAAGTTCACATTGTGGTTTTAATGTTATTCACTTATGAATCATGCTTTGTTGTTCATTGTTCAGCGATGTCATTAACACTTTGATATTGCTCCATTGTATGTGATGCTTGGATAAAGCAATCTTTCTATTGTGAATATTTGTGGATTGTATGTGTGAATCTTTGTGAATAGTCTGTATGCTACATACATACAATCCGAATGTAGGAAAGACTTTATGCTTCCAAGTGATTTGTGATCTCTATGCAGCTGTTGTTTGTGTTCTTATCTTCATGTGAGAAAGAGGGTTACTACTTCTTTGTATTTAACCTGAGTTATCCCAGCAGCCTTAATGCATTTATTTCATTCTGGGTTTCTCCCCTTCCTTTCCCATCTATTTCCTTTCTGTTTTGCATTTTGTTTTCATTGTGCTTTCAAGTTAAAAGCATCAAAAATAACTATCATACGAGGGAGCTGCCCCTCTCAAATGCAGAGTAAAATCATCCATTCCATGGTGATTTCTCCAATGTTGCAAGATTATGGCACTGTCCATTGGGCAAGTCTGTGAAACAATCGAAGAAATTACAGCGACATAAAATCTTGCCAACACACATCAGGTCAGAGTTGAGGCTTTGAATATCTCAGAACCATGAAGACATTACAAGCCCAACTGTTAGGAAACCTGTGAAGGAAAGGGAATGACCACATGACATGAGAGAGTGACATTTTTCTGAGAGATCACAATCTGTCTAGACCAGATCGTAAGTATCTTGACGTGAGCAAAGGCTCTCAAACAGAGCACACGCAAAGGGCCATATAGGAGGATCTGATTCGACATATATTGCAGTTTTGTGAAGTATAATGATCTGTTTTTTCATCAAGAGAGACAAATGAGTACCTAAAAATTGTTGCAGTGCAGTGAAGATTCAGAAGTTTGCAGCTGAAATTCTTAATGACAATAAAACATGGAGGCAGTATTGAAGCCATTTTGGCTCTTTTACCAGGAAACACCTAGGGGCCCCCGTTTCGTTTCCGAAACATTTCCAAAATGGAAACTCCTTCGAAACGTCCTAGTCTCCTAGAGATAAGTATACATGATAATAATGTATTATTTCAATGAATACAAAATATTTTGAGTGTTTTATCAGTTATACTTATCTCTTATGGTCTATGGAGTACAATTTTAAAATGAGTACTATATATATATATATTGTACGGACGTTTCCCGTAACGTTTCGTATCCAAGGTTTTTTGAAAATTGTCGTTTCCACGTTTTGTACCCGTTTCCATTTCCTGGCAACATAGCATTTTGGAGACATGCAAGGATAGAGGTAGTATTTCTGATTTTCTCCTTTCATCAGCAGGAATTCTGTTCTTATCAACAATTCATGATTGTTGCTGAAGTCTGCAATTTTGTTATATCAGAAGTACAGAAGTATAAGGACTACCAAAAATAACCATTTAAAGTTTAAACAATCTTTTCCTCGCCTAAGATCAGAAATTTAATCAAACAAGTTACAACATCTGGAAAAGTAGAATGAATGTCATATTTGAATGTAATTTCATTGATGTTGTAGAAAGACGGTTTGCTGAAGGGGAGAGAGAGATGGGCAATCTTGAAGAAAGTAGAAAGCTCCAAAGTTCAAATAGAGACGCCCTGATGCTACAGAAGTAAAGGTCAAGTACACAATTCAGAAATAAATAGTCAGTCTTCAGAAAGTACCGGTGCTGCCATGGTCAAAGGGAAAGAGAGGATGTAGTCACAGTCTCAGAAAGGAAAGCTACTGGCAGAGGCATCTACTGCAGATAATTTGACCTGCAAAATGTGTGTTACTTCTATGGTAGAATGTGTCAACTAAACGATGACTGTAGAAAGAGAATATGGCTAGAAAATAGAAGGAAACAATCCAAGCTCAATAATAATCAGGCCAACATTGATAATAAATATTCCTTTGGTAGTTTCTCAGCATCAGAATAACATGGTGTGGTATTTTGATTCTGATGTCAGCATACATATGACTGGCAGGAAAGATTGGTCAGTAATAAGTATCCTTTGTTGCAGATAATAATCAATATGTAAATGTGATTCTAAATGATGGCAGAAAACATTATTTACAGGGTCATGGAAATATTCATATTAAACTCAGAGGAGATGAGGAAATAGCATTTCAGAATGTTTTCTAACATTTCTGACTTGAACAAGCCAACTCACCAAGCAAGGACATTGTGAAGTAGCATCCTATGCAAAACAGTGTTTTATGAAATATAAATGGTGTAATACGGTTATCGCCTCCAATGTTAGATAACATAATATCTACCGGTTTCATGTGTCAGGCCGTTCACAAGCACATGCCTTGTTTGTCGTTGTCAACAATGATGACACGCTTTGGCACCAACAATATGGTCATTTCAATTTACAGTATCGTTCTATTTTGGAAAAATATGAGAATGGTATAAGGATTACCTCGGCTACAGTAAAACAAAGAGGTTCGCGCAACATGCTTGGAGGAAAACATTATTGAAAACCTTTTGAGGAAGAGAAGGCTTGGAGAGCAAAGCATTACTGGAAGCTGGTAAGCTCCAGTAAACCCCATGAAGATAGGCTCTATTTCTAGTGTCAAATGTTTTCTAAACCTTGAGAAAAACATAGGTATAATTCTTTAAAAAATAAGTATGATGCTTTTGGGTCTTCAAACAATTTAAGGCTCCTCTCGATAATGAAACCAGTAAGAGGATAGAATTTCCTAACAAACAATGGGGATGAATTTTCCTTTCGATTGTTTAGTGAGTTATGCAACCAAGAAGGGATACATGGGCAATTCACAGCCCTATATACACCTCAACAAAATTTTGCAGTGAAGAGACATAATCGGACAATTATGAACATTGCGAGGAGCATGGTCCAAGGAAAAGATGTTCTGAATTAATATTTGGTGGAAGCAGTATGTATGGCTGTCTAACTATTCAACAGAAACCCTTGTAAAGAACTTCAAGCCATTACACCTGTGGTGTAATGGACAAGCAGAAAACAAAAAAGTAAGTCATTTAAGAATTTTCAGTTCTTTGTCTTCATTCCACAAGAAACAAGAAAAATAATTAAATTCTTGACATAAGAAAATGATTTTTTTGGTTATAGTCATCATTCCAAGGCATATAAGCTGATTGATGTCTCTACCAGCAAAGGTGACAGGTATGTTGTTCTAGATGAAAACAAAATTACTTTTTAATCTACTTCAAATTTTCAGCCAAGGTCAGATTCTCCATGCTTGATTGATACTAACATAGAAATAAAAAAGGAAGTTCGGGCAATGTGCAGGATGTACAGGTGCCACACGATGATAATAGAGCAGAAATGTCTGAGGATGTTAAGGCTGCAATGCATCGGACTGCATTTGTTAGCATGTCTGATCAACAACTTGCTCTTATAAAGAATAGACCAAAGCAGTAATATCCTACCATAAGATGGAAACAAAGAAAGTGAGCTCTCTCTACGCACTTTAGATGGAAGGCCTAAGACACACAGTAAAAAAGTACTATATTCACAGAATGTTGATTATGGCTCTACATGTTTTAACTTTGGTTTGATGGTTGACATTGCATGTGAGCCTAATTTTATGACGAAGCGAATCCGTAGCAGGAATGAGAAAGAGCCATGCAGGTAGAGTATGATGCCTTGAAAAGAAACAAAACCTCGGTCCTGATTGAATTACCATAAGGAAAGAAGCCCATTGGGTGTAATTAGGGCTTTATGACGAACTACAAGGTAACCCTTGAAACCAAAACAGAACAAAAACATCCGTACAATAATTTATGAAAAAACATATGTAGATATAAAAGCATACTACTCCTTTTCCGTCCATAAAAGACAAAAACACTTAAAGAACATTAGTGTTCATGAGAATGCTAAACATTCAACATACTTCAATTTCAAATGTTCATGCCATGTTTATAGGCTCAAATTTAAATACAAATCTCAAATTTGTTCACAATGCAGGCAGTTGCAGAAAAGTCAGAAACACCCCATGGCCATTTAAGGGACATTTCCGACTGTTGTCTGGGCGTATCCAGCATTTCAGAAGCATTTCTTGTGCATTTTCAAAACATTTCCTGTCCATTTCGAACAAACAAATCGCTTCGGAAGTTTTTCAAGGAACAGCAGGTGTAGGAGGCATTCCATTCCCTGCAACGTATTGAAGTGTACATGACTTGGCCACAAGGTTCAAAGCTGCAGGATAAGATGGTCAAATCCCTTTAGGATTGAACTAGGCTACACAAGCCTAGTATATCAAAAATCTATTTCCATCCTACTAGATCCGGATTTGTCGAGAGTTCAAATGATGATATAGTCAATCTCGTTGTCTATGTTGATGACTCAATCATCAAAAGAATGAGACCAGTACAATTCAATAGGTAAAATCAGATTTGTGCTCTACTTTTGACATGACTAATTTAGGTCTCTCGGGAAAAGAGTTCTGGCAGACTATTGATGGTGTTTTATTTCCCAAATGAAGCATGTTAAAAACGATGGAAAAATAGTATGCATGGTTGTAAACAGATCTAATTCTATGGAGACTGGTCTAAATTTATCAGACAAAGTGATTCACAAAAGACCAATGCGTGGGTTTTTCATAAGTTGGTGGGCAGCTTGATTTATCTTACAACAACATCACGTCAGTGGAACCAAAGAGCTATGTTTTCATGCTCTTGAGTATAACCAAAGATGAATCGCTGCAGAGCAGAAAAATGAATTCTGAGATATGTACAAGGTATAATGGAGTTTGGTATAGTTGGAATTATCATTTTCAGATTGTTGATTTGATTGGACAGTTTCAACAGATGATAGGAAACCTACAACAGGATATGCTTTTGGCCTAGGCATAGGAGAAGTTAATTGGACTCCAAGAAACAACAGATTATAGCTCTTTCTTCGACCTAAGAGGAGTATAAAGTTGTTGTCCTCACAGCTTGTGAAGCGGTTTGGTTGAGAAGGCTACTTGTTCATTTGCAAGTTATTCAATTGGGAGCAACTGTAAATCATTGCAACAGTAAGAATGCAATTAAAAAGACCACAAATCCAATCTTTCATGCATACATGTAGCATATTGAGGTTTTTCACTATATTTCAACAATTCGTCAACACTGGAGAGATAGAGATGCAATATTGTGACTCAAGAGCACACAAGTTTGTCAATTTAGATAAGTTTTATATTGTACAATATGTGGCCATTAAAGCAGGGTATTAGCATCATATATGTAATGGTCATAACAATAATGCATTATTTGGATTCGGAAGCTATAAGGTTTGGTAGATTTTATACTTGGAAGTTAGAATATCATAGAAACCCTTGATATTTTCTTAATTCAGTAATTACTAAGAAGTATGGATACGCCCTAACCCCTGCATACCATAGTTACCAGGTTCGGAAATCCGATTAAATTCGGAAGGGCAAAAAAATCCAAAAATTCGGAGTTCTCGAAAAAATACGGAAAATTCCGGTTCGGAATATATATACTTATATTATTATAAATTTATATTATTGTATACTTATGTCATTATATATAGACAAATCATACAAAAAAGCATCCATCTACCATAATCATTATCATCATAATGATTCTTTCAAAAGATTGCAAGAAGTTGCTTGGTCCAAAAAGGTGCAAAAATGGATTTTATGAAAATAAGAAAAATATTCCCATCAATGCGTAGAGCTCAAGAAAATATACACTTTTAGAGAAGACGACACCTGAAACGGAGCCACAGAATGAAAGTTATGGCACATGCAAGTTTTCTTTGCTACATCTTTAGGACCCTTTCCAAAAATGGCAAATTTTTTCTATCCTTATTTGTGCAAAAATTTGGCCGAACCGAACCAGATTTATTCGGTTACTTCAAAAAATAGGGTTCGAACCGGATTTCATACAAATCCGGCCGACCACTCGGTAGCTATGCTGCATACCCTGCCTAGTACATACCAGTATGGGTGCAGTGCAGGTGTATGGTAAGTACGCCCGGTATGCTGCGTGCATCCGAGTACGTCTGCATACATCCCGGACATACCTTGTCAAAAGTTTTTTTTTTTTGTATTGTATAATTCTCTGTAAATACTTCTCTTCATAAACTAATATTTGAAATTTAACATTTTCTTCATAAATACTTCTCTTCATTAACTATTGAATATTGAATTGATTCTAAGATTCCAAATTACTGAACTTGTAAGTATTTGGGGGTCTGTTTATTTGAAGGTGGGGCTGAAACAATGTTCACGAGATAACCATGTTAGTAGTTTCCAAAATAAGTTGGCTTCATATAAAAGTAATGAATATCAAGGGATGGAAAAATTGAGCTTCTCCAAGCAGTTTTATAGCCTATTCCTATTTAGTTGATGTCATTATTATTAGTTCGTGAATGTATTAAAAAAGATTAGTCTTTCATCCCGAATTCTTCTCCTGGAATATGGTTATGTTAGGGGATTCGACCATGCTACCTACAACATACAACAATTATTGGAAAATGTTTAAAGCTGATATTCTCTTTCATATTTGGAAAGATAGAAATTTTACTTGTTTTAACAACATTGCTATGGATAGAGATTTCCTGTGACTAATAAAGTTATTGTGATATCCAATGTTATGCTTCAAATCCAAGTGCAAGCGGATAAAGTCCACCTGGAGGTGGAACACCTTCATTCCTGCTCTCGCATTGGGGTAATGCCCCATGCATTGACAATCGGGTTCCTCCGGACTTGCCACACCATCATTCTCCCTCGCACGGTCGTGGCAGGCGCCGCCCGAAGTCGAGGGACCTCCTCTCCCCAACATTGTCGCTCCCCTCCCGAGATCTTGGCGTCCTTCTCACCTTACAGAGGTGGAGTTTTTATCAGCTCGATGGCACTGGCAAAAGTGTGTGGAGGTCCACCTCTCAAGGGAAATTCCTGCGTTTGGCGCTAGCCATCTCTTCCTACCACCATGATCAGCCTACTAAAGAAGAAGAGCAGCAATAGCAACAACATAATGGGTGGGATCCCATCCCTGACACGGCCCACCCCTTTACCACTAGTGGATTGGGGGACGAGCCAGATAGTCCACTTTGCTTCCTCCTTCAAGCACCATGTTCGCTGCTGCAGTGTAGTTTTCTTGGGCCTCCTTGTTCTCTGGAGTTTTTATTTCATGCAACTGTTTTTGGTTTAAAAGCACATTGTTATTGTAATGCTTAATTTTTGACGCCCTTGTGAGTGAGGCAAGATGGATTTTTCTCAAGGCCTTCTTGACTCAATTTGACATGCATTCTGGGGTGTGACCTCTTCCACCCACTTTTTTGTACAATAAGTGCTTTTCAATCAAAAAAAAAGATTAGTGAGAATCATGAATTTTTTTTATGCAAAATGGAATAGATAATAATCACAAGAATGCTTTTGATGAAATGAGAGGAAATCAGAAAACCAACATCCAAAGGAAGATCTATTGTAAATAATCTCTCTCTTCCCAATAATTCTTAATCTAAAAATCTATTGGTTTTGAAGAAAATCTAGATGATATATTCTAGAATATTTGTATTCATATTGCCACATCATTAATGAATGTTAAATTTTAAGCATAGTGAATGTTTTAAACCTCGATCCTACTATATTTTTCAAGTTCTGTATTGCTTATGGACTAAAAAATGAGAGAGAGTGTGTGTGTGTGCAACCTAGAGTAATTATAATCCTCCTAATCCGTTTAGTTTAGAGTAATGTATAAACTAAACGGATCACAGCTAGATTAGTAAGAAATTTCTGTAAGAGAGACTTTTTACAAATCAGCAAAAATATAATAAAAATACTTCCACTGCAGGAAAATCCTTCCTACTTTTCACAGTGCTCTACTGTCCTTGATTTCCCCCAAGCGTGCCATGTATCAATTGTGCTAGGTCTTTATTTTGTACTGCATGTGCCTGCATCACGCTCTATATAAATTTATAAATTTGCATCCGAAGACTCTTTAAATTTCAACTTACAATGGCATTGTCCTCATTTTGTGCTTCCCATGCAATTTTTTTCATAACAAGGATTTCAACTCTATTACAGTGAATACATAGCCATTTTTCATTCTGCAAAATTTCAGTCAGGATTGTAGAGATATAATGCACAATGAAGGAATTCCCAAACACATTCCCTCATTCCAATATAGAATCTAGTAAATGCCCTACCTTCCACTGATCCCGAAACTAGAATTGGAGATCATTCATGTTTTTTTCTCATTCAGTATAGCTAAGTTACCAAGTACCTCAGTACTAGGGGACTGGTGTCAGGGCGTTGCATACCAGGTAACGGTCCCATTACAATTCTCCCTCCAGTCCATCCCAGGCATGCCTCTGTCTATCCAGACCCATCCAAACCATACTGACAAAAAGACTTGGCCAAAACAATAAAAAAACATGTAAATGTGAATAGAAACCCAAAAAGACTCTTATCTTCATTTTGTCAAAAGAAAGCAACGAAAACAGCACACCTCTCATAGCACGCCTACTCTCTCACCTTCATTTTGTCAAAAGAAAACAACAAAAACAACACTTCTCATTGCATGCTTCTCATTTAACTTCATTTTTTCAGATGCTTAGGGCTTAAACAACAATCTTATGCTAATTCTACGCCACAACAAGTGCCCATTTGCTGCTGAGGAATTTGAGGAGCTTGCTACAATGAAGACATTTTAAAGGTTTTTCTTTTTTTTTTAATATTTTTTTCAACTTAAAATTTTTACACGTTCATTCAACTAGTAGGTTTCTTTCCCCCATTAGGATGTTTTGTTTTTGTTTTCTCTGAAGTAGCTACATAAATTTTCTTGAATGGTCACAAAGTACTCACTACATGGGCCAAGGGGAAACAAAACCACCCTTTTTCCCACCCCTTCGGGAGTGTTGCACGATGTTAGAACATATTCTAGGTGGAGGGGGTTATATTTGGCATTGCACATATCACCAATAAGTTCAACACACCTGATATTCTATCTATATAGGCACATATAACCTTTGTCTTTCCATTCATTAGCTCTAGATGTTTCTTTAGGCCAACCTAATTGGGACTGTGGGGCACACCCTGCCTAATTAAGTCTACAAATAAGGATAAATGGACTCTTTCAAATCAGCATAAGTTTTATTCTGGAATTCCTTTCATTACTATTCTACTTTTTGGAGGTTGCCCCCTCAAAGAGGCCATATTTCTGATTCAGTTGTATCACTTTATTTATCATTTGCGCCTCACTACCTTTGGGTATATGTTTTTTTCTGCACTCCAGTAGATCTGTCATTACTATCTGAGTTTACTTTACAGAAAATATTGTAACAAGTGGTATCAGAGCAACAATTTGGGCGGAAAATTTTGTGGCACAAGCACAAAAAAATAACATTTAAAGGTTTAGCTATCCAAAAAAAAGCAATTGCAATTTTCATAGCACAAGGACAAAGCAGGATTTTATCAAAGGTGAGCACCATTCTGTTGCCTAGAATTTTGGCAAAAAAATGTTGCATGTTATGTTACTGTAAGACTCGAGCGGGGAGTAGATCAATGCCACTTCAGTTAATCAAACCCTAGCAGAAAATGCGAACTTGAATATTTGGAGAATCCCATTGGAGAGAGGATTTAGATTTTGAGTGCTTGTAGGAGATAGAAATCATTGGATTCTTTTTGCCCTGTATATTGCAACAGTATAGTTCTGCAGTTACCCAATTTATTGACATGCCTTAGTCCCCTTGTTTTTGGGTTTCCTCAACCCTAGTTTCAGACCTATATCATTAAATCTAGTTTTCATTCCGAACAAATACATATGCATCCCCATAATGCTAATTTTGGCCACCAAACACTAATTTTTATGGTCATCACTCGCACTGGATATTTTTGCCCCCAACTGATTACAAATCTAGAGCTAGGAAACCAACCATATCAGCAGCCATGCCATTCCCCCACCTAATGGGCACGACTACTTTACTTATTGTGCACTAACCCATCTAATTGAAAACAATCATGTTGGTTGGGATGTAGTTGTAAATAATTACAATACCCCTTCTGTTGTTCCCAAAGATAATTACAATACCCCTTCTGTTGTTTCACTAAACAAGGATTGGAAAATTTTAAACAGCAGCTCATGTCCGATATGATGTTGGGCCACGATTGTCGTTAGACCAAAACCCGCAGGCATTAATCTCCACTACAATCGCCAGAGTTAAGATCCACGAGAGGCAGTTAGTCCATGTCACGATACTCACAGGGAGCGCTGGACACACATACCAACAATCCCCCCAGCATTACCCGGGTGAGTTTCGAACTTGAAACCTGTCGCTCTGATACCATTTGTTGGACCACGATTGCCATTAGAGCAAAACCCGCAGGCGTTAATCTCTCTACAATCGCTAGAGTTAGGATCCACGAGAGGCGGTTAGTCCATGTCACGAAACTCACGGGAGCGTTGGACGCACATGCCAACTTATGAATCTATATCACCCAAATGGGAAGACAACCACGATCATCGATCTAACCCAAAACCAATCAATCCTAAGCAGCCAAACAACCATGGGGGCATAACCTAAATTGGCCAAACACAAAGACAGGTTTGCAATTGTCCAAACTAGATATCCGCAAATTTGATGGTAATGTCGTGACTTCTTAGATAAACCTCATGGAACGGTGTTTTAAGCTTCATAATATACAAGATGACACAATGATCAACATATCCTCACTAGATTTAGAATATGAACCCTATCAATAGTACCGATGGATTATGAGTGAAAAGAAAGAGGTGGTCACTTAGGAAGTCTTTATAAAGGAATTTGCATCCCACTATGAGCAACGATGGGAGGGAAACTACTTTTACCCAATTCACGAATTTTAAACAAACATGAATTGTAGCTGAATATAATGTTGAGCATGTGAGATTGACAATCAAGACTTTTAAAACGACATCTTATCGATACTAAGATTCCACATCAACGAGCTTGAACATCATCTTGAGCATAATGATCATTTGTTGAAACAATATACAGCCAAGTATGCTATGTAGAAATCCCTACAGATTGAGCAACATATCACGCAATGTCAAATTCCATGAAGGAGACAGAATGTGGAGAATACTTTTAATTTTTAACCTAAGGCAACCTACAAATCTCTCTCCTCAACAAGGCAAAGAAAAGAAAAAAATGACAGTTGGCATTCTGATTGAAAATGGATTAGAGGTCATAAGAGTGCCAACGGTGAGAAACAACAAATGATTATTGAGAATTAATTTGATGAGGTAGTTGCGGAAGTCTCCAGGAATAAATCCCAAGTATCTCCTTGCATGCATTAATTGGGTAAGCACACCGCAAACACTCAAAGTGGTAGAGTATATCATAAAGAGGAAGGTGACAGTGTTGGTCAATACAAATAGCATATAGCTTCAATGACAGAAGTTTAGCAAATGAATTCAACTGCTTTATTTTGACTGTTTTTAGTTTTCAGGTTATGGTAGCCAATGGAAAACAACTCTCTTTTGGGGGTAAATGTCGTCACATCAAACTCTCTTGTGGATGTACATGTCATCTCATCAAACTCTCGAGGGGAGACTATCAGCTAGATTCAAAAATGTTTGGCATTCATCTTTGGGGTACAAACATAATTTTGGGGGTACAGTGTGTGAAACAGTCAAGAACCGTATTCTTTAATTTTGAGGGATTATTCTATTCTTTCAGTGTAAACAGACAAAGGTACTGACTTGTGGGAATGCAATCACCCTCAAGTCAAATTTCCAGCTCTCATTTGCTCAAAAAGGGATCTCATAGTATAATAGCACAATTACATTCATTAGAAGAAAATGTGCCTACCTCCAAGCAGAGATCATGATCATGCCATTGAATTGATTCCAAGAAGTATTACCGCTAACCTAGGAACATAACTTGCAAATTGAAAAGAATATTAATGAAGTCATAGACTCAAGAATTGTTTATCACAACTGCATATTTATCTCTAGTGGCTATGGTTAAAGAGAAGGATGAGTCATCAAGAATGTTTGCATGGTAAAGGAAACTTGACAAGCTCACTCTCGAAGATAAGTTTCTTATTCTTGTTACTGATGAATTATTAGATGAATTGAATGGTGATGTGTCCTTACTAAGTTAGATCTATGCTTGGGTCATCATCAAATCCCCTTAAAAAGTCTCAGGAATCCATAGTTTCGTCCAATTCTTTGGAATTTTTTGTTGGTTTTCTTTGATGACATATAGTAAAGCATGAGAAGAACATTTGAAGCATGTGGATAATATATTACAGGTGTTGGAAGACAGTCAAAGCTATAACAAATAAATCCAAATGTGCCTTTGGAGTGCAAAACATAGAGTACCTACAACGTAAGTTATTACATGAAGATGTTAAGGTGGATCCTAACAATTATCGTCCAATTTCTAAATACATCAAGGGTTTGAGGGTATTCTTATGGCTGATAAAATAATACAGAAGATATTTCGCAACCATGCTCGCATAGCTTCACCCTTAACAACATTATGGAAGATGGTTGGAGACGGCCACCAAAGCATTCCAAGTACTAAAAAAGCTCTTACTTCCAACCCTATGATAGCTACCCCGATTTCTCTAAGATTACGGTAGAATGTGATGCCTCGAGACAGGGCAATGGAGTGGTATTGATGCAATAAGGGCATCCCTTAGCAATTGAGAGTCATCAACTCAAAGGAAAGAACTTGGTACAACACACATACAACAAGTAAATGTTAGCTATCATTCATGTAGACAAACAATGGCAATAATATATTATAAGGAGACATTTCAAAGTCAAAATGGAACGTGATAATCTTAAGTACTTCTTGAGCAACATTTGACATCGAAGGAGGAGAAGAAATAGGTCACCAAGATTTTTGGGTGTGAGTTTGAAATTATTTACAGAAGGGGAAAGGAGAATATTGTTGGTGATGCTCTCTCTCGACATGAGACCGAGAAAGCAACAATATGTGTCATCTTATTGTTGCGACCAAAACAGGTAGAAGCAGCATGGATAGAATGACAAGACAATTCACCAAGGAAGCTCATTCAACAACTTCAGCAGGACCCATCTTATTCAAGTCAATACATGCTTGGAAAAGAGATTCCTGATGATGTAAAGACATGACTCTTTCTATGCAAAAACATTCCATCAAGAGCTAGTATTTTATTTCAAATACATGACTTACCAATAGGACATTAAAGATTTTGAAGTCCTATCACCCCACAAAGAGGGATTTCTCTTGGGAAGGTCTTAAAAGGGATGTACAAATATTTGTCACTAAAAGTTCGGTATGTCAATAAAATAAAGGAGAAGCAATCAAAACTAAGAATCTCTTACATCTATTAGACATTCAAATAATTACAGGGTTACAAAAGTCGGATAATTTGGATGTGAATTTGGTATTTGTGGATAGACTCCCCAAGTATGCACACTTCTACAAACTATCACCCATTTCAAGCTAGTACAGTGGCAGAAGTCTTCATGGAAAAGGTACAGAAACTCCATGGCATCCCCAATCGCAATCATATATTCACTAACATATTTTGGACTGACCTATCTACTGAATGGGGCACAAAACTAGTACATAGTTCATCTTAAAAACTGCAATCAGATGGACAAATAGAAATTGTGAATGCATGTTTCAAAGGGTATTTGCATTGCTTTCTTGCAGAAAAGCAAGCACAATGGTCCAAATGCCTTTCGATGCAAAATGGTTGTGCAACACCACGTTTCATACTGCAACAAAGATGAATCCATTTGTGGCTCTTTATGGATACCCCTCGTCATCCACTACTTCTTACTTGCAATGGAGGATTACATATTGGAGTTGCCATCACCTAAATTTCCTCCTATATTTCATGTCTCTTGCTTGAAGAAAATCATTGGTTACAAGCTTCCAATACAATCAAAACTACCGGAGCTATGTGAAGGGAAGTTCACCATGGAACCAGAGGTAGTTACAAGAAGATAGTGAAGCAGTTGTGCAACCGAGCCATTCTGGAATTACTGATTAAGTGAAAGATGCAACATGGGAAGAAAAGCATTTTGTGCAACAACCTCCAGAGTTGTCAAGTATTGAGGGCAACCTTATTCTGAAGGGGAAGCTTGTGTCTAGTCCCTGTTATTCTATCTTCATAAGTGTATTAAGGTTACAGGGTGCCCAACGTGCAGCAAGCATAGCCTTCATCTTTACATCCATTAGCTTTAAATGTTTCTTTAGCTCAACCTTATTGGGACTATGGGGTCATCCCTACCTAATTATGTCTATAAATAAGGATGGATAGGCTCTTCCAAATCATCATAAGTTGTATTCACGAACCCCTTTCATTATTATTTTGCTTTCTAGAGGTTACACACAAGAAGTGGCCATATATCTAATTCAATCATATTCTTTCATTTGGCATTTGCACATCTATATCTTTGGATTTGTCCTTTTTGCATTCAAATGGAAAATATGTTGTTTAAGTTTACTTTAAAGAAATATCCTAACATTAAGAGCTCATGCATTTGAGTGAAAGCCCATTTCTACGCAATTCCTAGCCAAGGAATCAAAGCTTGCTTTGGGAGAAGCAAAAGGGGTTGCCAACAGCAATGATGCTTGGATATATATAAGAGCAATAGTAAGTGGATACAATGGTTGGCCTAAAATCGAAGCATTCTTTTGAAGAAAAGGATCTAGATCTATCAAGTCACCTGTTGCTCCATTTCCTACCCTTATGGTGGACAAATTATATGCATTTCCTACCCCTTATGGTGCATGCCCATTGAAAAAGGCATATCATTATGAATCCAAGGATGTAGCCGATCAGCTCGCGAATGGGATGTCATTTAATGTTGTTGAATCTTCGTATTAACGGGATAAGATGAGAGGCATTAAATAGCCCCTAAAGGATAATACCAGCCCGGGTATGAAAAGGTGCAAACCACCTTATTGGCCAAAGGAAAAATGTAGCCGATTCATTGCAGCCCATCATGGCCACTAGCTGCTACATCTCATACCCCATCGTGGCTATATCACATCCATTTTTGTTGACATCCTCTATAGAGGAAGTCGATTTAGATTTTTTACACTAAAGAATAAAAGGTGTGGGCCTATTGGAAAAGGCATTTCATTATGAATCCAAGAACGTAGCCAACCATCTCATTGGGCATTGTATTTACACCAATTCAATGTCATTTAATGTTGTTAGAAATCCATACTTACGGGGTATTTTATACCATATCCAAGAAGGAATATATTGGCCCAAGGTATGAAAAGGTGTGAACCACCCAAGTGGCCAAAGAAAAACATGTAGATGATTCATTGCAGCCCAATAGTGATTTATGCATCAAACGGAGGTGTCCAAAGTTTCCAATTGGTATGAAATGATACACTTGATAGTCCATTGACTAATATAATTGGAGTGTGCCCTAAAAGGAGAATCTTTCAGCGGGTGGTTGATTTTGAGACACAATTGAATGATGCACGATTCATCGTCAATGTCCTCATAGAGTTCATTGAACAGTGGAGTCTTAAAACTTTGTCCAAATTATAACAAACATAGTTAAAATTGACAATCCATAGGGATGTTGGTTGAGGCAACGTACGGGCACATGTTTTGCACACATTAGGTCATTCTTTCACTCAACCTAATCCTATAACATATGAACAACAAAATCAAGTGGATCAAATAAGTGTATGCTAATGTCAGTGAGATCCAAATGTTTATCACCGAACATCACATGACCCAAGGCATTTTCATGTCCTCCTCAAAATCGATGTTGTTAAAGGTAGCTATCTTTTTTTAATCATTAATGTATAATTTTAAGTTTATATTGTAGATCTATTACTTAAAAACAAATTAATATTTTTTAAAATTTATTTGTTTAAAATTCTTATTAGATTGATGAGACTCGATTTGCCTCACGTGCAATCGTCTTAAGACAACTTTTGAAGATGCAAGAGATGTTGTGCAACGTGGTTATAAGCATCCTTTGGATTATATGGAGGTAGTCAAACACGCAAATGGCCCAAAAAGTAAAAGGGTTGATCCTTGTATGGATTATTTGCCGGTTTTACCGAGACATCATGTGTATGATTAAATTTGTTGATATGGATCGTCAATGTTTGGGCAAGATTTAAGATGGTATCGGCTTAAGGATATAAGAAGATTAAGTCCATAAATTTCAAAGGCGAGATACTACGAAAGCTTCTTCAAACGAGTACACATGTATCTCATAGATTTGTCAAACAAAATGACCACACCATTGCATCTCTTTAACTCTTCCTTAACTCCAAAATACAACACTAAGATCTTTTATTTTCCCAAGAGGGTGCCACCATGCGGGGTTATTGCGGTTAGTGATGGGTATAAGACAATATTCACTAGATTCTTTCTTGATTAAAATTTAGAAGACGATTGT
This sequence comes from Taxus wallichiana var. yunnanensis, assembly GCA_018340775.1. Classification (NCBI taxonomy): domain Eukaryota; kingdom Viridiplantae; phylum Streptophyta; class Pinopsida; order Cupressales; family Taxaceae; genus Taxus; species Taxus wallichiana. The sequence continues at coordinate 325,581,719 of CM031236.1, forward strand.
GGATTAGTTGGGAAAGAAAGAAATTACATTGATGTCCACAAATGATCGAAGTAGGTCAATGGGACTTGAGAATACATTGAATTACAATAAAAAGTGCTAGGGTAAAAGGACCACGACATCAACAACTAAATATAATAAGAAGACGAACAAAAACATTGAAAAAAAAAGCGAGAGGTAAACCCAACATAGTAAAGACCCCAACCCATGTGATTAAGGTACCAATACAAATAGCCATGTGGGAGGAGCAAGAACCCCAAAGAGCATGGGTTGATAAAAGTCGGAAAGACTAGATGGTAGTCCCATCAAACATTTTTGACCATGCTCGGGATGGAGGAATCATATATGTCATCACCTATCATTGTGAAAGGACCAATGCAAGATCTAATAATGCTCATTGGGAGTGTCTAGGGTTGAGGGAGGCGAGTTGGGTAATCCTAGGAGGACGTAAAGCACTCTAGCTAGAATCCCTCCTAACATCCAAGGATGAAGAAGCTCCCAAACAAAAAGAAACTCATGATGTGTGCTTGTTCCTATGCCTGGAAAGTCGTTACAAAGGAGTTGATCCACATCACCGAGGAGTAGATCCATGATGTTAAGCATGGGTAGATCCCCATTGCCAAGAGCTAATATGTTGGGGCACCTTAGTAGTAGTGTTGTCCAGAGATGAGTGTCGCTTCACTAGCCTACGCCTCTTAATGTGTGAAGCAACAATCCAAAGAGTGCTTAATGTTTTCAATCTCCGTGATGAACTGAAAGAAAGAAGTGATAAACCTAGGGCCTCTAGGGGCTCCATGAAGGAACTTGCATCGAAGGGTGACAATCTCCAAAAGAAACGCCAAGGACCTTTGTTCCAGGTCAAGAGGACAATGTATAGAGTGTTGCCCAAATCTTGTAAAGAAAGAGGTATCTCCCCTACATTTCATAATAAATAGGGATAAACATGGTGTCTTAAAATGAAGCTGCTCCTTTATCTTCACCACTTGGAGGAAGCAAATAAGATAGATTCGGTCCCCACACACAGTATGATGATCAATCTCACCCCTGATTGGTGTGAGTACATCCTCGATTGTCAAGGGGAAACCTCAATCCATGAGAGTCGATGTTGTAAATAGTCAAGGAGACAAATGACAACACCCACATGCCCAAAAGAAATTCTCAGCATAAAAGGAAAGCTTGGGGCTAAGCGGCTAAGGAGAGGTCAAAGTGATATGGATGTACTACTTACTTGTAGATATCCTATCTCACGATTGTAATGATTAGAAAAATGCTTCTAGAAGAAATTGTGCCCGATTTTTTATCAACATTTCAGATCACAATTAGTCCGAGATTGTAGACCTAAGGTTCCCTTTTTAAAGAAAATCAATAGTTAAGAGCTACTGAGTTAAGTAGTTGTCAAAAGGAAAAGTTAATTATATGTTATGATGAAAAATTAAATGACATGACTCTGATTAAAATCAACGATAAGCTTGAAATTTATTTCTAGTTATAAATAATAAAATAATTACCATTTGCAAATTGAAAGTCTTCCTTTAAATAAGTTTAAATTAATGTAAAAATAAAAATATGTTTGAAATTTAAAACATAAGTTTGTCATGCAAATAAAATTAAAACATTTAAACTAAATTTAAAGTGATAAAGTGTATGGAGACTAGTTAAGGGATTTTTGCTATTAAAATTATATTTAAATTTTAAGTTTTTATTTATTTATATATTTGATAAGTTTTACCAACTTGATAAAAAGTGTTCACAAAAATAAAGGTCCTAAAACAACACCCTACACAAAGCTTCTATCATAATAATTAGAAAAATTAAGCGAAACCTACTCCCTGAAGGTAACAAAAGATACTCCTATAAAAGAAAAAGACGACACCAACTACAAGTTGATGGGACATACAACGACTAAATATGACAAATCAAGAAAATGGCGAAAAGAAGAACAAAAAAACTCCAATGGAGGGCCACTTGAGAGATTTTTATTAAGTTTAAAACTTGCTTCCAAAAATGGTTTACTTCAAGGCCACCATCCTTGTTCACAATGTTATCATACTTGGAAATTTTGTAAATATAAAAAATTGTTTAAAATTAAAAACATGAGTTTTCCAAAAAAATATTATAACATTTAAGCTAAATTTAAAGTGATAAAGTGTATAGAGACTAGTTAAGGGATTTTTACTATTAAGATTATATTTAAATTTTAAAATTTTATTTATTTGTATATTTGATAGGTTTTACTACCTTGATAAAAAGTGTTAACAAATATAAAGGTCCTAAAACAACACCCTACACAAAGCTCCTATCATAATAATTAGAAAAATTAAGCGACACCTACTCCCTCAAGATAACAAAAGATACTCCTATAAAAGAGAAAGACGACACAATTACAAGTTGATGGGACATACAACTAAATATGATAAATTAACAAATTGGCAAAAAGGAGAGCAAAAGAACTCCAAAGGAGGGCCACTTCGAGAGGTTTTTATTAAGTTTAAAACCTGCTACCAAAAATGGTTTAATTCAAGACCACCATCCTTGTTCACAGAGTTATCATACTTGAAAATTTTGTGAAAATAAAAATTGTTTAAAACTAAGAAACATAAGTTTGACAAAAATAAAATTAAAACATTCAAACTAAATTTAAAGTGATAAAGCGTATAGAGATTAGTTAGGGGATTTTTACTATTAAGGCGGATGCCTATCTATCTATTTCAATTTTAAGGGCCTCTCCACTCTTGGCCCCTAACGGATAGACAGATGCATGGCAAAAAGATAGGGAGGTTGGGCAGTATAGTACAAAGTTGCCACTACCTCACCCCAATCCAACTAGAACTAGAACTCTATCCAGACACTCCCCGTCCCTCCCGAACTCTATCCAGGTACTCCCGGCCCTCCCAAATGGGCCAACGACCATAGGTAATAATTCTATACATAGGGGAACGCATGCCTCTATTATTGGGTTGGGATCGAGGAACCCTCGGGATTTTTACTATTAAAAATATATTTAAATTTTAAAATTTATTTATTTATATATTTAATAAATTTTACCACTTTGATAAAAAGTGTTAACAAAAATAAACGTCCTAAAACAACTCCCTACACAAAGCTCCTATCATAATAATTAGAAAAATTAAGTGACACCTACTCCCTCAAGATAACAAAATATACTCCTATAAAAGAGAAAGACAACACCAACTACAAGTTGATGGGACATACAACAACGAAATATGACAAATCAACAAAGCTGGAGAAAAGGAGAGCAAAAAGGAACTCCGGTGGAGGGCCACTTCGAGAGGTTTTTTATTAAGTTTAAAACTGTTTCCAAAATGGTTTAATTCAAGACCACCATCCTTGTTCACAAAGTTATCATACCTAGAAATTTACACTACCTCCATCAAACAATGTTTGCAAGTGATCCTCCAAGACCAAAACATTGGTGTTCTCAATGCAACTATGGTGTTTAGATTAAAATGAATGCTCAGCCAAGTCTAACTTGACTAGTCTTTTATTTTTATGTCAATCGCATGTTCCCTAAACCTATCGTCGATAGCCTCCTTTAAGGAAAGAAGTTGATGAAGGGCATCCAAAGAGTGCATAATAGGAGGTAACCTATCAATAGAGATGTCGATAGATTGGATGAGAGAACTAGTCTCATAATACCAATAGCATCAACATCTAGCGGGGTCCAGTGATGCAATCCTCTATGAAGTACAGAGGACTAAGTATGGATACCTCCCAAATCCTAAAGTTGAACTCCCCATGGTTCTAAGATTGTGAATGTACACAATAAGACTAAAGATAGTTTCAAGGTGTAAAGCCTAAACGAAAAAACTCATCTTGAAAAATGCACTAAGGAACAATGCCTTTGCAATAGATCATACATTGAATCATGAATTTGCATCCTTTCAATATAAGCCCAATCAACAGACCCCAAACTAGGTCCCCAAACCTTAGACCCGTACAAAACCATAGGCTTCATGACTATATCAAAGAGGCACATTTTCGAAGGGCTATCCAAGAAGTAAATCTAAAAACATGGGCACTCCTTCGCAGAAGGAGTGACCAAGAGGCTTTATAATAAAAGATGGTCTAGAAAACTGGACCCCCAAGTAAGTGTAGGCTATTGTGATCTCCAAAGGTTCACCTTTATAGAAGAACAAGGAATGGGGAAGAGAACGTTTGCGGGTGTTGAATATTATAACCTTAATTTTGTTAAGGTTGGCCACCTCGCAAAAATGAACAAGGACGACTAGTTGTCTCTCTAAATCATCAGCACGAGAGAGAGAGAGAAGATCATAAAAAAGTATGGATATCACCACAACATGTAAAATGTCTCATCCACATAAGTATGTTGTTGAAGAAAGTTATCTAACTCTCGATGTAAATGTTGATGAGGGTTAGTGAAAGGGGGCATCAATGCTTAACCCCAAAGTTAATATTCACAAAGTCGAAAGACCGCAAGAAATATGAAATCGCTCAATAATTGTCTCATAAAGTGTAATGTCGCTTTCTCGAGATAAAACTAAGAATAAGAGTCGGCCAAAAACCCAAATGAATCAGATCTAAAACTACACCTTCAAACACACAATACTAATCAACCCCTCAGGGCAGCAAACTGCATATGAGATTCACATCAACATATAACAATGCAAATAAAGCTGAAATGCCACCAAATAATTTATCCAACCACGACAATATTTATCAATCTCAAATATATCAAAAATATGGAGAAACGAATGATAAATCACAATTGTAATTAATTTTCATGACAACAGCAGTACAACCAAACCGAGGGCTGGAAAAAATAGATAAACTTCTCCAAAAATCACCAAAATGTAGATTCCAGCCTTATAAAATATGAAGAACAAGAATACCAACTCAAAATACTAAAATGTTCCTAGAAGGCACCAAACTCAACCCTCAAGCAAGTCGCCTAGGGCTGGAAATGAAGAACAGCTGCATAAAATCACTTTGAAGTTCCAATGTGACCTCCATGTGAGATCACCCTTGCACACAAGAGGGTTTTCGTCCCCTAGTGTGATCCTATTGAAGGGTTTCGTCCTCAATAGGTGACCAAGGAAGGGTTTCCATCCTTCAATGGCAAGAAGAGAAGCTACTTGCTCCACCTCCAAGAGAAATCAATATCCAAAATAGTATAACCTCCTCAAACCATTTGATCCACCTTTATATCCTTTTGTGGCACCAATTAGTAATTAGAAGAACAAAAGGATGGCCAACCTCCTTAGGATTGTTCTCCCACCTTTATCTTCAATGTAGGCTCCAAGAAGACCAACCTTAATAAAAGAAAAGAGTACTTTTCCATCTCCACGTAGGCTCTCAAGACCGACCTCATGAAGACACTAGAAGTTCTCTTTACTTCGTTTGCCAAGTCATCCAACACCTAGTTGAATCACTTAAAGCCATAATTAGTAGTCAAATAAATAAGGAAAATACAATCACTTACAATTAAGCAATGTTCATCTCCCTTGCTTTCCTTCCTTGAAGCCCACGGAAGGCGAAATGGACCCAAGGCCTTCATAATAACTAACTTGGAAAAGGGGACATTACATAGAGCCTCCAAGCGACAAGTAATGAGAGAAGTTGGAATGCCTACATCACACAACTTTTTAAAAAGTAGTTATCTCGAGATCCGAGTCAAAGCCCTTCTTGAAGTCTACAAAACAACAACAAAAATTTAGAAGGCTAATAACAAGCCTCCATGATGATAGCCCATAGTGTAAAGATGTAGTCAATAGATGCAGTATTCTCTCTTGAAGCCGGCCTACACCCCGCTCTAAGATTACCTCTCTCCACATACTTTGAACACTTCATCTCCAACATTATGGCATAAAATTTGGAAAATGTATGTGCAATCATAATGGGCATGTAGTTGTTAGGATTGGATCTATCCCAAGAATTATGAATGGGATGGATTGTGTTGGAACCAAGAATGAGAAGTTCCGAGAAAACTTTGTTAAAAATATTTTCCAGTGGGGAAGCAAGGGAATCCACACCATATTTGAGGAAATCAGCACGAAAGCGCTTGCTGAACTTGTTGATTTGTTGATACATAACTCTTAATATCCCTTCGATCAGATCGGCAAAGAAAACAGTAGAAGATTGTGGTGGAACAAAGACAATGACAACAGGATACTTTGGGATGTCACAAAGAACGCTAGAATGGGAAACCCATGCCTCGGGGTCAATGTCATAAGTGGGGGTTTTCTCGGCGGAGAGCACATCAAAAGGTCTTGAGAGAATGATGGAGGGCAGCAAGGAAAGCAAGTTATCTAGACATAAGAAGCTTGAAGAAAGACATCAATAATCCCTACGAATGGAAGATATGGAGGAAGGTCATGGTCTAGGGTAAAAGTCAATCGATGCAAGGATTTACATGTGTGATTGTACAAATGATTCGTAGGGCAAGACCCATGGGGACAAGATGTACTAGAATCATGGAGACAAGGAAGCTCGTTAAGAATGTGGAGAATTTGTGATTCCCCGTCTCAAGAAGGTACCTCCCACAGGCTGTGACCTAACACTATCATAAATGAGGCAACCCACTCCATTTGAACAACAAACACCATCCGATATATGAGTCTCTTCTAGCAAAGAGGTCGAGACCAAAGCATAACATGTGACTAGATGGAGCGCCCACTCAAAGTTCTCCTAGGTCTCGGTAGAAAAGATGACATCTCATAAAACAACATCCTCGAAGGTATACGAAGGAAACCATAAAGTACCACCGTGATTCCAACAAGCAAAGGAAATGCTACATTATTGCTGTTGAGACCTAAGGTTGCCATCATGCGATGATCTAGAGCGTGACTACCCAAGAGGGGGAAATCACAAATGCCAACCCTATAATATCGGATAACAGCCAACTAGTTTTCTTTCCTTGTAGCCCACAACCTAGTTACAAGCTTTTCAAAGCTCCCCCACTTGGAGTCGTGCCAGATTTGTATCTAAATAAATATTTTAATGGATAAGAGTTTCCTTTTTACTTACGAACTTGTAAACGCTCTTCTACAATATTAAATTGGCTAACAAGGGTATCCTCTAACAATGTCCAAGCTTTATTAAGGAGATATCCTTTAAGTCCGAGAATTCATGCCCTAGTCGTAAGGGATCAGCTGCCCTAGGGAAGCCAAAAAAATGAAGGGTGAGTCCTTCAGGTTTATCGTGTCTTTTCTTCTTCAAACTTCGCTTGGACAACCATCTCAACAAATGGAGGTGTCTTCTTCCCTTTAGCTACTTGCACCTACGAATTTTGTTCCTCGTTTTGTTTTAAAAATATTGTCATTGGCTCGTGGTTTCCTTTTTAAGGTGCTCGTGTTGAATGGGTATCTATGATTGCTTGCTCTTAATTTCTAAAACCAATTCATTAAGCTGCTAAAAGCATGGCGAGAAGCAGGGGCAGCTTGGATCTCCCCAAGCTTAGCGATTTTTGCCCACAAATCAGCAATAATACCATCTTTCTTTTGTAACTATTTTTTGAACAGCAACAAAAGGTCTTGAAGTTTGAATCCTAGTGTCTCAATCCCAAATATCCAACTGCGAATAGGCAAATTAATTCATTTAGGGTAGGGTACCAATAAAAAGAATCGGACATGTCGGTATGGCGGTTTTTTGGCCCCATATACGTTATTGGATACACTCATTATTAAAAATATAGCCCAATCAGCAAAAATAACCACATAATAGGCATAAAATGAATAAAACATTTGAAAATAAGTTAAATAATCACAAAACATACTGATAATTTCAATGCCAAATGTCATGACATTTAGTGGTCGAACTTAGATTAGTCTTAAGCACAAGTACATGTTAGCAAATGAAGATGAAATGGACTGCACACAAAACCATTTTATTATGATTGGGAGTAGTTACAATGTAGTTGGAACAGTTATGTAACAGCTCATAATTGAGAACTGCCAACTACTATGTATATAAATACATTCGTTATATTTAATAGTACATAATACAAATGTATACACAAAAATCAAGACAAATCAGCATATTCATTATATTCATATTCCACTTCAATGTCTTCATTGGCATCATCATGTGGTTCATTAGAACCACAGGTAATAGAAATGCCACTCCCACTAGCTCCAAAGACGTTGGTCGTGTGAAGAACTTGCTAGATCCATGTCAAGAAATGTAAGGTGGGAAATGGAAGCATCCAAGTCACAAGTATTTGGGTCAATGTCCCAACACATTGTTGCCCCTTGTTTGTATCTATCCTTAGAAGGCGTTGGTTGGAATGCACGTAGACCAATCCTTTGCCTTTTTTGATGCCATCTTGTTGTGCTTAACTGAGTGGATAAAGGTGTATGTACCCTAGTTCTGCTCAGCTGAAGAGGGCCACACAAGCTACTTTGGCAAGCCACAAAGTAAATTAAAACTCTATAAAAGTAAAAAGTTGCAACAAGACATCAAAAAGAAAGGTACAAAGTAAAAAAATACATTAACATCTTACTTGTGATAGAATTTTGATTGCAAGTGCCTGCTCATGGAGTCACCACAATATATGATTTTCCTTCTTGTACTAGTCAGAAGCAGCACCAAGGGTGTAACCTGTGGAGGTCATAAAATGCCAAACTCTTCCATAAGTGTCTTTTACTTTTGGATCAAGAAAAAGTCTAGAGAATGCCACCTTATACCCCTCACTAACCTCAATATCCCTATATGGTAGGACCGTCTTGGGAAAAGAAAGGATCTTCGTGTTGTAATATATAGAATTCAAGGCAAAAACAAGAAGACGTAATGGGGTGATTATTTTGTTCCACCTATCAATGCGTAATGTCCCTTTTTGGGGGACTTCCGGAAAATAGCTAGGACTGAATGAGAGATGACTGAAATTAATTTTTAGATGGCTGTAATCAGACTTCTGTGGGCTGGATATGACTGAAAATGCACACTGAAACCTGCAATTTTTCCCTTCCTAGGGCAGCGACCTGTTTTGAGAACTCCCACTCACTTTTGGATGCCCTAAACTCGCTGAAAATGTGCCCAATCAAGCTCAAAAATTCTGATTAATTACCAGCAATCAAAATATGAAGGAAAACTGATTTTTAGTGCCCAAAAATGAAGATATGAATTTTCTATAAACTCTGTCTGCAGAATTACTTTAAAAATTCATAACTTTACCTAGGAAGCTCCAAAATTCATGAAACTTGGGATCTTGGGGTTTAAAAATATGAAGAATGCAAATATCAAATCAACTTGCCCAAACATGCCAAACTTGACTTACAAACAATTCGCCCTCTTGAAAATAATGAATTAGTGGCTCAAACATGCAAGGAAATGATTGCTTTCACCTTTAATAATTAGTACAAGTCCATCCATGCAAGAATCATACCATACATCCATCAAAACACATCCAAAATGCTCATAATGCAAGTCGCCTAGGGCTAGATAGAAAGATATCAGCTCCAAATTCCTTGAGATATTCAATAATTCCAAATATCCTTGCTTGAGGGTTTTCGTCCCCAAGACAAGTTCCACTATCAAGGGTTTTTGTCCTTGAAGTGGTCTCAAACAAGGGTTTTCATCCTTGATGAGAAAGGAAAGGTACAACCTTTACCCAAAAGAAATAATAAGATTCAACATACCACATAATGGCCAAGCATCCTCCTTTTATAAGATAAGGGGGTGTTATATCATAACATATGGCCGACCTTATAATAAGTACTTTTTAATTATCTAATTTATTTTTAGAGCATACATGCTCTAAATACTTTATATTCTAATTAAATAAGTTCTACTATTGGAGTGCTTGGCTTTCCAATAGGAATACATGATAATAATGGAAATATCTACTTAAAAATGTAATCCAAGTCTTCCCGTTGCTTCCTCGCTAGAGCCCACGGGGAGGAAAAATGGGTTAAGGTCTTCAAATCCGCTAGTCTCCAAAAAGGGACATGACACAATGAGTATCAAGTGCACTTCCCTGAAGAACTTCTCTACAGGATCTTGCTCTTTGTCATTTATTATGTATTTGATCTTCTCAATCGAGTCAATTCCATCATATACCTCATCCATACATGGATTATCATTATCAACATACTCAAGATGAGCTTATGGTAAAACTAAGCAAATATTCTACACAATCCCATCACCCATCATCCGCGATAAATCATTTCACCTTTTTGGCCCTCTTAATGTTTGAATGCATCTATACACTCCAAAGGTAGTTGATAAACGTGTTGCTCAATGCCTCACGCACCTTGACAAGTCATCTCAACACGAGTATGCGTGAGGCAACCAAGTCTCAAAGAGCCTCTACAAAATTGAAAAAAAAGTTCAAAATCAAATTCTACAAATTACAAACTTACAAAATTAAATTAAAACTTAAAATTATACATGATTCATGAATGACTAAAAGAAGTTAGAAAAATAGTTACCTTTAATAGCTGCAACTTCAAGAAATTAGGACATGTGATGGTTGTTTATGAACATTTGAATCTCACTTGGCTCCGTATAGACTTGTTTGATCCAATCAATTTTGGTGCCCAATTTTCGCAACATAAGGTTGAGGGAATGAATGATACAAGGTGCCCAAGATGTGTCCATACCTTGCCTCAATGAACATGTTCGTAGTGCAATTTTTGTATTCTCCATTATAACGTGGACAACATTTTGAGGCCCCACCCACTCCGAATCGATTCTATCAAGATATCCATATTGAATCATGCATCCTTCACTTGCCCCTCACAATCAACGACCCTTGTTGCAACCACATTAATCAAAGGCCTATTTTTCATATCTTTCCATCCATCGAAACAATGGTCACCTTGTTTCGACCCATGAATCCCTAATGGGTTCGAATGAATCTTCAACATCTTTTCCTTCTTTTTCTTGTAATGTGGTTTGCCCCATCGACACCCATTGGATTCTTTCTACTCGGTCCTTCTTTCTTCACGGGGTCATTGTCCATTATCTCGGACTCCCAAGGCGTCAACATGTCTCCGATCCCCATGTGGGATTGGCATATCCATAGGCTTTAGAGACTTCACATGTGGCACCATAAGAACTTGTCTTTTGCCAAGTAAGTTGTGATCATGAGCCATATTATTCGGGCTTCTCACATCTAATAGCTTTCTTGTTTATTCCCAATAGGACACGATTCACATAACGACTTGAGAAAATTTTGAGGGCTTATTTGTGGTCCATGTTTGGAGGGGAGAGGGGTATTATCCCTTTAGTTTCTTGGAGTATCTACACCATCCCCAAAGACGAGGGGGTTTTGGCCTTATTGATGTTGTCACTCGAGCAGCATTCTCGGCCAAGTGGGTGGTATAGTCACTCAAAGAATCTGCACCTTTGCAGATTTTGTTTTGGCATCGCATTCCTACAAAGCTCGGGTAGTTTTTGGTCTCGTGTGATATCCTTTACACCTCATCTCTTAAAGATGTCTGGCTCATTCATCTTCAAGAGTATCTAGTCTTTGTGGAAATCATTTTCTTGTTTGATTTGTTGTGCAATGGGAAGTCAACGTGAGCTGGTTAGGACCTTGGTTCTCGCATGATTTGGAATTTGAGGAATCAATATTTGTGTTACGAGAGATGCCTCGTTTTTAGGCCTATAGATTGAGCAGGAAGGGCATATTTGTTTGGGGGATTATTGACCTCGCTTTACTCATTCGGGAAGGAGTGGTGTTCTTTCTCAAGAGCATGGTCTTATAGCTTCCGATCGTCTTGCCATCATGGAGTTAAGAGGTTTAATCCTAGAGCCAAAGTTTTTAAAATGAACATTGGGATGGCTGGTCGCTTTGGAGGGACTAGAGGTGGTGCTTTGGTCACCCTTTACTTCAATATGACTCTCGTCGTATGTACTTATTGCTTCATTAGAGGCACCCTTTGTCCTCCGTTCTCAATGCTTGTTGGCTCTTTGCTGATCCGGAAGATAGGTGGATTCGTCATTTGCACAGTGTTTGGTCATATTGACTTTCCTACAAGTTGAGGGTATTTGCTTGGCTTGTTATTTATCGGGGCTGCCTTCCAAGGCCAAGTTGGCCAAGAGTGGTTTCACCAATGGCCTTTGCCCAATTTATCAACATACGGAGACGGTGAAGCACGAAGCACATCTTTTGGGAGTGCCGGTTTGCTAGACAGTGTTGGAGATTCTTTGAGGATTAGTGCTCAACATTGCTTTAGAGCGAGCTTCACTAGCGTTTTTCCTTATTTGGAGACAAAGTGGCTCTCGTGGCTGCTTGGTGTTTGCTATGCTATAGCACTACTTGAGAGTGTCAGCCATGTTTGTTCTTTGGAAAATCAGATGCAAGAATGTTTTTGCTCAAGAGGACAGCTCTTTGAATGCCTTTGGTTCCATGTGGAGGAACAAAGCACCTCATCTGCTTTTTGCCAAAGGCGGGCTGCTGAACAAGGACTCTCATTCCTTGGATCCTAAGTTGTATTCTGATTTGATTTCTGCTCTTGTTGCCTTTAGGATGTGGTGCACCACTTGGTTTCCTTGGACATATCCCTCTTAAACTGATCCAATCTCTAGACAGGCTTGTTTGGCTTCTTATTAGGCCTAATTGATCGTTATCACCTAAAACACACTTCTACACTTGAATCAATCTAGTTTTGACCACCTATGGAGTACAAATGACTAAACTCAACCATCCATGAGGTTCAAAGACTTTTCCAACTATGATCAATGAAAGAATTTGAACAAAACTGCTAAAACTAGCCCTGAATTAGGCCTTTTTAGACCCCTGGCATCCACAGTCAGCCATAAATGCACTTGTACGGACACTGAAATTCCAAAACCACAAAAATCTGTTCAGGCATCTCAAATTGCACATGCATGCAAAAATTCAGGATTTTTGGCTGGTGAAATCAAAAGATGAGAAAGTTTTTGTGTAAAAACCCTAGACAGGGTCTGCCTCAGGCTGAGACGAGGATAAAATTGATAACTTGAGCTAAACAATGTTTCAAGGCCTGATTCAAAGTGCAAAAGCTCTGTTTTGATGTCCTCCAACTTTTCTCAGAAGGAACCAGAGGTTGATCATGCACAGATTGGTCTAGACAATAAGCTTTCTATAATTTCGGGTGCTCAGAACCTGTTTTGAAGGTTTCTCTTGCTTAAAACATCAAAAGAGTATGAAACATGATCAAATCAAAGCACATAAACAAAGATATTAGTCCATACACATCTCTAAGATACACACCAAAAGATAGTTTCTTATTCAAAAATATTTGAAGGTGGATTTACAAGCCTGTCACACTTTGGAACCCATCAACAAACATTATAAGTACCTTGCAACCAGTTTAAAACTTTAAATCTTCTTTTGCTTGCTAATTTTTTTGTCCTCCCAATGTGGTTCAAGATCCTTTAGGTGGTTTTGGATGATCCAACATTAGTTCCCTTTCATTTCATGCTTCCAAGAATCTCTCAACATCCTCAAACTTCAACAAACATGCTAATTTTGCCTTCTAGGTACGATGGAGGAGTTTTAACTAGAATTAGGAGTTGATTACAGCTGGAAAATGAATGATATACATTTGAATAACCATTTTGAACTCTCAAGGACTATTCCCAAAAGACCTAGACCCATATCACACTCTACACCCTTCCAAACCATGCTAAATGAATTCAAGTTTTCAAATCTTCAAATTGGAGGGAAAATAACAACAATACCTAAATGAGCATATACACACCAATGAAGCCTGAATATGGCTTCTTATTGACAAATCAAGACTCTCACAACCTACTTAACTCTAAACAAACCAATTTGAAAACTTATTCACAATGCACCCGCATCGAGTGAGACTTTGACATTGTACATTTCCATCTTTACTTTGTGCAACTTTTTGTAAATATTTTGTATCAATATGTCGTATCCTTCAAAATAAATAAATAAACAATGTGATCCACACCTATTCTTACCTAAGTTGGTGAACCCTTTTAGGGTTTCATTTGATAGATTTCACCATCTCCCGCGAGTATGGTGATCTAACAATATTAAATAAACGCTCACATGCATAAACACAATGCCCAATGTTTTGCTTTGCTATGTCTCTAGCCTCATTCTGGAATGCCCTTTCCAATGGGCCTACACCTTTTGTTCTCTTGTGACTTTCAGGTGAATCCTCTTCTTCTGCGGCTGCGAGGGATGTAGCAAGAAATGGTTGTGATGGGGTCATGACACGAGATAGAGCAACAAGTGGCTTGGTAGATCTAGATCCTTTATTTTCCAAAGAATGCTTCAATTTTTGGGCAACTATGGCATCCGCTTTTTCTAGTTCTTTGATGTATGCAATGATCTTTACATGTTGCAATCCCTTTCCTTGATTTCGACCTATCCTCGATTCAAAACAAGCTTTGATGCCGACATTAGGAATCACACACAAGTGAGCTTTCACCCAGCTATGTAAGTTGATATATCTGACCTCGTACTTTGAACAAACCCAAATGTAACAACCTCCACGCAAAAAGGCGAAGAAGCACTAGTTTTGAAGGCTGCCCCTTGGCCCACAAAACTACCACTTGCGTAAAGGCAAACATTCAAGCAAATAGCACCTAGTTAAAAAAATAATAATAATGGTAATAAAATTTAAGCCATTTGGGTATTTGTTGAAAGAATGTTTTTAAAAATAACAAAAAAAGACATAAATACTAGTTACAAAAACATATAAACATTTTGAAGTTTTTAAACCAAAAACAAAAGTCTAAAAAACCACAAAAACTTACCTTGAATCAACAATCTTCTTCATTGCAACCTCCTTAAATCTTTGGCAACAAATGCATGATTGTAATGGCATAGGACTAGAAAATGATGAAGTTTCAGCCCTAAGCAATTGAAAAAATGAAGGTGAGAGAGCAAATGTGCAATGAGAGATAAATGTCATATTGTTGTTGTTTGCTTTTGATAAAATGTGTGTGAAAATTGCTTTTAAGGCTTCTCTTACACTCAAATTAATTTTTATTTTTGGAAACTTTTTGATGTCGGATTTGTCCTAGGTACCGCAGCATGCCCGCTGCGGTATCCTTGATGAATTCAGGGCCGAAACGTATCCGAATCCACCCACCACCCCCCTTGTACAAGTGAATCCAGTAATGTAGGTATTTGTTTATTTGGTGACAACCTTGTGAAGGTAAGGGTTTTAAACTCCTGCATTTGAGGAGACTCCAAGGCAATGCAACCTCTATTTTCTGTATAAACCTACTGGTCTGAATACCCAGAATCTGCCCTAGACTGCAAACTGTTCACATTCACAGCACCATACACTGCACTGTTCACGCTTGCAGTTCAGGACTGAACAACGAAGAACAAACTCCTTGAAAACCCACGAAACTTTTGATCCCACAGTACTGTTCATACACTGTCGTTGCCACAATACTCTTCATGCGTCACTGTTCGCCTTGAAAACCTATAAAGGAATTACAGAGCGAAACCCCTCAATGTAGGACATGTTGTAGCATAATTTTACCATCAGAGCATAATTTAGTAAAATAACAAACAAAGAAAAATAAAATTTAGGAAAAGAATTGCCTCCACGTCTCAGCATTACTTGCTCTTTGAGACCTAGACTGCCCGGAAACGCCAAGCACCCCACGTACCAGGCCTGATACGTACCTAATACAGGTACGGGTACAGTTGGTACGCTGCGGGTATGTACCCGCAGGCCCTAGGTACGGAAATCCGTACCCGGAGCCTGTGGGTACATAACCACAGCGTACCCACACATTTTTTTCGTTTAAGTGCAAAAAAATAAATAAAACTTGAGGGCTTTGACTGGAATTGAACCTTGGAAAGTTCGTGTGAGATTCAATATTGCCAATAGGCTCCGAAGGGTCAAGAGAGATGAAAAGGATTTCATTTGGTTGACTTACTATTTGGGGGCTTTCTTGTTGCTCCTCATGGGTCCTTTATTCTTCAGTCAATTTGGAAGGCATGGGAACAAGTGAAGCACTTGGTGGTTGGGCAGCCTATCTTCTCTTCCTTTGACACTAGGTGCCAAGCCTACAAATCGATTTCGTCGAATCTGAAATATAATGACAAGATCCTCCTTTGGTTTGAGAAAGGAATTAAAATATTTCATGACTTGTACAGATTTGGGAAGTGGATGGAATGGACAGACCTTAAAGCTTTCTATAAGCTTCCTCGATCTCAGCTCTCTCACTCTTTTCCTTGCTTGACTTGTCTCTTGTTGCTTTGAAATTGTTCTTCATGCCTTCTTTTTGCTTCAAATCTTCTTCATTGCCTTCATTCTCTTGTCCTTCATAACTCAGTTGTACATTTCTTTCATTTTCTTGTCTTTTTCCATCTTCTTTGCTCATTCCTTGACTCTTTCCTGCACAAACACCACTAGGAGCAACATTAGATACAAAAAGATGAGACAAATTTGTCTCATTTTGGTCTTCTTTCTTCCCTTTTTGTATGCTTCATAACATTTCTGACCATCCTCTCTTGGTCCTGCTGTTAGCAACTGATTTTCTTCATATTTTTCCACTTGTGTTTTGCTCTTGAACTTGTAGTTCATCTTCATCCTCTTTAGAGTTTTCATTGTTCAAGTTTGCCAATGACTTTTCTTGCATTTCCACTCCATTTCCTTGCCTTGACTGATTTGAACATGTACCTATCATGAATAACTCCTCAATCCTTTTCATTTCTTCATAAAACAAGAAATCACTTTGTTCTTCACTTGCTTCATCATATTTAGGACTCATTTGGTCTTCTTCTTTGAAATCACATGCTAGTTCACTAAACTCAGCTTTCACTTTCTTTGTCTTCACTTTATCTTCATCTTCTTGGAGTTTTCTAACTTCTTCTTCTTGAATCTCATTCACATATTCTTCATCATGCATGTTAGTGTTCAAAAGCAACTCATTCTCACCTTCAAATACCTCATTCTTTGCTTGCTTAACCAAAACATTCAAATCAACATGCTTACCTTGTTCTTCACTTGTTTGCTTCACTTGCCAAGCCCTTATTAGGCTGCCCTGTTCTTCTCTTCTCTCTTTAACTCTCCACACTTGTTTTCTTGTCTCTTTAGGCTGATATGTACCTGTAGTTTCAGTCTTCCTTCTTATCTCATAGGCTGGTTTGTGCTTAAAAACTTTTCTCTCATTCTTCATTTCTTGATCTTCATCATTGCATGCTTGTTCCATACTGAAATCTGATCTTAACTTTCCATTTTCCTCTTTTTTTTTTCCACTGCATACCACAGCCTCATTATCCTCTTTCTTGCATTTTATCCCTTGTTCACAAACAACTGACTTTTTAAGCCATTTAGGCATGATATATCCATGTTGAAACTCAGATTTTGAAGAACTAACCTCTTCTTTCATTGTGCTATCTTGCATATCAAAGAGTTCACTAACATATGCATGAAGGAGATCATAATTCTCATCTTCCCATACCTGATTATAAGCCATCTCTGTGACCATGTCCTTCTCTTTTCCTTTTTTTCATCCATCTTCTTGTTTTTGCTCTTTTTCTTGTCTTCTCTCTCTTGAATGCTTTCCAAAGCATCATAGAACTTTGCATTTTCCTCTTCTTCTTCATTAGCATGCTGGAGGATATCATTTTTCTTTTCATAAACTTCTATAACCTGCTCTTTGTTTCCATCATGTACATTTGACTCAAAAGAGTCACTTCTTGCGTCTTTTCTTACAATTTTCAAACACAACATTAGAACATAAAATCAGAGACCACATTGTCTCTATAAGTGCCTCTCTCTTGGACACTTTCCTCCTTATCCACCCTTCTTCACTAAGTGTTTCATTTTGCACTTTTCTTCTCCTCCATTCTTCTTCATCTTTCACTATGTTCTCCACAATGAGAACTCTCTTCTCTTCCTCTTCTTCATGTTGCTCACATGGCAACTCTTTCTCTCTTATGCCTCCATAGGCTCTCACTTCTTTGCTTCCTCCACTTCTTCTAGCATGCTTCACAAGTGACTTGATTGGCCACTTCACTCTCTTTTTCAAACTCCATCCACCTAGCTGACTTCTTGCTTGACTTCTTATCTGATTGCTTACCTGTAACCACATCCTTTCCAAGGCTTCCAACCTCTACAAACCACTCCTCAAATCTGATATTTCTCTCTCCATTTCTGACCCTTGCTTCACACTTCTTGCCTTCCTTATAGTTAGCCTGTAAAACCAAACAATGTATTCTTTGCACAAAACTTGTCAAGTCCTTATTTTTCTCTATTATGCCTGCTCTGATACCAAAATGATGCAAAGAAGGATGATCAATAGCTCATCTTCCAAGAAACCAAGAAATACCTTCTTTGTCAAATCAAGAACTTGTCCTCAAGAGACTACAAATTTGCTCAAAAGCCAATACTGAACCAAATCAATGTAATCTTGGTTAAATTTAGTTCAAATGTGCTAATTTACCTCAGATAATCAGGATCAAACCCTACTCAAATCATCTTTCCTTCATATGTCTTCACTTTCCTTTTTGTCCTTCTTGAGGTTTGTAGCCCTACAATTTAGCATGTTCTCCTAAAACTGACAAAATATGATGAATTTCCTTTGACTGGTAAGATTTTAAATTACCCTTTAAGCTCTTTGGGAAGACTACTAAGTTTCACCTTTCAACTCTGTGTTCATTTTCTTTTATCGTCTTTTTACAATTTTAGCTCAATACTTACAATTAGGTCTCCAAATTGACAAATCCTAGTGCTCAGAACAATTAACAGACTTTCAGACAAAATTGCATACCTTTCCTAGTACCCATTTGGCCATATTAGTTTTAGGAAAAGTTTCATTTACCAACTCTTCTCCCACTTTTCCCAGCTCACTCCTTTACTCCTTGCCTAGACATTTAGGCTTAACAGGGTTCAAATGGCATAATTAGAATTTTGAGGTTTCTCATTGTTCCCAACATTTAGTTCACTCTTAGACACTCATATATACCTAGTTCATGCCTTCTCCAATCTCTATTCATTCACCTATCTTCATTTAAGGCTCTTTGCTAGGTTTGGCTTCTTAGCAATCTCTCTCGGTTCTTGTTCATTCAAAAATCTTCCATACTCAATTTTGCTTCTACATCTCTCATCTCTGATTTGTTTAGTTTCTTCTCACTATCCACTCATTACCAAAATTCTCCTTACCCTCCTTTACAAGCCTATTTCTTCATGGCTTCACTCTTCTACTTAAGCCACTAGGCCAACTTTCTTGCATTTCAAGCCTAACTCAAGATCCTATAGTTCACTTAACATTATTCACACACATTTCTGAGTCTTGTCAAGATCTCCACATTATTGACTTGGTCCTGAAGACCCTTACAGAGTAAAGGGGCAGAGTGAGCAAGATTGTCTTCTTCCAACCTAACAACTTTAGCATTCCTACTTTATATTGACTGTAGTGGTTTCCTTAATCCTTTCATAATGTGAATCCATCATTGATTGTAGAAGGAAGGTTAATACATGATGCATTTGGTCATACAAACCTTTAAACATTTTCTTAGCTGTAGTTCTTAACTGTCGAACACAGAGTTGGAGGACTGTCATCAATTATAGCAACCGCACATCCACTTTGGAGACCAAAACGCTAGGATACGTTAGAAGACTCCACAAACTTCTTATCTTCCAATTTTTGGCATTTTCCAAGGTTTCTATCTTAAGTTATAGCTAAAGCTTAAAGAAACCCCAGGTTAGGGTTTTTACCAGACCGAGAGGAGGAAAAGAAGAATATCTTGGACAAGAATTGCTCTCCAAACCTCTAACTTAAACTATAAGTTCTGTATTTTCAAGCTTCTCCTTTCTTCTTTAGAACTCAATGCTCCAAAGTTGCCCATTCCTTTTCCACAATGAGATTTACTCTTTCCCTCTTCAAGAAACCCTGTTTCATAAGATAGACTTGGGGTTTTAAATAACAATTTGATTGTTAAACCTTCTAATCAGACTTCTAAGGTCTGTGCCATCATTTCATTCCTTAGGAAAGTGTGGTCTATCTTAAGGAAGTCCTAGTAGATTCTTATAACTCGTGGAGTTATCCAACAAAGGAAGAGAATACAGTGTTTACACAGTTTTACTAGAACAACTTGCTCTGCCCTCCATCTTCACATGAAATCCAATGTTCATCAATAGCATCTAACTACAATAATAAGATTCCTCCATTCCATATTCATATACCTATCCACTGTCAAGTTCACAATCCACAAGCATTAAATGAAAGGACTGTTTTCCTAAAGTTTTCGAGTTTGCCTTATTGCACAGTTTGCTTTAGATGGTCTTCACAGCCATTATGACACCTTTACATTTGATGCAAGCTTCCTTAACCTACAAGACTATTCACAATTGGAAGATTCATTCAAACACAAGTATGATTCATGTATATATCCTTATCATTCACTTTCAAGGCAATCAAATACACATGCACAATTTATTTCAAGAAGCCCTTTATTGATGGCATCATGGATTACAAGTTTCTCGAGCCTTAGAGCTCTGTCACACCCTTATTATCTCTCTTCTCATTGCTCTCTCCCTCTTTTTCATTTGAATACCTCCTCGTTTTGTTTTCAATCAATAGAGTTGGTTACAATCAACTTCCCTTCATGACCATGGTTTAGACTCCCTAGTTCCATCTTGACTCAACATGGTCAAGTGTGAACACTTATAACACTTTTAAAACACCTAATTAATGACTCCTAAACACTTTATAACCCCTAACCAAGGACCTACACCTTAGGAACCATACACAAACATTTGAATTTTTGAATTTCTAGTTTTGGAGGGAAACTCTAAGTTAACTCCCCTAACACACAAGGAGGATCTTAAAACACCATGTAGGGGTTATATGACCACTAATAAGACCTCTAAGGCCTACCACACTTCTTATCAACACAAAATGACAAAATTGATGTCTTTACAGTGATGCTCCTGCATCAGATGTTAAATGAGGTTTATGGTTTAATTGTGCGTTTGATAAGCCACGACGTGGCATGGCAAATAAGAAGTTTGGTGCAAGTTTAATACACCTTGCGAAATGGAAGCTAAGACATGCATTGAACGCATTGTTTCATTTGCATTTGTTTTGTTTTCGGGAGCTTTGCATGGAGTTTTTAGGGAAATATGTTTTGAGCGACTGTTGCATGTGAATTCACTCATGTTAATCTTCGTTTATCATGGCATTTTTACTAGTTAAATACGTTGTTGAAAGAAAACGTATTGTTTGGAGTTTCAACTTGGAAGATTGCAGAGAGGGGGAGGCAAGAAATACAAGCATGGGTTTTTCTACTCTTACTCTTGTTATTTTGATGATATAACTGAATGCGTTTTTGGCTCTGGTTTATTATTTGAAATTTGAATACGTTTTTTTTTTAGTTTTCGTTTCTTTATGAAATCTAGAAAATAAGATAAGAGATTTACAACTCTTTTTAGAGCTTTGTTGTTATCATTTTGAATACAGTTTTGGGTTTGGAATGTTATGTGAAATTTGATAAATAAATATGTTTTGTTTTTTATCATTATATGAGAGATCTAGGAAAATAAAATAAGGAGATAGTTTGTGAAATAAAAACGATTTGATAGTTTTATAGCTCTTCTTAGAGCATTGTTGATATCATTTCTTCTCTGAACACATTTTGATTTTTGTGTTATTATGAGGAATCCGGAAATGACTACGTTTTAGGTTTTGATCAATATGTGAAAACTCGAAAGGAAACATTTTTGGTTTGGGTGTTATTAGATCTAGAAAATGATAAAAGGCTTGAGTGAAATAAAAACAAACTTGTTTTGGGTACAACTCTTTCTTAGAGCATTGTTGTTATTCTTTTAATGGTTACGCTTTGGTCTTGGGTTTTGGTTTATTATGCATGATCTGCAAAAAGAAATAAAGGATCAGTTTTACAGCTCTTTTTAGAGCATTGATGTTATCATTATTTCCCTAAACTCGTTTTTGGATTTGGGTTTTTATGATTTGGAAAATGAAATAAGGAGTTAGTTTTTAGAGCTCCTTTGAGCATTGTTGTCATTATTTAGTATTATGGCTCTTTTTAGAGCATTGTTGTTTTCATTCTTAATTTGTGTAATGTCCCCAAAAGGACACTTTTCAGCCCCAACAGATTTGAGGCAAATCCCTCAAGCCAAAAGCAAGTTATGGAAGATATAACAATAATTTTCAATGCAGATCTGATTTATAATTGAAAAATGCGACTAGGGTAAAGAGGAAAACCCAAACAAATCAGCACTTATATTAAACTATTTCAACTCAAATCTGACCCACTGTATTTATATAGCCAAAATATGGAAGAACATACAGATTTTTGATGCACAACAAGGCTGAAATAATTTATAAAATCTACAGACTGGCTGCCCATAAAAATGGTACCTTATTAACACCCAAAATTCTGAAAACCAACTGATTTGATTTATAAAAATCAGATCTATGATCCACACTCCAAATCAGATTAGAAATACCTTCAAATACATCAGATATGCACTAGAAGTGGGTCGCTCCACATGGAAGAAGGGCATAGAAAAATGATAACTTTCTCTTCAAACCCTTGCCAAAAATCTACAACTTTTTTGCCTTTAACTACTGGAAATACTCTGAAAATTATTACTAATTCAATGAAGCACAATGGAAACCCCAATGGTGGAGAATCCCCTTGATCTCTTGGAGGGTTTTCGTCCTCAAGAGAGTATTTCTAAAGGGTTTCATCTTTAGAAATAATTTTGACAAAGCTATGAGCTTCATACAAAAATTAGAAAATGAGAGAATAATCAAGTGGTGAAGGTGTTGTTGCTCTCAGTTTGTTGACCATGGATGATAAGAAAAACAGCAAACCCCGGATTGGAAGCATGAGAAATGAGTTGGACCTGCACAATGATATGTTAACTTGGCTTAGGAAGGAGTGTAAAGTGTTAAATGATAAAGTCAGGGGTTGTAAAATTTCCATTGAAAGTGGTAGCAAGGATGATCACTTTGGAGGAAATGGATTTTTCTTGTTGAAAAAGAACAAGGCATTCTAAGAAGTAAACAGTGTGATATCCTTTCCATTCTTAAAGGTAATATGGATATTCTTGCCTACATTATTCATGTGTTGGAAACTAGCAAGGGCAAGGAAAAAGCTAAGAACGACACTTCTTTCAAAGACATCAGAGATAAATTGGAGAATCTCAAAAAGAATTTTGCCAAGATCATGAAATAGTTTCAGGGGTCTATCCAGTACTATGGATTTTATTGTTTACATCTTTTTTTATCTCGATTTGTAGTTTTGTTGTGAATACTTGTTGTGGTCTGATTTGTAGTTTGGCTGATGTATTGTTGTGGTTTTGCTACGATTGTTGATGTTTCCTAGTGGTGCTTTTCCTTCGTTGTGCTTTTGCTTTTTGTCTATGCTACTTATTGTATATCTGGGCTTGGGGCCCCTTGTAATCTGGGTAGGATCCCAGTCATAAAACATTTTGCCAATAATAAAAAAATGTCTTCCTAAAGCAAGTCGGCTTGCCTATATAACACTTATGACCCCAAATGGCCACCCTAGATGACCAATCAGTTTTTCCCTCATTAAATATTTTTTTTTCCTCCAACTTTCCTTCCTAATGCAAGTCGCATTTTCCTTGAATAAAGCATTTTTGGTTAAATGTATTTTTGCTTTTGTTTGCCTTATTTCTAATTTTACGCTGATAATAATTTATTATAAGTGCATATCATATTTTCTTTTGTTTTATTTTATTTTTGCACTTTATAATAAAATATTATAACTTAAGTCTCCTTTTAAATTTTCCTTAGCCATCAGAAGACAAAATGGGCTAAGGGTCTTCGTCATCATTATCTTAGGAAGTGGGACATTTTAATTTGATATGAATAAATGGTAAAGATAATACCTGCTATGTGGGTGAATTAAATAGATTTTGGGTTTTTTGTTTTATAACCAGGTTCGAATTTGGGGAAAAATGGTTTTAAAATCATGGATTATTTATTTGTTGTTTCATGGAATCCTCGCATAGGCGTATTGAATTAATCGATTTTGTTGTGTGGATTATAAAAGCGTGGGAAAAACAGCTGCAGAGAGTTATGGGTTTATTGTTGATCATTTGTTTCTATTTAGGAATAGTTAAATGTACTATTAATATATATGCACAATTCCATATTGATTCTAAGTTATAATAGCCGAGGATGATTGTTTTGAAGTAGATTTCATAATAGAAACTATGGAGTTTATGATTATAACTTATTGATTAAGAATAATCTTAGCCATCTCTTATTTTGTTATTTCATTATAATTACAACATAAAATAAGAGTATGAGACTCCTCATGTCAGTTATGAATATGAATATGACCCATATCTATCTCTCTCCTACAATTTTGCAAGAAAGGTCGGCATACTTGAAGTAAATTTTTGGATTAGTTTGTGATGTTTTTTACGTCATGATTTTATTTGGAAATAAATCCAAAAGGATTATTTGTAATCAATTTGATTATGCGATTGAAATATCATCACATCTTAAAAGGGCATTATGGCCCAATGTATTATTATTCTTATTGATTGATTAATGTAAATCATTATTAATGAAGATTGAGATATTTTCCTTATTTGAAATATGGTCTTATGACTTATTTTTTTGAACTGAAAATGTAGATATTTTACTTATAAAGCTGATTTATTAATTAAGATGATAATTTCTTAAGTTATGTGATTATTTCTGATTTCATTAATTAGATAGAATAATCAAAGTAAAATAAATATACGAATAAACCAAAAAGATAACATATGAAAAATGAAATAAAGATGTTTAAGTACTTTATAGTAATAATGGATTAATCATGATGAGTAAATGAATTTAAATGACTCGGTATGAAAAATGAATAATTAACCTACACCTAATGACAATTATTAAGTTGTTATAAAAGTATGATAAGAGGAACTAATAATAGTTAGTAACTCATTGAGTTACTATGACCCTCTTATGGAAACCTATTAGTATTGAAAATAATACTTTTAAAATGACGTTAAGGATGACTTAGTTATATTAATCAACTAAGGTAACCTAAGTATAAGGAGTGGGGGCATAATGTTCCTACATCATCTCATTAGAATCTTAGCTTAGTCAACTTAGGATGGCTATGGAAGGGTAGTGAGGATGTAATGATGGGTAATCATTATGTGGTCCCTATGTTTCCCATAGGAATCCTAAGATGGTATGGATGGGATTATTTTTCATTTAGGAAATGAGCCAATAATGGACTCTCCCTCTTCTTAACTAATTCACCTTCTTAAACAATAATGAATCCAGATAACTATATTGAGATGGTTGTGTGGTGATGGAAGATGAGTTTTGTAGGCTAGTGTGTGGTCTTGAAACTAAGCTTGCAAAGCAATGCTTGAAACTTTGGCCAAAGTAATGTATTAGCTGACTACATTTTCTAATCACCAATCCCCTAATTTATTAGTGTGGATACTGGATGGAAGCATGCATAAATGTCTTCTAGGTAGGCACTTAGGAGATGCACATAGTTCTCATAACCTGTAAAAGGTTTAACCAAGTATACAAAAAGTATACACTCGGTTAGAGTGACTTAAGGGAGATCGTGGAGATCTAGATATACCCTTACAATTGCACATGGTTATTATATGTTATCAGATGGATTATGAATATTTTAATAATGTTGAATTATTTAAGTAATAAGCTAAATAATAATGTTAATCATTAATAACATTAATTGTACATTAAGGGTATGTATTTTAAAAAAAATCCCCTTAATTTGGATGATCATAACATGGGTGTTACATTTTGGTATCAGAGTTGTAGGTTTATCAGCTCTTGGACTCAATGGGTTCATAACGCTAACAAACATCTTATCCTTTCATTAACAGGATATGATGGTTAGAAGAAGGGTGAACCATGAAGTTGGAACCTAGTTCAACTAATGTTGAAGGTTTGATAACTGATAAGTTAGATGAAATTATAATAGTCCTTCAAGACCCCTAATAACTAGATAGTTTCCTTAGAGAGCAAGTAGGGGTGAAAATGAAAATGAAAGCATGAGGAAGAACAACCTAAAACAACATGAGGAAGAACAACAAATAAACAATGATAACAATGAGAGGGGATAAAAGAGCTTGTTTGGTTGTTGAACTATCTAGAGACATAAAAAGGATCACCCACCCAAATTTGATGGAACTACCTTGGGGGATGGTGTTGAAAATTAGTTAAGTGAGATGGAGAAGTACTTTGAAATAAGGGATTTTTTTGAGGAAACTAAAGTAGTATGGGGTGTTTTCCAACTCTCTAACAAAGCATCTTCATGGTGGGATAACCATAAGATGGAATTGGGAGTAGATACTACCTCCATCACTTGGGATCAAGTTCAAAGTATATTTTCATCAATGTTGGTTGCCTCAACTTTATTTTGATCAGAAAATGTTAGAATTTCAGAACTTAACTCAAGGAAAATTGAGTGTTGTGGAGTATTGGGAACATTTTACAAAGTTGTTAAAATATGTGCCCCAATACCAAAAAGATGAAAAGTTTAGGATTTGTAAGTTCATCATGGGATTAAACCCAAACATAGGAGGTGAGGTAGATGTTCATGGACCATCTACAATGGAAGTGGTGTTTGAAAAGGCTATAAGGAAAGAATAAAAATTGCAAGCCATTTCAGCCTTTAGGAAGAGAAACGTAAGAAGAGTGTTAGCTCACCTGCACCACTTGCTCCTAGGAAAACTTGGTGGAAGAAAGAGGGAAAAAAATGAAATCTCTTCCAAGAAAAATACAACAACTAAACTATGTTGTAAACACAAGAAAGAATGAGCAGAACAATGTTGCTTTTGGAGAAAATAAATTTGAAAGGAAAGGGCATGTTGGGGGATGTTTTAAATGTGGTGGTGATCACTATGAAAATAATTGTCCCCAAAAGAATCAAGGGAAATAACCAAAAAATAATTCATGTTGTAGTGGGTAATCCAAGAAGAAAAATAAGCTACCCCAATAGAAGTGTCAGGTAAGCTTTATGGTTTTTCTATTTATTTTTTGTTTGACACAGATGCTATCAAGTGTTTTATTTCAAGTAAGTTAGCTAGAAAATTGTCTAAGAAAAAGTTAGATTTATGGAAAACACTTGGACTATCCAATATGGGAATGATGTTATTCATATGGTGGACCAATGTTTATTTGAAGAAACATTGGAATTACCTAGTTTTACCACTGAACTTAACCTTTATGTGACTCCTTTAGGGTCTTATGACATCATAATAGGAGTAAATTGGTTGTCCAAACACAAAACAATGGATTGATTTTTGAGAAGCATATAGAATGTCTTGATGACACAAAAAACAACCATCATTTAGGCATTAAGAGAGATTTTGAAGTTAGAAAATCTCTGCAATGCAACTAAAGAAAGCCAAAAAAAAAAGGTGCATGTTGTACACTATTAAGATCTCATATTTTAGTGAGGAAGGTAAGACTTATTTGGAATATTTTCCACTTTTACGTGAGTTTAAGGATCTTTGGAAGAATTTCCTGGACTTCCTCCTAAAAGAGAGTTTGACTTCACAATTGACATTAAACCAAGAACAAACCAATATCAAAAGCACCTTATATATGATGACAAAAAAAGCTAGTTGAACTAAAAGCACAACTACATGAACTCTTGTCAAAAGGATTAATCGACCTAGTGTGTCTCCTTGGGGAGCACCAAGTCATTTTTTTAAAAATAAGGATGGAATGTTAAGGTTATGCATTGACTATCACATGCTTAACAAAGCAATGATAAAGAATAGATATCCTTTTCCAAGAATTGATGATCTCTTTGATCAGATGAGAGATGCATCTATTTACTCTAAGATTGATTTATGATTTGGTTATCATAATTAAGAATAAAAGATGAGGATATTCAAAAAAAACAACATTTAAACATGTTATGGGCATTATGAGTTCATTATTTTTCCATTTGGACTCACTAATGCACCAACAACATTTATGAACCTTATGAATAATATTTTCAAGAATACTTAGATAAGTTTGTTCTAGTTTTCTTGATGATATTATGATTTACTCAAAGAATGTTGATGAACACAATGAACACTTAAGAATAGTGTTGGAAGTATTGAGAAAAAGGAAACTCTATGGTAATATTTCAAAATGTTCTTTTATCAAAGTGAAGTACAATATCTTGGCCATATCATAAATAGGGATGGGATTTTTATTGACCCATCAAAAATCAAAGCTATTATTGAGTGGCCAACACCTAAAAATGTGCATGAGGTAAGAAGTTTTATGGGATTGGTTGGGTACTATAGAAAATTTGTTAAAGATTTTTCAAGAGTGGTTGGACCAATTACTTCATTGTAGAAAAAGGAGGATAAAAATTTTTGTATGGAATGAAAAATGTGAGAGTGCATTTAACTTGTTGAAAGAAAAACTTACATCTACACCTATATTAAAGGTTTTGGATCCCAATGGAAACTTTACCATGGTTATTGATGCCTCAAGTGAAGGATTGGGTGAATACTTCTTCAAAATGACACATGTAATTGCATATGAAAGTAGAAAACTAAAGGTGCATGAGAAGAACTATGCTCCCCCATGACTTAGAGCTTGTTGTCATAGTCCATGCCTTACAAATTATGGAGGCATTATTTGTTAGGAAATCCATTTGAACTGAAAACAAATCATTTGGGGCTGAAATACATTTTTACGCAACCCAATTTAAATACAAGACAATGTAGGTGGCTGGAATTTCTATCCCAATATGACTTTGATATTAGTTACATCAAAGGAAAATAAAATCAAGTGGTTGATGTGTTGAGCCACAGGAAGCATATTTCACAATTGTGACCCTCAAAACTCAGTTTAAGGAAGAAGTTAAGAAACAACTTCAAGTTGATTCTTACTATCAACAAGTGAAAATTATGTTAGAAACAAATCTGAATGATAGAAGTACAAGGGTTTTAGGTTTGAAAATGAAGGAATTTTATGATTTAACAAAAAGTATATGTGCCCTTGTGATCTTAGAGTGAAAGTCTTGCAAGAATTTCATGATGCACCATATTTTGGGCATCCAAGAGTAAAAAGTTGTTGGATGATGTAAAAAAACAATATATTTTTGGAAAGGAATGAAGAAGGATATGATAGAATTATGTTGCACATTGTTTGGAATGCCAATGTGTAAAGGTGAAAACACTTGCATCCCGTAGGTCTACTATATCCTCACAATATTCCACAATATAAATGGCAGGTAATCAACATGGATTTTGTGTAAGGATTGCCACTATCCAAAAATAAACATGATATGATTTTGGTAGTAGTGGATAAACTAACCAAAGTAGCTCATTTCATACTAGGAAATCTTAAGGATGATTCCCAATACTTGCAAAAAGGTTTGTGCATGATATTTTTTGATTGCATGGAATTTAGAACTAATCATTTTAGATAGGGATCCAAGGATGACCTCTCTGGTTTTGGAAAACATTGAACTTCTGCATTGGGAACAAAATTGAATTTTAGTTTGGCTACCATCCTAAAATAGATGGAAAAATAGAAAGAGTGAACCAAGTTTTGGAAGATATGCTCAGAATGTATTGCATGGATCAACAATACAAATGGGAGGAATATCTACCATTGGTTGAATTTTCTTACAATAACACTTTACCACTCTTTGCTGAAAATGTCTCCATTTGAAGCATTGTATGGAAGAAAGTGTAGAACTCCTATTAGTTGGGATAACATGGAGGAACAGAGAGGTGGTGGGTCGGAAATGTTGACTGAAATGGAAGAGAAAGTTAAGCTCATTTGTGAGTGGTTGAAAGAAGTTTATTGATAGGTAAAAAAGCTATACGTTGATTTGAAAAGGATTGATGAAAAAAATTTGAGCAAGGAGACAAGGTATTTTTTAGGGTAAAACCCAAAAAGAGCTCTATTTCATTTGGAAAAGCTGCCAAGTTATCTCCTAGATATGTAGGACCCTTTGAAGTCCTAGAAGTTATAAGTCCGGTGGCTTACAGATTAGCCTACCTCCCACATTGTCAAGATGCACAATGTTTTTCATATATTTTCTTAAAAAGTATGTTTATGATATATCACATATTATTAATTGGAACTCATTATAGGTTTAGACCTGAGAATCATCATAGTTGAACCAATAAGAGTGTTGGAAACTCACAAATTGCATCTCATAAATTGAGAAGTTGCTCAATGTAAGGTCCAATGGGACCAATATTATGAGAACAACACAACTTGGGAGAATATGAATGATATGATGACTATTTTTCCTTTCTTGTTTAAGTAATCAAAATTGTTTTTTTGATAATTTGTGATGGATTTATTGAAAACTATTTGATACTTATTATAAATAAATGGAAATTTAAGCCATATTGAAAGACTTTTTGGGAATTAACTTGTTGAGATAAGGTTGATACAACCAAGTTTTAGAACTTTGATTGGTTAAATTTGGAAAATTTCCAATTGATGAGAAAACTGAATTGTATTCTACAATTTTATTTATGAATTTTGCTTATGATTGATATATTAGCAATGATTATAATTAAATCATCGGAGATGATGATTCTTTTTAGAGGGGAAGTATGTAATATCCCGTATTTAATTAAATTTATATTTAAATTATTGAGATCATGGTTATAAAAGTGATTATGAATGTTAAGGATATTAAGTTGATTATTTAATGAATATTTCAGTTGGTTTGTGGTATAACTTGTCAAGTAATGAAGTGTTGTGATGATAGTAAATTAATAATATATATATATACACATATATAATATATATATATTGATGATGATTTATTGATTTAATAATATATATGTGTGTGTGTGTGTGTGTATATCTTATATATATACAAATATATATATATATATATATATATATATATATATATGTAAAAGATATATATACCTATATACATGTATATACATATGTGTGTGTGTGTTTTGTTAATGAATGGCATGTTAATCGGTCATTAGACCAACTTAAGATAGGCATTATGGATCTTGGTTTGGATGGATATGTGGCATTGTGATGCCCCACCATGCGAGTTGGTTGGTTTGTAAGTTTATTAAACTTAGGTTATAACCTAAGTTACATGACATATTAATAGAGGATGTTAAATGAGGTTTATGGTTTAACTAGTCGTTTGATAAGCCATGACATGGCATGGAAATTAAGAGGTTTGGTGCGAGTTTAATATGCCTTGGGAAATGGAAGCTTCCTTGAGAAGTTAAGGCATGCATTGAACGATCATGGTTTCATTTTTTTCATTAGTTTTTTTTGGGAGCTCGGTTGATGGCTATGCATGAGAGTTTTTGGGGAAATTTTTTTGATGTGATGCATGCATGTGAATTCACTATTGTTTTTCTTGATTATCATAGATTTTTAACTACATAAATAATTATTGTTGAAAGAAAATGTATTGTTTAGAGTTTCAAACTTGGAAGATTCAGAAAGTTTAGGGAGGCATGAAATACAAGCATGGGTTTTTACTCTTACTCTGTTGTTGGTTATGCATATAGTTTTTGGGAAGATTTTTGAGTGATTATTGAAATTGAATTCATTGTTTTTAATCTTCGGTTATCATAGTTTTTTAACTACATAAATAGTTTTGTTTTGAAAGAAAATGTGAAATTGTTTAGAGTTTCAACTTGGAAGATTGAGAGAAGGGGGGGATAAATGAAATAAGTTTTAATGGGTTTTTCTACTCTTACTATTTTGGCTCTTATTTTGATGATATAATTGAATATGTTTTTGCCTCTCGATTTATTATTTATATTGGAACCGCATTTATATTACAAACATAATAATACAAAGAGTTACATAGTAAAGGGGTGGCCAAGAGTTTTACGAGGCTTGGTTTATTATTTGAAATTGAATACGTTTTTTTTTTAGTTTTGGTTTTTTATGAAATTTGGAAAATAAGATAAGAGATTAACATCTCGTTTTAGAGCTTTGTTGTTATCATTTTGAATACAATTTTGGGTTTGGAATGTTATGTGAAATCTAATAAATAAATATGTTTTGTTTTCATTATATATGAGAGATCTAGAAAAATAAAATAAGGAGATAGTTTGTAAAATAAAAATGATTTGATAGTTTTATAGCTCTTCTTAGAGCATTGTTGATATCATTTCTTCTCTAAACAAGTTTTGATTTGTGTTATTATGAGGAATTTGTAAATGACTACGTTTTAGGTTTCAATCAATATGTGAAAACTGGAAAGGAAATATGTTTTTGGTTTCGGTATCATTAGATCTAGAAAATGATAAAAGGGTTAAGTGAAATAAAAACAAACTTGTTTTGGGTAACTCTCTTTTTAGAGCATTAGCGTTGATGTTATTTTTTTAATGAATAATTTTCTTTCATTTGGGTTTGGTTTATTATGCATGATTAAAAGAAATAAAGGATTATTTTTACAGCTTCTTTTTAGAGCATTGATGTTATCATTATTTCCATGAACTTGTTTTTGGATTTGGGTTTTTATGATTTGGAAAATGAAATAAGGAGTTAGTTTTTAGAGCTCCTTCTTTGAGCATTGTTGTTATTATTTAGTATTATGGATCTTTCTAGAGCATTGTTGTTTTCATTCTTAATTTGATATGAATAAATGGTAAAGATAATACCTCTTTGTGAATGGATTAAATAGGTTTTAAGTTTTTTTTTTATAACCGAGTTTGGAATTTGGGAAAAATTGGTTTTAAAATCATGGATTGATTATTTTTTTGTTTTTCATGGAATCTCTCGACATAGATGTATTGAGTTAATCGATTATTTTGTTTAGTGTGGGTTAAAAATATGGGAAAAATATTAAAGGAGTTATGGGTTTATTTGTTGATCATTTGTTTCTATTTTGGAATAGTTAAATGAAGTTTCAATCCTAAACTGTCAGTATTTTGTTGATTGGAAACTTGAAAGGGTGAAGGTTATAGAAAACGTAAATTGTCTTCTTTTAGTTGATTTTTGCTTCAATTTTTGGAACATGGAAATGAAGGAACAACATTCAACTCCATTATTGTTACATTAGTAATGAAAACGGCCTTTTTTTACAGTATGTATATATTTAAGTTTGGGATAGTCTTTGGATTACCACTATTAATATATATGCACAATGGCTTGATTTTGTAATAGCCAAGCATGATTGTTTTGAAGTTAGTTGGAAAATATTGTGAGTTATTACATTTGTAATTGTTGTTTGGTGATGCAAAGTATATGTTCCATTATTATCTAAATGTCTAAGTTATATTGAGTTGGTTGTATATATAATAAAGTGGACATAATGTTTTTATATAATTATGAAGTCTCATTATGATATGTTATAAGGTAGATTTCATAATATAAACTATGGAGTTTACGATTATAACTTATTGATTAAGAATAATCTTAGCCATATCTTATTATGTTATTTCATTATAATTACAACATAGAATAAGAGTATGTGAACTCATGTCAATTCATATGAACTGACCCATATCTATCTCTCTCCTACAATTTTGTAGGAAAGGTCAACATACTTGAAGTAACTGTTTGGATTAGTTTATGTGATTGTTTTATGTCTTGAGTTTATTTGGAATAAATATGAAAAGGATTATTTGTAATCAATTGTTTATGCGATTGAAATATCATCACATCTTAAAAAGGGCATTATGGCCCAATGTATTATTCTTGTTGATTATTGTAAATCATTATTAATGAAGATTGGGATATTTATCCCTTATTTGTAATCTGGTCATATGACTTATCTTACTTGAACTGAAAATGTAGATATTTTATTTTATAAAGTTGATTTATGAATTAAGATGATAATTTTTAAGTTATGTGATTATTTTTATTTCATTAATTCAAATTAGATAATAATCAAAAAAATGAATATCAAGGACATATAAACAAAAAAATAAAAATGAAATGAAATAAATATGTTTTTAAGTACTTTATAGTAATAATGGATTAATCATGACAAGTAAATGAACTTAAATGACTTGGTATGGAAAATGAAATGATTAACCTACACCTAACGACAATTATTAAGTTGTTAAAAATATGATAAGAGGAATTAATAATAGTTAGTAACTCGTTGAGTTACTAAGACCCTCTTATGGAAACCTATTAGTATTTTGATAATATACTTTATAAACAACGTTTTAAAACTTAATCTTAGCTTAATAACCCAACTTAGGATGTAATGTTCCTATGTCATCTCATTAGATCTTAGCTTAGTGCCAACTTAGGATGGCTATGGGAAGGGTAGTGAGGACGTAATGATGGGTAATCATTACGTGGTCCCTATCTTTCCCATAGGAATCCTAAGATGGTATGAATGGGAATATTTTCATTTAGGAAATGAGCCAATATTGGACTCTCCCTCTTCTTAACTAATTCACCACCTTCTTAAAAACAACAATGAATCCAGATAATTGTATTGAGATGGTTGTGTGGTGATGGAAGATGAGTTTTGTAGACTTGTGTGTGGTCTCGAAACTAAGCTTGCAAAACAATGCTTGAAACTTTGGCCAAAGTAATGTATTAGCGACTACATTGTCTGTTCACCAATCCCCTAATTTATTAGTGTCGGATACTGGATGGAAGTTGCATGAATGTCTTCTAGGTAGGCACTTAGGAGATGCACATAGTTCTCATAACTTGTAAAAGGTTTAACCAAGTATACAAAGTATACACACTGGTTAGAGTGACTTAAGGGAGATCGTGGAGATCTGGATATACCCTTACAATTGCACATGGTTATCATATGTTATCAGATGGATTATGAATATTTTAATAATGTTGAATTATTTAGCAAGTAAGCTAAATAATAATGTTAATAGATCGGTTCATTCCGGTTGGACCCTCACACTTCTCTCGATCACACTCCTCTCGATCACCGCCAACAGAATCGGATGTACACATGTACCAGAGGACAGTCCAGCTCCATTCGTCCTCCTGGCCGTCGCGTCGCCTCTCAAAGCTCAAAGAAGGAAGGAGGCTTTTGCCCCCTCGTCGGGTTGTCAGTCCATCAGGAGCTTCTTTTCGTCGGCCTCTAATGTTAGGAGGGGTGTGGCTACCACTCGTGATTAGACCATTGGTCCTTGTTTTGTCCCCCCCTTCATTCCCTTCTTTGCTTTCCTCGTTTTTCTCCCCTGCTTGCTCCATTACCCCCGCTTGTGGGGGTATTTGGCTTCGGGTTTCCTTTCGTTGTGTTTTCTCTTCATTTCTGTTTTTGGGAACTCGTTTTGAGTTGTCCCCGCTCGCACTTTGTATATTGTTTGGGCTGCAGTCCCATTGACCTACTTTTGTGGTCATTCGTTGGACATTAATATATTTATCTTATCTTATCTTATCTTATACACGTTATTCAAGACACATTCCAAGTTTTATATCATATTACATGGATTTGGGATAAATTTAACGCACATATGACATTTGCTTAATTATATCAGCATGAATGATCTTCATGACCAATATGATGGTGACACAAGCTACTCATTGCTAAAGCGGTAACACGAGCTACCTTAACGTTAGATGGTGACACAAGCTACCTAACGCTAAATGATAGCATATTACACGGAGTTGGGATAAATTTAGCTTTCGCATATATGACATTTACTTAATTATATCAGCATGAATGATCTTCATGACCAATATGGTGGTGACACAAGCTACCTATTGCTAAATGGTAACACGAGCTACCTTGACGTAGATAGATGGCAACACAAGCTACCTAACGCTAGATGATAAAGATAGCCGCCAATGTTAAGTTCTTGCATATTTGGTTCATACATTCCTTTTACTAGCATACCAAGGGCAATTAGATGTAGTAGTTTCATGTTTTCACAGCATTTGCACACTTAAATCTTCAATTACTAATTATATACATCTCTTCAAGAATAAATGCACCTTATACAAAACACGTCTTCAGATTCTGCAACCAACCTCATGTCTCATACAGATTCCATCCTCAGCCTTGGATAGGATCATTAGCCCATGACAAGTTCAGCCAACAAATATGTCCCAAGTGCCGAGGAACTGTATGTTCTACTTGTAATGGTCATATTTTCAAATGCACAAGTTACCTTAGTTAGCTTAGGGTTGGTCGAGCAAGAAATCATTTGCACAAGTCATCTATAAAGATCCATATTTATGCACACTCTAAGAAGGTATTTTTGCGAGCACATTACAAGAAGCTATGCAAATCTAAACACATCCATCCTTTCCGCCCTAGATTATCATCATGAGCTAAGAGCTAAGTCAAGCATCATTGACAAGTGTTGAGGGCATATTATATTTACATCCTATTCACATGTTCTCACACACCTACCAAGAAGGATTACTCAATGGGTGGGGCCTCTTGAAGTATTGCTATGTAGGCAACACCACCTCATCAAGGGGATGTGCTACGATAGCTCGAATCAACTCTAGGCTAAGCTCTTTTTGGGTCACAAGTGGAGAACTAGGGTTTCAACACAAGAAGACATTTGCAGTGCACAACAGATTATCGCGAAGATTCAAATACACACCCCAAATCCAAAGACACGCAACAAGCGCCAATGGTAAAATAGCAATGTCAGTCACGGTAGAAGACACATTTGGCAACCCTAAGATGCATTCATTGAGTGAACTTGTCCCAAGAGGACAAACTTATCCTCCACTTGGTTCCAAGCTCTCAAAATTAACCGGTGTTACATGGGGAAGTGTCCTAGATTATGGCAGCATCCTAGACATCCCTAACATTTTGGGGACCTAGAACAAGAGGGGAAGTCCACAATTTTTGATAGTTCAAAAAAATTGGACACATCCATAAATTTGTTATTTTTACCCAAAGTAGGGGACCTAATAAGTAAGTGAAAGTACCCAACAAAATATTAAATAAAGTTTAAACACATAAATTTCATT
The DNA here is from genome assembly GCA_018340775.1 of Taxus wallichiana var. yunnanensis. Classification (NCBI taxonomy): domain Eukaryota; kingdom Viridiplantae; phylum Streptophyta; class Pinopsida; order Cupressales; family Taxaceae; genus Taxus; species Taxus wallichiana. Next base: position 325,618,517 of record CM031236.1, read on the forward strand.
GCATATAGTTTTAAAATTTGAATATTAATTTTTAGGTATTATTTTAATAGCCATCACCTTGTCGTCCCCAAAATCTTGGAACCTTTTGTCGCCCAAAACCTCACCCCGTTATCTCCAAGACTTAGGTAACTATAGATTTTATAGACATCATAACACCCGCACAACATCCTTACCTAGTTTCAAATCATTGTCACACCCCTGCATCTAGTATAATTGTGCCTTGTTTCTAAACGCTCACCCTAATTTCTATAATCTACTTTCTAGAAGTTGTGTTTATACGAAATTGCATCATTTAAATAATCCTAGGACTGTTTTATCGGTATTGTTGTTCTGGAATTATATTTACGCATATTGGTAACATCTTAATTAGATTAACCCTACTTCTGATATTGCAGAAATAAGAAAATTGGACTTTCCATGACATAGAATTTGTTTTTAATTTAAGTATTACTTTTTCTAAACTTTAGAAGGGGGTCGATGTAATAGGTTTATGATATTTTATCATTACTATAAATTTATAATAACGTATACTTTTTTATTTCTCTTTACGTTTAATTGATTCTTTTAACAAGTTTAATTAATCTTTTCAATATTAAATGATTGATTCAAAATGTGTAAAATATAATTAAAATATAAAATGATATTATATTTTGTTTACAAAATTTAAATAGTTTAAAATATATATTTGTATATCTTCAAATTTACTTGCGAAGTTTATTCAGAAACAAATTTGTTTCAAATTTTATCCTCACCGAACACGAACACAAACTTTGTAGCTTAGATTGGTAGTTATGATTTGCTTGGTAGTTATGAGTTGGTAATTGTATGGTATTTAATAGTTAGGAGTTGTTGACAGTTCCAAAACAGTTGATGACAGACATTTTCTACGTACTGCAGTCTTGATATTCTTTTACTTTCAATTTCATTCTTCCACTAACAAAAAAATAGATATCAAACCCTATGGCTGCAAAACATATCAAGCTACTCACCAACTTTCAAAAAAGTGATTTATCAGCATACTTTAAATCATTGTTGGCTGATAATTTCAGACTAGCTACCACAGATGTAGAAACCTGGTTACAATCACTCAAATGATACCTGAACGAAAAATTCTAGGCATAATTGTTTTAAGAAATAAAAACTTAATTGTTAGTTTTCCAAGACTCTATTCCTATGCAATAATGTAAAAGACACAAATCTGTCTATGTCAAAAGTAGAGCATAGATCTAATGTTAACTGCTGAGTTGTGTCAGTCTTGTTGTTTTTATGATTGTTGTATACATATAGAATAAGAATGGTAATATCATCATCAGGATTTATTACGTACAGATTAGGATCCAAAAGCTGCTTCTAGATCTTGATCTTGTAAATTGCAGATCAATTTTTATCTACCAGGCTCATGCAGCTTGCTTCATCCCATAAGCATCCTTTCACATACTTGTATGCAAGGTGCTCTTCACCTTAGAACTTTAAACTCTTCCAGCTGATCCTTATACACCTTATCCTCAGAGTCACCATTGAGAAATGTGCTCTTTACATCCTTTCAAAAAAGGTTCCATCCAAACTCAAAAGAAATGGCTAAAACCAATAGAATTGGGACTATCTTTCTGTTCTAGCAAAGGCCTCACCATATTCAATATGCTATTGTTGGGAAAACTCATTTGCAACCAACCTCTCCTTCCACTTATGCAGAAATCCATCTGCCGTTTATTTTGTTTTAAACACCAATTTACACCGAAAAGGCTTCCCTCTCAGTCATAGTTTTACCTTGTATTTTGTTTTGTACAACTATTTGCTCAAGAAGGGTTTCGTTCCCAGTTGTAATTCCACATGAACCTGTGTTTTATTCTTTATTAAGGAACTGTACTCTACCTGCATAGCCCTTTCACATTTCTGTTTTCCTTTAGCATAGAATTTCTGATGACTACTTTTAGCCCATTTGACATAGATACTCAATTCTCTGGACCGGTCCTTCTTTTATGGGGGACGTTGAAGGTAAGGTTCAGTAAGTTAATGTCACCTTCCTCTAGGCCCTCTAAGTCGTGCATATTCCTCATTGGAACAATCCATAAGAAGCTCAATCTATATTATTAAAAAACAAATAAAATCGATCTTGTTCCTTATTGCTCATCTTTTATGAGTCCTGATTTCCATGGATTCTTCTTAAAAACACCAAACTAGGTATTCAAACAGTCATATTGATAGAACTTTCTACTTCCAAATACCTTGTGTTTATCAACAATTGCTGCCAGCTTATAATGACTTGTCTGAAAATTGAATTCTGGTTCATAAATATATACAGAACATGAACAGGTATACCATTTAAAGCCATGATATCAATGGAAGGAAAAATAACAAGAACAAAAGAGGTGTATCTGCTCAACAATTATAAGCATGGTACCTGTTTCACTAACTGAGGTAAATCATTTACCATAGCTGGAATTTGGTTATACACAACTGCAGAATCAATTGCCCTGCATTTATCAAACTATCACATTAGATATTTAATCGTTTCAGGAGAAATTTTGATAGACAAATAAAATTGGCAGAATCGTTATGACTAAGTTTTTTTAATAACACAAGAACTCTTCTACTTATCACTTACCCCACTCAGCTTTTTCATAAACCAAAAAAAAATTGCTGAACAAGGATTTAGAAAATATTCAAGAAAGAAGCATAGAAGCTCTCAAAGTTTTGGAATATCCACCTCAAGTTCCCACATACAGCTACATTAAATTCTAGCAGAAAATAAACCCAAAATCCACCAAGCAAAGTGGTGTCACTCAGATTTCATCCTGAAATCTGCGACTACCCTATTCGAAAAAATTTCGTACTTTTAAAATAATGGGTCATTTTGTGTTTTTATTGCCTGAAAGTTCTTGTATTGCGTCAAGATATTCCCAAAGAGCCATATTAGCCTTTTTCGCCAAATACCCAGATGCCCAAAATTGTTATATTCTGTCGTCAGGATTTGTCTGCGGGAAATTTGTATTTAATTATTTTGAGCCCCGTATGAGGCTATTTGCGCTCCGTTTTAACTCTGTTATGATCGAACATATCATTATTACCTTGTACCAGAAGGATTTTAACTAGGAATAAGTTTTGGGCTTTATTTGTAACTTTTGGCAATTTTTCATGTTTTTGTGTTGTCCCGTTTCGTTTTCTATGAAATTTCTCTAGAACAATTCCTTTACCAAGTAAGCCCGATTTTTGGCCTAGAGCAGCTGGAAAACATATATGCACATTATGCCGGAGGAAGTCACCATCGGAGGTCTGGATCACTGGGAAAAAGCGAAGTCATGCACGGAAAAGCCCCTGCGGGGATGGGCACATTTTTGGAAAACAAAGGATTTAAGCTGCAATGGGAAAAATAAAAGCAGGCAGGTGGGATTTTATTGCCTGCCTTGCAGGGTACTTTTTCCCGTGATTGAAAATTCACTTAAGCTGCAGTGGGAAAAATAGAAGCAACAGGCAGGTGGGATTTTATTGCCTTCCTTGCAGGGTACTTTTTCCCATGATATAAAGTTCACTTAAGCTGCAGTGGGAAAGTTAGAGGCTGCAGGCAGGCGGGAATTTATTGCCTGCCTTGCAGGGTAAAAATTCCCATGGTGAAATAAAAGAAAAGTGACTTAAGTGAAATCATGGGATTTTATTGCTTGCCTTGCAGGGTAAATAATCCCATTGTCAAAGTCAAATCACTTAAGTGGATCATGGGATTTTAGTGCCTGCCTTGCAGGGTAAAGAATCCCATTATGAGAAAATTCTTAAAAATAGAATTATAAGTGCAAAAAAGTGCAACCCACCTTGGGTGAATAACAATGCATTAAATAAATATTTGTTAATATTTATTCACCCAATTTTGGCACCCAGGCTTGTGGAAAAGTCAACAAATGGAAGTGGACATAAGGAATTTAAAAATAGAATTCCAAAATTAAATAAATTTAATTTATTTAATGCAGCCCCTTTTGAGAAGGAATTAATACTTTTTAAAATATTAAATGATTATATTAATTCCTATTTTCAGTGGCTATGGTCAAAGCACACTGTGAAGCTTAAGTGAAGTGATGTGTGAAGGATTAAATAGGATTAATTTAATTTATTGGATGGCTGTCCTTAAACATGCTATTTTTAAAAGAGAAGAGCATGATTTTTAATTAATTAATTGTCTTTAATTGTTAGGGCAATTATTAATTATAGAATTGTGAAGGTTATATAAGCATGGGCAGCCATATGGGTGAATTATTTAATTCACGGGTAAAGAATGCAGCCAAGAGGAAAAGTGCGCCCCATTTGAAGAAGGATTTTGCTGCAAAGTGGAAACAAGGCATTTGAAAAAGATTTTGCTCGTGCAAGGTGGCAACCAAAGCAACGCTACTGCATTTGGCGCATGCTTTGAAGGAGGTTGATCTTTGTCTGCATAATTGTTTGCACAAGTGTTACATGAGCTCTGGTGTTATGAAGGGATTCATGCTCTCTTTATGTGCAAATTAAACACCATTTTTTGGGGCAGCAGGCTTGAAAAGTGCAGATTTTTATAATTAAAATTCACTATTCATGCTCCGGTGGCCATTTTTGTCGAATAAATTGCGGGAATTCATTGGTGCTTTACAAAAGAAAAGGAGCTTTTATCAATGTCCAATACATTGCATATATCCTCGGAATATGAAGAATTGTCCAGATCACTCGCACTGATTTTGAAGATTTCGGTTAAATAAGAAGAAAAAGAATTGTTCGGACAAAGATAGACAAAGCTATGGCCAAGAAAGATGAAAAAGAAAGCACAACGAGTCATGCATTGCTTCTAAATTTGCGAGATATTGGAGACACGGATCTAGGCTCGGAACCTCTCACTGAATTGATAGACAAATCCAAAGCAGAAAGACTTCACTCATGCGTGCAGAAAACTTCACTCATGCGTGCGATTAAAAGCAAGTGATTATCCGAGCTGCAACCTTTCCATCCACAACCCGGATTGCGAGTTTGTTATGCAGTGCAGATCCATATCCGCAGACTCCAAATCTCATAGTTGCAAAAGCTTCCGGCACAAAGGCTTCATCCTCTTGTTTCAAATGCAGCCCGTGAAGAAGTCAGTGCGTGGAAAATTCCTTCCAAGATCCTGTGCATGTGCTCTCATCTTCCAGTTGAAGCCTTCATTGAATTTTCATTCACCCTGAGTGCTTTCCAGAATTTTTAATTGCTCATATGCAATTAAAAATAAGGATGATGAGTTATCTACGACCAACCTTACACTGATGCATGTACAAAGAAAAGATCGCAAAAGCTTCAAGGATAAAAGAGAAGACAATGCGAAGGCAAAATTTCAGCTTGCTTCCAATTCCAACTGCTTGCAATTCTAGCTTGTTTCCAGATCCAGTTGCTTCCAGATCCATTGCATGCAGACATGAAAAAGGACAAAGTCAGCTTTCCTCTTCCTTCTTCTTTCCTCCGACAAAGTTAGCTTTCCTCTTCCTTATTCTCGACAAAGTAATTGAGCAATCAATTAAATTATACAACTTAAGTGATTGGTTTAAAAGCCATTACTTCAAGAGGTCAACTACTGGAGATAGGTGGCGGACGTGCAAAATAGAAGGTTCTATTTTTAGTTGCAAATCATACATGTCATGCAAAGAGAAATTCTAGGATGGAGATTGCCAGTTGTTTCTTCTCCGACTTCCACATGTGTCAGTTCAACTAAAGCTTCCAACTTGTAATTGCCCCTCTACATTCTATAAGTAGAGGAAGAACTTTCGGGTTAATCGATCAGAATTTGTGAGAAGCAATCTTGTGTTCTAGACTTTGTGCTGAACCCTTGAGAGCAACTTGGAGCAAAGGAATACAAAGGAGCAGGTTTCCGGAGAACTTTGTGTCACGGTGTACTGTGTTTCTTGCTTTGATTCTTAGATCTCTTGATAACCGTGTTATTTTAGATCTAGATCTATAAGTTGCCTTTGTTTTATAATTCTGTGTGTTCATATCTATTAAGTTTCTTCTATGTGCATGCAATTAGCTCTGCTATCTACTAATTGGGATGCACATTTTCCCCTTTTCTTCTCTGTATTTCCTTTACTTCCTTCTTCTATAAAATACTTCCTTTCTTGAACAATTGCTTACTTGCTGCAGAACTTCTTAGTTATGGTTCATGAACTAAGTGGTTAAAGTAAAACCCCTGATAGATAATAACACATTTTTATTGACAAATCTGACACGGAGCCTCACCGGTTAAATGAGGGAGATTTATCTCATGACTGCCTAGGTTTGATGCTATGCAGAAAATCTAGCCAACACAAAGTATATAGACCCGACCTCAACCTCTTTAGTGGTATCAAATCTCTTATAGGTAAAAAGTCACAAATAAATTCAAGAACATCCACAAATGAAGCATCTAAAATTATTTGAAATAAGAAGGGGAAAAAATCTAAATATTGCTAGTCATTTGTTTCAAATTTTTAAATAACTCAAAAGCTTTAATTTTAATTTGAACTTGTTAAGCAAAACTAGTTTAATAAATTAATTTTTGCATTTAAAAAATATTATGATATTCAGCAAAACACAGTTTCTTGTGATATCCATTTTGTGGGAAGTCAAGCCCAATCTAAGGTCAAAGAGCCAATCTTCATGTCTGGCTTAGATCTGAAAGATAGAAGATTCCAGATTAAATGTGTTGAAAAATGGGAGGGAACTCCAAAAGTTCAATATAAATAGAAGATTCTTACTACCACTTTCTGAGTAATCATTAGACAATTAGAAAAGCATTAGAATAATGTGGAGCAATTGAAAACTCATCAAAAAGCCTTTGTAAATAACCTTTCTAAGTGCAATTGTATTACTGTTACATAGTGAGCTATCTTTCCTCATCTAATGTTTCTCCCAGCATTAATCTCGTGCCATCTTCTTTCAAGCTGCATGCTTAATTACTTGTTTTAGTAAGGCTCCTGCATAATGGGATGAATGATTATCTCATATTTACATATGTTTTGATTATGCACTCAGTCCTAAATTTTAACATGGTATTCGAGTCTAAGGTTGACCCATAGAAAATATCATAGTTGCCCAAGTCTTGGGGATGGTGGGTCAAGGGGATGGGGTTTCAGGACAGCAAAAAAATTCCATATTTTGGGGGTGGCTGGGGACAGCTATTAAATAATATAAAAAAATCAGTATTTAAATTTTTTAAATTATTCAATGAAATTTAGAGATTAAAACTTTATTAACGGTTTTTAAGGTATTTTCAGGATAAAGAGTTCATTGTTTTTAGTAAAAATAGCAACTATCATTTGGGTTCAACTCTTAAGTAAAAGCGTCAAAAAAGAGTTTAAACAAATTTATTATTTTGTTTCAATTGGGACGTCCCCTCCAAGTCCCCAAAATGACTGGGACATTAGGGACGTCGCCAAAATCTAGGGACACGCCTGGGTAACACTAGAAAATATAGTCATTTGAGTGAATGCCGAAAGAAAATACATGGTAGAACAATATAGACTTCATATTCTCTAGTAAATAATAATTTGTGCGCTAAACGTTTTGGAAGAGGAAATATTGAAAAGCTATCATATTCCCTAGTATGTTTTGAAACCCCTCATTTGGGTTCAAAATGTTTGCAAAAAATATGGAAATTGGTTTCCACTATAAGAAGGTACGGTTTAATACTCTGGAAAAAAATCTATGAGTTGTACTCATAAAACATTATACCTTTATTGAAACCCTAGCCCTTATCTCATTTTGAGAATAAGATACCTTTCTATGTGTCCTCTATGTTTGACACAGTGTTTTAAAACCAGTCGAACCGGAACCGTAAACGGCCGGTTCGACCGGTTCAATATTTTTTTCCCAAACTGGCATACAAACCAGTCCAACTGATCTGGTTCTGCTTTGAATCGCCCAAGCCCAAAAAACGCTATAATACAATGCTAATTTTGCAAAAACAATTTTTTAATTAAAAGTTCAGCTTTTTAGCTGACCTAAACCCTAATTTTGCTATAAACACCTTTCTTACATGTTATATAGTATATACATGAGCAAACTTTGCATATTTTGTGTGTAATTGTTGGAATCATGGTTTCTAATCTTTCAAATATATTGTTTTCATTAAAAATGTAATTTTTTATGTGTTTTTAGTAAACCGGTTCATAAAGTTTGAACCGATCCGGTCCAACCCTCAACCGGTTCCAAGTCCGGTTCCGATTTTTAAAACATTGGTTTGACCCTATTATTAGAAAATAATTTGACTAAAGCCCTAGTTTCGCCGCCTCCTTTAAAATTATCATTTATTATTTCATACTAGAATTTTGGTTGACTAGCAAAAAAACTCAAATATTCGCATTGACAATTTGAGGGCCACCACAACACTTGGAACCTAGCCTTCATGACCTATTTGGACTTTCAGGCTTTGCAGAATGGCAGCTTGGTCTTTTTCCTCATTCCTTCCATGTAGACGTTTTGCAATGAAAGGATAGTTTTGTCGAGGAGAAATGTGAAACTGGGAATTTTAATAGTGGCATGCTTGGTACAGCCAAAATAGGGCTCAAGTTTTAAACACATCAAATAACATTAGTCACCAAGTGCTCTCGCATATGATTTCTAAAACTTTCTTTTCAAGTTGATATGACAAGTCCCAAGTCCATATTAAAGATACTGAAATTGGAGCAATAGGAAATATATTTCTAAATATGAGGCAAACCCTTGTATGATCAAATCGGACATACCACAGCTCTTGTCCCATGTTTGAATTAGCGATAACAAGCTAAGGGTGCCCGAGATTGATGGCAAAGGCATTATGAAGCTGTTTGGATTGCCATGACATCTTTCAAACACAAAGTTTGGGGTATCTTGCGATTCATCAAAGACTAGATGTCAAGGCAAGGCTGAGCAAGGTAGGCATCATAGACTCTTGCATCATATGTAGGACAGAGGAGACAGTCAAATACATCTTTAAGAGATGCTCCACAGCTAAGTCATTTGGGGATTATTGAACCAACAAAATGTCAATTCCCTTTTATCACTCCTTTGTCTTGGTGAGTGTTAGCATTTTCAGAAACCCTCAACTTGTACCCTGCCACTATGCTAACACATAAGAAAAGAATAATCAAGGATAACGCATATGTACAACCAGAAAATAGAGATCTCTTTTATTCGATATCTATAAATAATATACCATGAAGGACTTGCCTCCGTTGATAGGATGGCAATAGGAAAGCCATAAAAAAACCTCTTCTACTTCTTCATGCACAACAACAATACCATCTTCTCCTCTTCCCCACAAGTTCTAATCAATATGCAAAATACACCAATTACCTTAACCAACTGCCATGCTTTGAACATTCCTTTATGCAAGTTCTTTAAACATCATTAAACTTGACCCTTTTAGTGACATTTTTATATTTTTTCCTATGATCCCTTTTCTAATTCTACCTTCACTTCCAGTTTAACTTCTAATGAATAATAACAGGACACTACATTTTGGGTGATCAGACCAAAATATCATCATATTTCCCTTATTGTAACCCGCTGCTCTTTTTATGGCATGACTACTTATAACACTGATAATCCACAGACAAAAATTAATGTGAACAAAAAACAATGGCCATAATTATTACTTTTACGATAGAATTTTGAACTATTTCATAAAAATCTCCTATTCTCTGTGCCTCCTCCCTGACAGTGCAAACTGGTTCTTCACAGTCACCGTGAATCCTTCATCTTCTCTGCAGTCTCCAACTCACTTCCCCTAAATCCTGCAGATCATATCACTGCAATTCACATCTCTAATTCTTTATACTGCTGCCCTGAAGCTCCCTTTTCTTGTGCCTGCTTTTTGCAGTTTCCTCCTATATACTATGTATCACCTTCTTTTCAATTCTCTAATTCAAGTAATTCTGCAATGCTTGAGCAAAGTGTATCGTCCCTTCATTAATGTCAGCTTCTGAGAAAAGTTTCGGTTGATTGTGTACGGATGTTGAATCACTATGAGCATCATTACTGTTGATAGGAGAAACATATACTTCCTTAAGATGTTGATTCCAGTTGTGTGGGTCAAACTGAGAGACAATCATAGTTTTCCGAGCAAAAAGTATTTTACAAAGATGTGAGAGTGTTTCTTTTTGCTTGTCGATAAATTAGCGCTTTTTGTTTTTGACTAAGTTTTTTGTGTTCTTTCAAATTTTCCTTATTTAGTATCTTGAGCAAGCCTAATTTTCTTTAGCAGTTTTTAAATTAGAATTTTTGCCACATATTACTTCTTGTCAGTACATTCAATTAACTTGAAGGTGAAGGTGTATATATTACCTCTTGTTAGTGCATGTTACTTCTTGCTAGTATATTCAATTAACTTGAAGGTAATTGAGAAAGCTATGAGAGGGGAGTGGAGTATTTTGGATTTCTTTTAGGAAAGGCTTTAATATTTTTGTTTGAAAATTTTCTTTGTAGTTTTCTGGTTGTAAACAGAGCAATTGTCATCAAAAGTCATGTATATGTTTAGCGTTCGGAAGATGTGTCAATGATTAGAACCATGTTTGTGATCAATCCCAATGTTGATTTATTTCCAATTTCTTTAATTAACAAAATAATAGAGATGACATAATCTTTAGTGTTGCTACCATTCCCATGAATTTGCGTAAATTAGTGGGAGTTGATCCAATTCTTTGAACCATTACATATAACAAGATCATGACCACCGCTCGACTGAGATAGGATATACCCCGAACTATAGATATATAGGCATATATGGGGCTCGAACTGCTGCTCAGGCCAGCCCCCTTAAGTATCTCTTGACCAAAGTTATTCTTGCTGTAATCTTGAGAATTTCAAGAAAATTCATAGGTTATATTCAGGGCTTCATCAAGCCATAGGAGATCAAACTGAAAATTGTGGTTAGAAATAATAACTCGTTTGCCTCCCTGCACAAAAAAATCCATTAATGACTTCTTGCCCCCATCTTTTATTGGATTGTTATACAATTCTAGAAGATGATCATTTATTTAGACTATAGGATGTGTATTTAATCTCCCAAATATTTTTCTTTGTCAGAAGATAGTATTTGTGATTAAACTTATATTGTGTTCATTTTGTTTCAAGTTATTCTTGAACTAGTACAGATATCTTAAATACATCTATCTAAAATACGCCAAGAGATATCAATCTCGAGGCACCTATGCTAGTGTAGTATAAGTATACCATAAAATAATAGAAATATATTTATATATATATATATAATATAATAAGTATATTATAATAAATGTATCTATATGAAATACATCAATAGATATCAATTTCAAGGTTCTTAGCTTAGATTTTTCACATACCACTTTAATCAATAACTTCATTAAATTCTCTATCAATTTCCCATTGATTTGTGGCAAATGGAATCATTTAGCTGCGCCATTGTGTTGGTCTCGAAAAAATCTATTCAAGAAAAAAAGGGCCCAAACATTACTATATGGCCAAGATATTACTATTTTTGATTGAATTCTCCAAGGAAAAAAGCATTTAAGTGGCAGTCCAATGGAAGTCAAATTTATGGATGAACTGTCACGTGACGGTCAAATGGACGTCAAATTTAATGTCAAGAATAAAAGTGAACAACTCACTCCATTACAGCCCTAGCTGCCATTGTAGGAACACCTCTCGGCATAATTAACGCATTTACTATACTTAATCAAACTATTGACTAGTGTAGAACTATACCTATGGCTTGATTTTGAACAAGTACATGTTTGTACCAAAAAAACTCAATGATGAAAGCAAGCTCAAACAAAGTGATCTTGAGGCAGTCAACTTATTTGTAGCTCAAGGTAAGAAGTTCTCAAATATTTGTAGACAAATAGCTCCTTCAAATTAAAATTTCCTTCGTCCTCTTTTGTCCTTATATGGTCTATCTTGATTCATTTTTCTTTCTGGTATCACTTATCTAAGTCTGCATTTTTAAAAGCATTTATGACTAAAGTACTTTGCATTACATACTTTCTAGTGATGAGTGAAGATATGAAAAGGTCATGGATTCAAGTGCTATCAAGCATATGTTTTGTTACGAAGCACATAACTTTTTAGTGTTATACTAATGAAAGAATTCAACTAGGAGACAATCTTTGCATTTGGGAGAGGGGAGGACCTTTAGATCGAGGGACTATTGGATGAAGGGCCTCCCCAACATAGGGATCTCAATTAATAAATTAAGGACAAGGAGGCACTACCCGGGTGAAGGAGGGTGTTTAGGCGCTCATGTCAATGTTAAAAGGCCAATAGAGTGTTATATTAATGAAAAAAAATTAATTGGGAGATGATCTTTGCATTTAGGGAAGGAGGGGGAGGACCTTTAGATCAAGGGACTCCCCAGGCGAAGGGCCTCCCCAACATAGGGATCTCGATCAATAGATTGAGGAAAGGGAGGCGCTCCCCCAACGAAAGAGGGGTTTTAGGTGCCCTTGCCAATCTTAAAAGGCTAAGATAGGGACTTTAGGCACGGGACTTCCTCTCCTTCCCCTCTCGGAACTTAATGCCGGCCCCATCCTCGACCTAAAGGTCAAGTTCTATCTTATTGATCAATCCCTTTATCGAGGGAGTCCCTCAACCAATTCTATCAAATGGCATACTTATGAAATAATTCAATTAGGAGACAATCTTTTCATTTTCAAATAGCACATTTGGCTCTTTTCTCGCTTTATATAATATCAAATCTGATGTGTCAATGGCTTCCTCAAACATTTGGTTACTAAGGGTGGCAATTACTGTTGCTAAGTTGTTTCTAACTTATATTACATGATAGGGTCCCGGCTATCACTTTGAACTACCCTGTTTAATCTCTCTTCCAATCAAACTTATGAACCAAAATTCCAAGTTTAATAACTTCGTGCCTCCCTTATGCACTCCCCTAAGCGTTTCTGGCATACCATTCTTCCCCACCATTCCTCTTTACCCCAGGACCTACTTCCCACCTCCATGTTCACTCATACTTCCACCCTTTATGATATTCTGGCCAGCCCCAAATCCAGGTGGTTTCCCCTCCCCCTACCTGCCATATCTTCACCTACACAAATGTGAAGAAAGCCATTTTTGCCATGAATAGCAACAGGGTAGCTGATGAGGAGGGTTTCCAGTGGAATTCTTCAAGCACGGCTTAGACACTCTAAACAACTACCTTGTTGATCTCTTCAATCAAGTGGTTTGTACAAGTTTTCCGAAGTCTTGGTCCCATCATATCATTCACCCCATCCACAAGTCGGGTCCAAGTCCCACTTCTAACCCGAACAACTACAGAGACGATCATGGTTGGAGACACGTTCTCCAAGCTCTATGCCTGGAACCTCCACATGCGGTTTTTCGAGTTTCTAGAGCAGCACCATTGCAGAGCCAAGGGGCAGGCAAGGTTTCGGCTTGCTTACCAGACCATCGATCACATGCCCACCCTTCAAGCCGTCATTGAGGAGGCTCGTCACCGATCCTCAAAAGTCTTTTGTTGCTTTGTTGATTTTCAGAAAGCCTTTGATTCTGTGCCACGGGAAGCTCTTTTCCACAAACTCGGAGACATCGATATTTCTGAAACCCTTCTTGTTGCCATTATGCCCCTATACGAGGATGTTCGGGCCGCCTTCACACTGTTGTCGGTTTTTCCGATTTCATTAGGAGTACCATTAGGGTTAAGCAGGGCTGCCCCCTCTCACCTACTTTGGTATCTACATCGATGAGCTGGAGGACTTTCTCAAGGACCATATCCAGGAAGGGGATGGTTGTCTTCTTAGCCAGTGTTGATCTACATACTCCTTTTTGCGGATGACATAGTCCTCTTTGCTTCTTCCGAGGAGGGACTGCAAAGACAATTGGACGCCTTAGCCCTCTTTGCGACCATAGACAATGACAGTTAACCTTGGTAAAACCAAGGTCATGATCTTCAATGGGTTGAAGACTTTGGACTTCCATTTCTTCTACAAAGGGGAGGAGATTGAGATCACTAGCTCCTATACTTATCTGGGAGTTTTATTTACCGCACCCGCTTGATCTTCGACTGCCCTTGACCAGCGTCGCACACAAGGGTTATGGCTCTTTGGCAATCTTGGAGAGACGGTGCTTCCGCCACCACTTCCAGGACATCTTGTCGAAGATGTCTCTCTTGAATTCTCTTGAGCGCCCACGGTCATTTATGGTTCCGAGGTTTGGGGACCATCCTTGCTCGACTCGATTAGACTACTGATTGAGCGCAGATCCAGATCCTCATGCTCAAACGCATCATTCGATGTAGAGAGACGGTTCCACATAATATCATCTTGGTCGAGTTCGGGGCTCATCCCTTAGATTGGAAACTATATTTGGCCTGGTTTCGCTTTGGCATCGCATCCGGGGCTTTCAGCTCTTCCGCGGGCAGGGATAGTTATCTCTACCTCACCTACCGTTCCTCTGAGGCTATTGCTCTTTCTAACCATATGCCACTCCCATCTGCTGATATGTAAGAGTCTCATGTCTTCTTAGCTCTCTCGGGATTCAGATGGACCGTCTCCCACCTTACAAATACTCCCTAGATGCCCCTGCCCACCTCCTCTTGGGTAAGCAAGATCTACACAGAATTATCAGAGAAGACATTTATAGAGTTCATCCAACATACTTGGATCAGTCCCCCCTAGATGGGCTTCGTCCTAAGATGGCTTTCTATGCTGCACATTTTCTTGAGATCACAGACGGGCTTATCAGCCGACTGCATATATCTCCCAACACAGATTACAGAACTCCGCATTTCCCTTGGCGATTGAGTGGGCTCTCATAGGCTTCGTGTGGACGATCACCAGCTAGACCGCTCCGAGAGGATTTGCCAACATTGTTCTCTCCAAGAGATCGAAACGGAAGATCACTTCATTTTCAGGTGTTTTATCTACTACGAGATTAGAGGGAGATTCCAATGTTTATTCCGGGAGCATCCATCTTTTGCAACTTTCTTCGAGTACCGTGATCAGCGGTGTCTTGCTCTCTACCTTCAAGAGGCACTCAGGCTCCAGAATGAGACCCTTCAATCTCCTCCCAGACAGGTTGCTACTCTACAGATTACTTCTTTCTTTTTGGTGCTCCCTCGGTGAGGGGCACCAAGCGGCACCTTGACACCAATCCGGATTCCCAAACCAAATCTGTCCAGGACCCGGGGGCTACCTCCCAGTCCAGAGGTATTTGTGATCGCACTCGGTTTGGGGCCCTCTCTCAGAGGTTGTGTCGATCGGAGAACACGAGAGGATTGTCTTGTTCGTCCTTCTTCCGTACACCAACATTCCAGTCTTCTCACGGCTTCAACTACAAGACACAAGCATATTGCCAGCTACTTTGATCGGCCTCGGATGCTAGGTGACAGGGTCAGTGATGGGATTCTCCCACCCTCCTCTTCGGCTCCATCCATCTGCACTATTCTGGTCACGGTGGCCTTTGCTTCTCCTTCTTTCCTCTCTCTTATTCTCTCTTCTTTTTGTATGGATGACCCCTTCGGGTCTCCCTGCTTGGCACCTCTTGCATTGTATTGTACAGTCCCATTGACCTACTATTGTGGTCACTCATTGGACATTAATATAATTATCTTATCTTATCTTATCTAGTACACAAGTGCATCAAATTTTGGTCATGCCTTTTCATCTAATGACTTTGCTTCCACGAGTCTCATTGTCAAACATTTTTCATCTTTAAGCCTATTGTTCGCTATAACATGCAAACTTGGAACTATGAACTCCATTGAGACCATGAGACCGCAACCTTTTTTCCATAAGTTCAAGCAAGGTATCTTCTATTAGCACTTTATACGTAGTCCTATCTAAAATTTGTTTTGATTCATTACTGATATTGGGCATTCTTCATACAACATAAGCAATGTGGTTGTCTTCAAAATGAGTCCCGGACGTCTCGAATGGGGATAACTAGTGGAGTCTTGTCCACCCCAATGTTTTGCATTCATCATTCTAGGTTCCACATATGTGATGGATTTTTGTTTGGAAATGTGTGTTGAGGTCTCATCCATCCTCGAGCTGCCAAAATTAAAATATATGTAAGGTAGTTACCCTTGCTTCTTGTCAAAGTAATGAGAGATGTTTTTCACTTTTCCTTTAAGGGCTGGTACCCCTTGCATCATCTTGCTTGATGAACTATCCTCCCATGGATAAATATGATGGATAACACTTCGTAGTCTCCCATATGCCAATGCTTCTCTTCCTCCATAAAGAAATCAAGTTGAAGTAGTCCAAGCTCTAAGTCAAAAACACAATTATCCATGGCTTCCTTATCTTCATGTCCAGTGAGATGACTTTCCAACTGGTAATTTAGTTCCTCAAGTCAATGCTTATCTTTGGCCTTTTGTGTTCCAAAGATTGAATGAATGTATCTTACGCCATTTTTGTTCCAATGATTGAATAAATGTTTATCTCTTTCCCATTTTATTCCAATGATTGAATAAATGTTTATCTTTTTCCCATGTTATTCCAATGATTGTTTGAAACATCTTGTTGCTCAATTGATCCTCCTCTAAACAACAATCAAATTGAAGTACTCCAAGCTCTAAGGTTAATAACTCTTTTATCAATGGCTTCCTTATATTCATTATCCAGCGAGACAATTTCCCAACTAGTACTTTAGTTCCTCCAGTCGATGTTTATCTCGGGCCTTGTTTTTGTTAGAATGATTGAATAAATGTTTACCTTACTCCTTTCTTTCCAATAATTGAGTGGATCATACACTTTTTTTGATCCGATGATTGAATGAATGTTTCTCTTCATATTCACTTGTGTTTTTCCTTTCTCCATTTAGACTCGATCCAAAAATACATCATGTGATAATTTCAACAATAAGTTGATGATGAAGCCACACCCTCTAATCTCCACACATTGGGCGGCAAGAACCAATGGGGTTGTATGCCAAACTGAATTCCTATTGCTAACTTGAATGGTGGTGGCGACAATGTCAACTTGTTCAATCTTGTCCACATATTCTTTTCGCAATACATTCACTCCAATCCCACTACCACTATGACCATTATCATTGTCAACCCAATATCTCCAAGTGAACCAAAGTTGGGAATGTTATCCCAATCAATCATTGCTTTATTTTATATTTTTCACAAAGCAAAAATAGATGAGCAAAATAAGGAGGTTGGACAAGGTAATGGTGAAGATGTATGAAAGGACGGGCAATGAGAGCTAAGCAACAAAGGGAACCCTAAAGGAAATTGATTGCATTTGAACTAAGATTTAAAAATTTGGGGACTAAGAGGGAAAATGGAAAATAAGCTGGATGGGCCTTCAAGCAACTATATATTTTTCATTGTTGCATGGAGGCTCATCTCCTACCACCAAAGACGCATCTCGAGACTCGGTACTCATCTCGTAAACTTGCATTTCAGTGTTCTTTTAACATATTTTGTACTCTTGACCCTAGATATGATGAGATATTATAGATACATATCAATATAATTACTCATCTATCGTCGGCAACTGACATCTCTACTATAAAAAGTAAATATTAGGTTGTCTAATATCTCTCTCTCTCTCTCTCTCTCTCTCTCTCTCTCTCTCTCTCTCTCTCTCTCTCTATATATATATATATATATATATATATACTCGTCTCCTATTTTCTTGAAATATGGCATACCCATACCTATACCCGTCTCTTGGCAACTATGATATATTTAAATGAGTGTTTTGCAGTCATGTGCTTAGGTCAGTAGCTTTAGTTTCTTTTGTCTATCTTGTACTGACAGCGGTAGGAACTTCATATTTTATAATCAGATAGCACAACAGAGGATTGCAACATCATTAGAATTTTTTTGTTGTGATTTGATATAATATCCAGAGTTGTGCCTTAACCTCAAGAATTGGAACCACATTTGCAACATTAAATATTTTCCTCCATGTAGCACCCAACGCCACAGGTATAGCTGAGGTACGATTTTTTTATTATTTTTATCAAATAAATAAATAAGGGTATGCTGAAATGTTTGAACATCACGACAAAACAAGGTTAGATTGATAAATTTCAAGGCACTCAACATGAATAGCATAGGGGAAAACAGCCATAAATATTGAAGAATTGGAGATGAAAAACATTACAAGCAATTAAAAAACTAGCCTTGAATAAAACATATTTGAAAGAACTGGGATGAAATTATGCTCATAAAGCTTCCGAAAGTAGGAAAGAAAATAAAACATGGAAATCAATTTCCATTGTTCTACTTAGAGCAGTCAAAATATACATGCATATTTAGGGACAGCTGGTGTGCTCAGCTAAAACTGTAGTGATTTGAAAGCATAGCTTGCACTACATAAAGGGACTTATGAAAAGCATTTGGAAAATGGATGGACAAGGAAAAAAATATTCATGACATCAACAACAAGAATGAAGAAGTGACATCATGAAGGCACCTTAGTTGGGAAGAGTTCAAGGATTGTGAAGGCGCTTCTTTTTGGGAAGCTTCTATTGATTGCTAAGGCACCTCAGTTGGGAACAGCCCCGGATGATTGCAATGGTTGGGATCATCAAGGAAAACTAAAAAATCGCACTTTGCAGAAAACTTTAAAGCATTCAAAAAGAACTGTATTTTCTATGCACTAGATTGGGTCATGCCAACCAATTTGGTCTAAAGGGCATTAAAGTCTTCATTGTCATCATAAACATCACGTGGAGCAACAACTAAATAAGACACGAGATCAATCATCTTCTAACAACTACCACATTAACACAACAATGGACAATGTTACGAAGGTTCTGTAATGCACAAAGAAAGATAAGTCATGACATTGATAGTTATGAAAATTTGAATCCCGACACAATGGCTGACAATGAATGGAAGACACTATCATACAAGATTGATGCATTCAAAGGTTCAATTTTTGGTACAATAGAAGCAAACAGTGCAGGTATATAAATAACGGTGATGGTAGGAGTCATCAAAGATAACAAAAAAATTACTTTGTGCCTAATGGAACCTTTGTAACATCGTCCATTGTCGTGTTATTATGGTAGTAACATAGCTCATGATTGATCTTGTGTTACGAAGGTTTAAAGGACATTAAAGTCTTCATTGTCACCACTAACAGCATGTGGAGCAACAACTAAATATAACACAAGATCAATCATGAGCTACTAACCATTACCACAATAACACAACAGTGGACAATGTTACGAAGGTTCCGTAAGAACAAATGAGAGAAAAAAATATATGATAGTCCTCGGATGACCAAAAGTAGGCCAATGGGACTCGAGGATACAACTATTAACAATAGAAAGATCTAGGAAAAGAGAACCGTAGAAGCAACAAAACAGAAAGTACAAAAGAAGAGTAAAGGTGTGTGCCACTAATATAGGCAATAATGAAATCGATACAAATAGCAATGAAGGGCGAACAAGAGCCCCTAAAAGCTTGTGCCAATGAACACCTGGAAGGAAATCTCATCAACTATCTTTGGCTGTACATGACATGGAGAAGTCAGCTGACCATCATCAACTATTGTGGATGATTTGACAATGTTGGTTGGGGGTTATCCATGGTCGAAGGGCCAGTGTAGGAGATCAAGGAGAAAGCAAGGCACTTTCTCTAGAATCTCTCCTAACATGCAAGGCCGACATAACTCTTGTGGTAGAAAAGAAACTCGTAATATGAGCATGTCCTTGTGATCTGGGGGCCCACCAATAGGAAGTAGATCCATGTCATCAAGAAGGTGCAAAGCCCCACCAATGACAAGGAGCAGAGCCACAAGGCTAAGAGGGAGTGGTTTGGATTGTCGAGTACTCGAATAGTAATATTGCATTGAGAAGAGTTTCCTAACTGATCTATCAACTTTGAAATGTGAAGTACCGATGTCCAAAGGGCACTTGGTGTTGCATGTCGCCCAGGTGGGCTGCAAGAAAGAGGTGATCGGCAAGGGGGCTTTAGAGCCTCTAGACCCTTCCTATAGGGATCTATGTTGAAGAGAGTCGGCCTTGCGTAGATAGATCTAGGCACCGCTGGTTTGGATATCTAAAAAAAGTAGACAAAGCATTTCTTGAGTCCCTATAGAGGCAGTGGTATCTTCACCAGGTCTCATAATAAATGGGACATCTAAAAATGAAGTGATCCTCAGTCTCAACCTCCCAAAGGGCACGAAGACAACAGATTTGATCTGTTAGAGAATGTGATGATCAGTTTCAACCCGTAACTGGTGAGAGCATACTCTCATCTAACCAAGGAAAATCTTTTAACCAAGGAAAATCTTAAGCCATGGGACCAAGGGAGGTTGTGAGGGCAACGAATAATACCATCCACCACCTATAAGAAATACTTGGTGTAAACAGAAAGCTTGGGGTCGAGCGGCTTAGGGGAGAGATCTAGGTGGTCTTGATATATTGTCTCTAGATGTCTTCTCTTGCAGCTTTGGTGATGACATCCCTTGTGGAAAGGATCCCGAGCGGTGAGGGGCATAGGGGGCATCTAAGGAGTACTTGAGAGGGGGCACCTTATCAATGGAGATGCCAATAGAAAGAAGAAGCAACCTAGCCTCAGGGCACAAAGCAAGATTAGTCATGACATGGATAATTGTCAAAATCAGAATTCGGAAAAATGGTAAGCAAGGGATGGAAGACACTATCATACAAGATTGATGAATTCAATGGTTTAATTTGTGGTACAATAAAAGCCACATTGCAGGTATATAAATATAAACAAAGGAATGGTAACAGAATCTATGCTTCAATCAAATGCAATGAATTATAAGTACAAAAGAAGAGAGAACTCTTAAAGAGGACATAAAATATTGAAAGAGGTAAAGTTAGACTAAAACAACACACCAAAATTTAAGAAATATAACAAGAGGAACCTAAAATTGAGAACCAAAAACACACCTACATGAGGTATCAAAGACTTTATTTTGGCAATGGTCATTATAGTCCAAACCATAAGTCCAATGCCAGCTATAAATTTTATCATAATTCAAGAGAACATGATAAATTTTATCATAGTTGCAGAATATTATCTTCTACAATGTACATGAAACTCCAACCTAAAAACAAATATTTTAGCTTTGGTTGTTCTTACTGAAATGCATAATGATGCAAATAGAAGTGAATTCATTTCAATAGCACAAGATCATATAAATAACTAATTGATCGTAAACCAAAAACAAAGAACAAGAACAATTTGACAAGCCCAAAATTGTAACAAAAAAAATAATATGGGAATGGATCTATTCTAGGAAAATAACAAGAGAATAAACCATCATAGCTATTTTCGTGAAAGCATAAATAGTAAAATATAAGTTCTAAAAAGGCATGAAAGACTACATATTTTTGTTTTCGACAAATAAATCCAAGATCACTTTAAGATGAAGCATATTTTAGAAGGATTCCTTGCACATAAATATGGTATGACATTGTAATGAAGGGATAAAATGGGATATTAGATCCACTCAGGATGTTTCACTTAGACCTTTTAATCTTCTTTTTTCTTGTTCTTTATTTATTTTCCTTCCTAGAGTTTCTACCACTATAGTAAAAAGGTAGGGAGAGTTTCTTTCAGGGATAACAAAAATCCATTGTGCAGAGTATGGGGGAAGATAGAGGCTCCAACTTGGAAGACCAAATCAAATAATCCATCTAAAGAAGATGAGGAAACTATAAAAATATGGAAGCCAACTAAGATCCCTAATAATGGGATTGGAGGGTATAGGCTAAAAATCCTAAGAATGTGTGGAAGAAACCTTCTAGAGTTTGGGTTAAGCTCAATTTTGATGGAGTTGCAAAAGGAAGTCTAGGATGCTAAGAGGAGGGATCTTTAGAGATGATGATAGACAACCTCCGTTAATGATTAATCCACTTGGGACTGGATACAAATAATAAGGTAAAAGCAATGGCTCTCATAGAAGGAATAAGACTATCTAAGGAAAAGGGATGGAGAAAACTTCAAGTGAAAGGGGGTTGGATGTTGATCATCTACGTTACAGAAACGCCCTAAGGGCAACATACTCATGTACAAGGATTATCGAAAATGGGTACAAGATCCGAAACACATCCGAAATGGCTCAAAAATATTCACAAAAGCGGTTGTCATTTCGAAACGTATCCAAGACATTTTTGTAAGGTTTTCAAGGTTGCGTTGCGAGCAAATACAAAACACCCACAACAAAAATTAAAAGCCTTAATCTACCTACCCTAACTCGCTAAAGACACTTTCTAAAAGCTATATAAGCACATCTTTGGTCCATTTCAAAACAAACTTTCATTTGCCTGCTCATTTTCAGTTTTACAAAATTTGTCTTTCACTTTCAACATTACAAAGAGCAAGGAAGAATCAAGAGCAATTTGAAGGAAGTTAGGAGCTAACATACAAAGAGTGAGGAGGAATCTACGCGAAGCTTGAGAGAGCAAGGAGAAAGGAGCAACTTGAAGGAGAAAATTCAGGATTTTCTCTTCATTTACTCTCTTCTTTTACATATTTTTATAACAGATTGTTAATGTGATCAATTATCAAGAATGATATGTTCATAATGCACACATCATCCATGATCATTGATCATAATATTTATTTGTAAATTCTATGTACAGAAACTGTTTTGTTTCTTTTAGTTTTGTAAGTAGTTTTTATTGTTTAGGGTTTAAATTAATTACATTTTGTTGTTTTTAAAGTGTTAAATGTCTAAACTTTGCATGTGTTCTCACCTCACAACTTTGTGGCAAACTTGGTGATCAAAAGCAGAGAAGGATGCCTAGGGTTTAGTTATGTTTGCTGTTTTTTAAAGTTTATTTTGTTATTTTAAAAAAATTAAAATCCAAACTTTGTGTATACTCTCACCTCGCACCTTTATGGCAAACTTGGTGATTAGAAGCAAAAAATGATGCCTAGGATTTAGTTATGTTTATTGTTTTAAAACAATAGAATCTGAACTCTGTGTATACTCTCACCTCAAACCTTTATGGCAAACTTGGTGATCAAAAGTTAAAAAGAATGCAATTGTTGTTTAGTTTTCTTTATTGTTTTTTTAAGTTTATCTTTGTCATTGTAGGTTTGAGATAAAAAATATATAAATGACATCAAGTTCAGCTTCACGTGAAGAAGGGAAAGCAAGCCGAGAGGAAGGCCCACAAGGTAACAATTTCGGGCCCATGAATGTGAAACATGATTCTACATCTCTTCTATGGAGACATATACAAGTGTTGGAGAGCATTATTGGTGGTGGCTCTCAATCTTGGGTATGCAACCATAGCGATATGACATTTAAATCCTTGTCTACTCAACTCAAATCTCATTTAAACAAGGTAACAAGAATACGTATGAGAAAGTGTACTAAGGTTGAAAAACCACAAAAGTTGGCATACTTGAAACAGCATTAGGAAGTTAACTTACAAGTTCTGCACGAGCTCAATCTAGAACAATTCATTTGCTAATTAGGACTTCGGGAAAACCACCCACACATTCAAATCATCCTTTCATTCAAATTGAGACTCAACCTCTAGAAACTCCCTTGAATTAAGAGGCCACCACATAAAAGAGAACAAAGGGACCATTAGAACAAGCATTCAACATGGAGAAGAGGGATATTGCTAGGTTATTTGGTTGCTCAATGCATTTATAAATGTGAGTTGCCCTTCAATGTGTTGAAACCATCAGATTGGCAACAAATGGTGAAAGGCATCAATGAGGAGCCACAAAAATACAAGGGCCCTAATAATGAGAAGGTTTGCACATTACTCTTGGCAAAAGAAGTGGAACATATACAAACTTCTTTATAGCCAATAAGAGATTCTTGGAAGGTTTCAAGGGTGACTATTATTTCAGATGGATGAAAGATGGGCAAAACGAACCCCTAATCAAGATTGTTACAATATGCCCTAAAGGGGCAATGTTCTTAAAGGCCATTTATTCGGAGGGTTGTTGTACAAGGAAGATTTAGGGAAGTTTCGAGGATTTTAGAGCCAATCCAAAGAAAAGCAATTTTTGAGCCTAAAGGAGCATGCACCGCGAAAGAGTACTTGAACTTCAAAGCGATATTATGGGAGCTCCATAGTGATTTGAAAGCCAAACAAAGTACCTATGGAAAGCATTTCTAATGCTCTCCATGGTGGAAAAGACGAGACTTCTTGAAACTTCATACCTTTGTTGAGAGCACGGCTCATTCTTAGATGCACAACTAGCAATCCGGGAAAAAAGGGGTGATTTGGAGGTGTTGCAATCAGAATTGAGCCTTGTGACCCTCACCAATCTTCTCAATATGTCGTTTGCATGAGAAATCATATAAAGAAGCACCCCAAAACTCATCCGGGAGCTCTAGATATGATCTTCGCAAGTTGGCTCCCAAGGTACGCTTTCCAACACTTAGTCAATTTTACACTGGACACGTAGCACTTTTTGTCTTTGAAGGGGCAATTTCATGTCCCCATTGCACCTTTGCAAAGGGACATGAGGTGCACAAAATTGCACCCCACCCTCATTTAGTCTCTAGGTCACCCACATGACCATGTGCTCACCTTCCCCCGTTGACCAATTTGACCTGCACACCTACCTACTCCCACATGCATGCCACTTGTCACTGTGAGGCTAGGGCGCATTTTATAGCACCTTTCCAAAGGGACAATAGGGACATGAAAATGCACCCCACCCCTTTTTAGACTCCAAGCCCCTCATATGACCCCGACGGCCTATTTTAAGCTCCTTTGACCAAGTTGACTTCCACCTTCACCTACTCCTACATGCGCGACACTTGGCACCCCCAACGCAAGGCGCATTTTCTTGCAGCCGTTGCACCTTTGCAAAGGGACATGAGGGACATAAAAATGCGCCGCACCCTTTGCGTTCCTCCCATTTTGGCCCTTGGTCCCCCATGCGAACCAGTCTGACCCTAGGAAAAGATAGTCAAAGCAGTAATTGATCTTGACAGACGATTTTGGGAGCTTCGTAAGGAGTTAGGAGGCAAACAAATACTCATTGGAAAGCTAAGAGAATCCTCTACAAGGTGGAGTCGTCAGATTTGTAAAAAAACCTTGGTGCTTTTCAGGGGAGCTCATTCTTTGCGGGGACGGTGACGATCCGATCAAAAAGGGGCCATTTCAAAGAGTTTCAAGAAAATTATAAGGCGAGACCCATCCCATTGATCTTGGAAGGATGTTTGGAGCCAAAATCATATAAAATTTCACCCAAAAAGGCCTCGGAATTCCGGCAATCTCAATTTCAAGTTCACTCTCCAAGCGGACCAAATTCTTATGTTTTGACTCTCAAAAATGCATGGCACACTTTTGTGCACCAACTGTCCCGGACCCTTGGTGCAGTAGGGACAATAAAATGCACCCATGCATAACTTTTCGTCTATTGCTCCGTTTGATCCCAAATTTTTGCATTGCGTGCATATTCGCACTCCCTAGCTCTCCCTCCATTTTTAGGTCTTGAAGTGCAAAATCGTGCCTCTGGGAACAAAGCAGGTTTTGTGCCCCTCTCATCCCCCTTCAGTGCAATAGGGCGGTAAAATGCACCCATGCATAATTTTTCCCTAGTACTCGTTCGTCGTCAAGAAATGTTTTGCATTGTGTGCGTCTTGCCTTGCTCTATCATGCCCCACAGTTCCTGGATCAAATTTTTCCACCTTAGTGCACTTACTAAAAATAGCATGTGTCCATTGATAAGGCATACTAAAAATAGAAAGTGGATAAAAATAGCAATGCATCATCAATAGAGGAGGATTGAAATGTGCCAAAGGGTTGAGAAGGTCATTTTTTAGAAAAACATGTAATATGTCCCAAAATAGTAGGTCTCTGTCTTACCTGCTAAAAATAGAAAGTCTTCGTTTTGGGTGCAGAAAGTTGTAGTTGGCTCCATTTTCACCCATCTTTCCACTTTTTGACATCTCCACAGGGTTGTAAGATGATCTCATAACTCAAACAGGAAATGAAACCTCCATGAGGGTCATGGAAGCAATAGTGTTTTTAAACACTCATTCAATCAACCCAAGGTATCTGTGCATCATGGATAAGGAGGATATTGTGGTCATGAATCAGCAGAGTTATTCATCACAAACAGCTTCTTCATCGGATATATCGACTCCCTCTTCTTCCTTCTCTCCTCCTCCCACCTTTCTTCTCTCCCTCTTCTAATTCTTCATTGTGTGTAATCATGATATTTCATCTTATTCATTAAAGTGACTTTATAAAGTTAAATTGTAAAAGTCCATTTGTTTTATAAAAAGGTAACTTAATTTCCTAAGTCCTAGGAAGATGAAAAGTCGCGAGATGAATGAGGCAATGAAGAGTCATGTGGAGGTAAGTCGAAAGGTCATTTCTCTTCTTATAAATTGTAAAGGCCTTCTCTTTTCAAAGGGTTGGTTGTTGATTTTGTAAACTCAAGAGTGCATTGTGCTTAAAGAGAACAAAGGAGATAGCTATTTTCTTCCATTCCCTATTTCATGTTTCCTCCTTTTCCCTACTTTATGCAACTTTGTTGAAATGCTAATCAAGGAAGAAGTTTCCGTTTTCTCAGACGTATGAATGTGTGCATCTTTGTATGCATGGTTTCCTCTCGTCGTTAGTGTTGAAGCATCATTGTTTTCTTTCTATGAATATGTGTGATGGTAACTTTTGGTTAATTTGTAGGACTCTGATTTTCTACCTACAATGTTAATCTGTCTTTTCTTATATCTCACTCCCTTTCCCGCTCTCCAAGCAAAGTATTCTTTTGCGGGTAACCACAAGCTTTGCCGCGCAGGTTAGTGGAGTGCCCCTGTTGGATCCCGGTCGAAAGGCCACCAAAACAACCCATTTCATCGTGCATATAAACACAGAGCTGCATCGTAAAAGTAGAGGGACTTTGATTCCCAGAGCGTTGGCAAGAAACCCATAAATTTGTCTCCATGACAAATTTTCTCGCCAATAAGGGTGAAGTGATATATGCTCAATTGATCGCTAACATTTTGATTGAGGCTATTGAATTAGTGGGCCCCAAAACATTGTTCAAGTCATCACGGACAACACCAAAAATTGTAAGGCAACATGATTGATTGTAGATTGGAGATACAAGCACATATTTTCGCCACCAAGTGTGTAATACACTCCCTCAATTTGATGTTGTAGAAGATTGGAAAATCCCATAAATAGAGCAAATTTATAAGAAGGCAAATGACATTCAAATGTTTGTCACAAATCATCACATGTCTCGCCATTTTTAAGAGATTCTCACAATTGGAGTTGTTAAAGGTAAGGGAGCAATTTATTAGATTCTAATTTCTATGATCTAACTTTCAATAATTTGAATTTATTTTAAATTTGTACTTAAATTATTTTAATTTCTTTTGAAGTAGTTGAGATGAGATTTTCCTCTCACACGCTTGTCTTGAGGCAGCTTGTGAAGGTAAAACATGCGTTAAGGAGTATGATAATTGACAACATTTAAACTATTTAAATGACATTCAAATGTTTGTCACAAATCATCAGTCGCAGCCATTTTTAGGAGATTCTCTAGGTTGGAGTTGTTGAAGGTAAGGGAACAATTTATTCGATTCTAATTTATATGATCTAACTTTCAATAATTTGAATTTATTTTAAATTTATACTTTATTAAATTCTTTTAATTTCTTTTTACAAGTTGTTGAGACGATATTTGTCTCTCACACACTCATCTTGAGACAACTTGTGAAGGTAAAACATGTCTTGAGCGGGGACGATGATTGTGAGCATTTGGACCGTGTGGAGGCAAGCAAACACAGAAGGAGCCCATATGATAAAACCATTGATCCTGATGATGATTGGTGGGCCAAGGTTGAGTATTTGCTTAGTTTCACGATGCCTATTCTATCTATGATCAAATATGCAAACACAAATAATGTTGGAATAGGATATTTATGATGGAAATGACTCCATGATTAAAAAAATCGATAGATAATACAAAAAAGAGTAAAACCTTGAAAAAACTTATATAATGAAGTTAAGAGTGTGGTCATGAAGAGGTGGATAAAATGACCATCTCATTGTATCTCCTTGCCTATACCATAAATCTCAAATATTATAGCAATGAAATACTCGGTTCATTCGATAAAGAACCACCATATGATGACCAAGAGTTGCAAATGGAACTAAAGTAGCATTCAAGAGGCCATTTTTAATCTATTTGTAGCTAGTGCAGTTCGCATGATGAAATGATGACCAAGAAGTTAGAACTAGGGTAGCATCAAAAGGTTGTTTCATGATCCATTTGTAGCTACTACGGTTCGCAATGAAATAAGAATGTTTATATCTCCAAAAGGTAGCATGGAAGAAATTGAAGTTGTTTTGTGACAAGTACAACATGACTCGAATCGCGTGGTGGTATGTACATGGCCATGATGCCAAGTACCTATAATTTGCTGCCAATAAAACTATCACAACTATAAAATTTAATCAAAAAATTGTTGTTTATCAATTAAAATTTAAGTTATTAACACACATTTTTGTACATTATTATTAATTTAAAATTTCCAACAACCTTTTTGTAATAAGAGCCTAGTAATTCTTCAACACAATGAAATCGGAGTACATATGCCTTCATCCACCTAGCTTAAGAAAACAAGTTAGCATTCAAGAACGTTGATGATTTGGTATTTGTACATTCTGATTTGTACCTCTGTCGCACAAGACTAAAGGCTATATTACGAGTCCTAACAAGCTTTCGCATATTCATCAAGAGACTACCGACTTCGATTCGTTTGCTCTACTACTTTCGACCAACTTTCATTTCTTGGTATCAATGATGAAAATATAGGAGATCTTCAACTCCCAACGTTAGACAATAGAGCTAGTGGGAGATGAGCTTTTAGTGGTATTCATGGAATTGCTTTTGAGGAAATTCTAGATAATATATTCTAGAATCTAGATTATAATCATGTACATAAAAATTTAAGCATGTTGAATGTTTGAACTTTCATGAATACTAAATATTTAAGTGTTTTATCTTTTACGGACTAAAAAAAATATATGTATGTATGTATGTATGTAGATATATGTATATAGATATACATATGTATATATACACATATATATGTAGATATATGTATGTATGTATATATATATATATATATATATATATATCAAAGTTGTCGGGAGACACGTCCCCTGCCACCTAGGACGCATCTCCAATACCGACATGTGTCTCCAAAGGGATACGCGTGCAAAGCGCTTCCGTATGCGCAGAGACGTTTGTCGGATGTTTTTGTCATCTCTCGAACATCTCACGTGGAAAACCCTAAAATGCATGGGTTGTCTTATAGAACAATGTGGAATCATTTTAATGGTCGTAAAATAGTGTAGACTCGTGCTCAAGTAATCGCCATAGCCAAGTTTGGAGTCCAACATTCATTGATACGGGGAGTTAGACCAAGTATGCCCTACTCGAAATTTGTAGTATATTTTTATGTTATAATTTATTAAATCACCAAAATCTGCCCTATCCATTGGCGTCCATGTTGGAATCCGAATTGGCATCCATATTAGTGTCTCGAACCGGCATTTATGTCTAGTGTCCATGTTTGGTGTTTATGTTGGCATCCATGTTTGGCATTTATTTTGGCGTCCATGTCGAGGAATTCATGTTGAATGTTGCATGGTTGCAAGAGCGTCTAGAGTCTTAAGGCTCTAAGCAAAAGAAATAAGGAATTTGCTCAACCACGGGGGTGTCTAAGTGTCATGGCACTTGGACACCCACGTTAGAGCAAAGCCCTTTAAATAGAACATTTATTTTAAATGTTTAATCTTAGGTTTTTGTATTACTTATAATTTGTTTTTAATTGTAATTATTTACTAGTATTTTTAATTTATTTAAATTTAGTTTTTGTTTATTTTTACGTTTAATTTAACTTTTAGTCTTTTAGTTTAATTTTTTTAACTTTTGAGTTTAAATTTTAGACTTTAGTAATTTAAATTTTTAATTTTTGTTTGTCATTCAAAATTATATTTTATAAATTATAATATTCCATATATGATATGTTTAATGATTTTTTTAAATTCTAACTTCATATGTTCGATTTTTCAGTTTATGTATTATTCATTTTTAATATTTATTTTATTAATAAATTTAACTTATTAAGAAAAATATATTTCACTTTTAATTTTTTAATATTTTAAATGTCAATTAATTTTTACTTCTTTTAAATTTTTTGTTCAAGATGTCAAGGAGAAGGCGAGAAGGACTATACCCACTTTGGAAAAGGTTGCGATCGCATTCGCAATGGAAATGGTGGTACAGCGGTCACCACTTGTAAAATTTATAGGAAGTATTTTCAAGGCACTTACACCGGGGTAAAGGCCCATTTCTTTCATACACGGGGAAGGGTTGACCCTTGTTTGAATGAAGTAGAGTGGTGTGAAGATATGAGGGAACAAAATAAGGTTGATAGAAAAATTGCTCCTTTAAGTTCTCATGCTTCTTGACTTGATGATCGCACACAAAGTTGTCCTATAAGAGCAATTGGTCAAAAACACAATCAAAGCTAGATGCATCTTTTAGACATGCAACAAGGGATGTGGGGTCTTCTCTTAAGAGACCACACATTGGCAACTCAAACCCCATTGTCAACATGTTTGATGTGCATGGTCAAGATGCGATTGATGCATCAATTGCATGCTTCTTCTATGCAAATGGAATACCATTGCTCACCTCGTTATGAGGAGATGGTTCGTGTGATCAACAACGGGCAAACGGGTATAAAGCCTCTGGATATGAGAAGCTTCGCATAACTCTTCTTACCGACAAATAGAAAACAAGGATAGAGCAACAAACCGCATCAGTCAAAAGAGTGTGGTCTCACATGGGAAGGATGCAGCATTGTCATGCACGGTTGGATTGATACTAGAAACCGTCCACTTCTGAACATTATGGTAACTTGCTCCAAAGGTCCTTATTTTTTTAAGACAAACGATTGTTCGAGGCAAAAGAAAAATGCAGAGTTCCTTGAGAAGCAATTATGTGATGCAATCGAAGAGGTGGGGGCATCAGATGTTGTCCAAGTTATTACAGATGCTACCCCCAATCTTGCAAAACAGCTGCCTTGTTGGTGCAAAAAAAATACAAACATGTATTTTGGACACCATGTTGTGTGCATGTATTGAAAATTGTGCTCAAAGACATTGGCGGGTTTCAAAGTGGATTTCTAACCTTATTGAAAAAAGTAGAAAATACAAATGTTCATATGCAATCATCACCACACACAAGCTATTTATCAGATATTTGCGAAAGTGGAGCTTCTCAAACCTGTAGACACAGTTTGCTTTTTTTTTCATACTTCTTAACCATCTTTATGTTGTCAAAGGGGCCTTATATTCCACTGTAGTTAGTGATGCATGGGCAGCTTGGTGAAAATCTACATCAGAGATTGCAGATGAGGTGAGGAAGATGGTCCTTGATGACCGTTTTTGGGCTGATGTGAAATTTGTTGTTGACTTCATTCAGCCCATTTGTGAGGTAATCCGTTTTGCAGATTTAGACAAGCCATGTTTGGAAAAGGTTTATGAAGAAATTGATTCTATGTGTGAAAGAATAAGAAAAATCACAAACTCAAGGGATCCTTCTCTATATCCTTTGATTAAGGAAAAGGTACATGGAAGATGGAACAAGCTTAACACACCTCTACATTGTGTTGCTTATACTTTAAATCCAAAGTGGTATGATACAGAACTCACCAATAAGAGGGCTCCATATGAGGACAAAGAAGTAATGAAGGGCATTTGGGTCGCGGTGAAAAACATCTATGGTCAAGGAGAGGAGGTTTCTACTATCAAGACTCGGTGGAATATATTTTCACGTGGCCAAGGTCAATTTTCTACAATGAAGGCTCTCTATGATATGCGTGCAAAGGACCCAATAGAGTGGTGGTGGAACCATGGCAATGAAAGCACCTGAATTGCAATCATTTGCAATACAATTACTCTCACAAGTAACTAGTTCTTCATCTTGTGAGAGGAATTGGAGTACTTACGGTTTCATTCATTCATTGAAGAGGAACTGACTAGGGTCAAAGAAGGTAGAGAACCTAGTCTACATTCATAGCACGCTTCGTCTTCTTACTCGTGTAGACCCAGTGGTACAAAGAAGGTCCTTCAACAAAATGGGACCAAATTCCACTTGATGGAGCAGCAGAGGTGAAGGATGATGTGCTTAAGGCACATGGCCTCAATGATTTACCTCCAGTTATACTATCTATAGAGGAACCACAGCTTGAGAGTGACGAGTATCTAGAGAACATCCTAACAAAGGATTTAGACGACATAATTAATGTGTTAATCGACCCTTTTGTATCAAAGGAGATATGATACAAGTTCACATTTGTAATTTTTGTTTTTAGAGTGCCCATTTGTTGGCATTTAGTGTTATAATATACTCTTCCTCGATATGATGAGATTTCAAATATCAATTTAATTACTCATCTTTTGTCAAGTTCGGTTTCCTTACTATAAAAAGTTAATTAACTTATAGTTATTTTTAAATTTTAGTGCATTTTGATTTTATATATTGCATAATATATAGGTTTCTAAATTTTAAATACATCTCTCCCTCTCTTGTTACACATTAGAAGTACCCATGGAAAGATTTTAGTAAATAAAAATAAAAATAAATCATTTAAAAGTTACCCAAGTGTGGGTAAATTGAAGAATAAAGATAATTAAAGTGAGACATAAAAGATCTTCCCAAGAAGCTAAAAGGGTGTTGGAGTGTTATGTTGGAAATAATCGTGTTATTAAAATCAAAAGTTGTGAATGGAAAGATGTCCATTGTGAAAAGCCACCTTCTCAACCCTATAAAAAGAGAGTAAAGTTATTCGAATCGATATATGTGTAAGTGTGTGGAAATCACACAAATGTAATATGATCTATATGAGAAAAAGACAAGAAATTGTGTTTTGGTTCATTAGGTAAAGGGCTGGAAACCTATAACACTCTGAACAGCAACGAGACGAGGCGCCACAAAGTGGGTCAAGGGGTAGCACAGAGTGCACATCTTGATGTCCTAGCCATAGCTAAGTGAATGTTGTTTTTGCATTGTGACGCAAGACCGCGTCTAATTCTTCATTGTTGAGTGTTGTCTCATTGTTGCCTTACCTTGCATAGCTAAGTGGATAACACTCTGAACAGCAACGAGACGAGGCGCCACAAAGTGGGTCAAGGGGTAGCACAGAGTGCACATCTCAATGTCCTAGCCATAGCTAAGTGAATGTTGTTTTTGCATTGTGACGCAAGACCGCGTCTGATTCCTCATTGCTGAGTGTTGTCTCATTGTTGGCTTACCTTGCATAGCTAAGTGGATATGGAGGAAGTTTATCTTCATATATGTATTTCAAACTTGAAACTATTAATAATAAGTTTACAATATTGATCTGTGTTATTTGATCTATGAATGTTATTGAATTCAGTGTTTATATTGTGTATTTCAATGTAAATATGTTATGTTTAATCTATTTATTGTTGTATAAATATGAATCAAAGATCTAGAAAATAAGCACATCACATTTGGTATCAGAGTGTGAGATCTTAAAGGATCTATGGGAAAAGTAAAGGTCATGTGTTGGTTATGATATCCCTGTAAAAGGGTGATTGCAGTATCTTTGGTATCTCTGATCTGACTATAACTTATGTTTAGGATACTGATTTCTATCACAAGAGTTGTCAGGCATTTTCCCTATTATTAGTTATTTAATATTTTGTGTAGAACTCTACATATATGAGCCACTGTATCCTTGTCACCTATATATCAAATTCTCTCTCTCAATCCCAAAACCAGAAAAGGAAATCACATGCATCCATACTCTGTAAAACTAAAATTGAGAATTCTCTGGATTTACGTGACTATTATTTATTATACTATGTGACTTCACTGATTAAGATAAACATCTTTAGTTGATTGAAAATTTTTGTATAGATTCAGTATGTGTAGATTGGTAGAACCCACTACTTATTGTAATTCTAGTTTTATATTGATTTGATCGGGACAAACTTGACAATAATGGAAAAACTCAGTCCTCTGCTATATATATATATATGAGGCTTTGTAATTGTAATATCGTCTTCATATTAAGTTAAATTGGAATTTTCCCCATCATTAATACCAGAATACTTTCCTTCCTGATATTTCTATATGATTTTGTGTCTATTGACCTTGTGATTTTAATGATTTCTTTTCCTTGGATATCCATGGTGTGCTCGCACTGAAACCTACAGGTGTTTAGCTATTGGTCCACATGTCGGATAATGTATTCCACAATATTCATTGCTCTTCTCAATCTCAAAATTCCCAATCCACGAAGGCAGGTAAACCAGGTCACTTGTCTCCATTTCGTGTCATTTATCGGATCCCAAACATTATACAGTGTTTAGTTGAATGTTTCATCTATCTACCAAAGATCAGGAATCTTGACAAATGTCACATTTTGTGTAATCTCCTCTGTCAAGATTGAGCCGTATTTGCTCCCAAGCCTGAAACTCTTGTGATTGGCTGGGCAATATGAGAACGTGATTGACCAAAGAATCCAACCCCATCATTGGAACACATATGCTTGATCTGTATCGGATTGGTCCAAGTATACACTAATTGGGTAGTGTCTCCCACCATATTCATCACTTTTCTCAACACTAAGTGACCCGATTCTCAACTCTAAATGATCTCGACAAATGGTTAAAATCTTTGTTTATTTTCTGTGTAGTTCTTAAGTTATAGATCCCCAATAACTCGTGAAAACCTGTCGCGTATCCTCGAATTATAAGCTACATTGGTCACAATTCTCATGTTTTGTGTTGCAAAAAGGCACACAAGGTATCACCTTCATCTCCCATGAACATGAGAGCATGAGATAGGGCCACATGTCACCTACCATTCGGGAAAATTAATATCCACACTTGCCTAGTGGACAAAGTCCGAGAATGTAGAAACCTCGTGTTTTAAAATTGTTAAATCATGTATTTTATCATTTACCCAACTCTCAAAAGTAGCACAAAAGTTTGGCTTTATATTATTAACTTATTGCTCCATGATTCAGCAGCCCCATGACCTCGGCCTTATACTCAATGGCCTAACCATTGTCTGTGAAATTTTGTGATCTTGAGTCCGGGATTCTGCCACATATCAATCTCGGGCATGTTATACTTCACCCTAGTCACCCATCTTCTATGATTTCGGATCTCCGAGACCCCGAGATCCCGCGAACTATGAAAACCTCATGAACTTTGAGATCCCATGAAGCCTTGAACCATGAAAATCCCATGAAATCCAGAGTGTTCAAGATTCAGCCAAGTGTTGCAATCTCAATTATGCTTCATCCGGCACATCAAAATTTAAAGGTTGTCGAGTTTGTTCAGATTCCGAGAGAGCCAGGAATACAGCCATTTGTCCCTCTAGAGGACAAATGTCATGTTTCGTATTGGCACCACCTAATAGCCTAGACCGAACAGCCACGTGAATGATTGATCATTCAAGGCCCGTCATTGGCGAATTTTTGAAGACGTTATTCTGCCATGTGTGTGCTCATGATCTCGCAACTTTGGGCTCCCCTCACTAAGTTGAAACATGTTTCTCATTGCCTGAAACCCTGAGAATTCTAAAATTCTTGTGATTGGCTGGTGACCCAAGTACGTGATTAGTGAACAATTGCAACTCTGTTATTGGGCCATGTGTCCATTTTATGATCAACGATTTTATAAGCCCACACTAAAATATCTATGTTGTCTCTGTGACACCGCCTGCGATCTTCACGTTAGATCTGATGTATGTTGTGTTATAAAACATCAATGTTCGTGTTACCTTATCTATGTGGGATTAAAGACATAAATATGTGACCAGTATTGTTCTCCACAAAACTTTCTTACTCGCTCTTGTAGATTGGTCCATGTTCTTCAAGTGATTGATCCGAAAGTGACTGGTCTCAAAATGATAACAAGTGATTTGAGTGATGATCCAAAATTTTATGATAATTCAGAATTTTATATGCTAGGAATATGTCAAACAGCAGAAAGTTGCTCCCCAATTGACTTGTAAAGTTGACAGTCACTTACATGTTTTTCATGTTCTAGATGGGAATACCTTGCTAAATTTTGAGATCTGTTTGTTTTGCAAGAATTAAAATTTAAAATATATATGCCAACATAACACCACCTACCTAGAATAGTGGTCTCAGGTGGAAGTGCAGTCAAAGAGGTCTTGTTGAAGGAGGTAATACATAGTCTGCTTATTAAATATAACCCTCTAGGAAACTCTTATATATATCTTCCACTATTGCAAATCTACTTTTTCACCAAAGCCCTTTTAGGAGGTAATAAAATTCATTCCCAGATAAATGCTAGGGAAATTAAGTATGTTGGCCACAAGATTTTATAATACACCTTTATACATATGTATGAAAAGTTCCAAGTGTTTGACAAAATGATAGAACCAGATATCTATTCCTGGAGTGTCAAAATTGTTGCTTACAAAGACATGGTCATCCTAAAGAGGCATTGATAGTATTTCACCAAACACAATGAACATATGTCTAAACTGATCCTCTCCTCTTCCACCATACTCCCTGCCCATGGAAAAAAAGAACTTTGGAATAGGGTGTAGAATCCATCAAAATATAATAGAAAATGGTTTCAGTCTCATTTTGTATTTGCACATGCCTTAGTTTATTTGAATGAAAAATGTGGAAGTGTATACAAGGCATGTGAACTGTTTGACAAAATACCTCAAAGAGATTTCATCTCATGGAATACAATGATAACAGAATATGCACAAAATGGGTCTATTGAAAAGGCATTGTACACTTATAAGTAAATTCATTTGGGAAGTTGTAAAGCCAAACTTCACAACCTTTTTGAACAAGCTCTTAGATATACCAAAATGGGAGCTTTAAAATTGGGCGTGGACATCCATCATTGAATTATGGAAGAATGGATGGAAATCCAATATGTGTGTAGAATACCCCTACTTTAATGGAGGAATCAGCAAACATAATAAAATAATTTTTAACAGAACTTATAGAGACTTACAATAAAAGGTCCATGTCTCGTCCTAACAAATTTAGAATATAATCCATACTTTGATGACATTATTAATTGTACTATATGCCATAACTGAACCTGTAAGAATAGAACTTAATTCCACAATTAATTTTAATGAATCTATGAGTAATTACAAGGAAGATATCCTAGTAACACCTTAAATTAGAGAAAGAATGGGTGGAAAAAATGTGAGCAATAAAAACTTAAGGAACTTGGGAATCATTACAAGATCTACTAAAGTAATTAAAACTTTGTAGAATCAAATTACAATATTGGGAGGCTAGGTCAATTATGTATTCCCTTTATGGATATCATAATGAAATGATATTCAGAGACTTACAATAAAAGGTGAATAAATAAAGGAAGAAATGTCAACCACGTATAATCTATACAGAGACTATTTTCAAGATGAAATAAGAACTTAATTCCACAATTGATTTTAATGAAGTCTATGAATAAATACAAGGAAGATATCCTAGTAACACCTTAAAACAGAGAAAGGGTATGAATGAGAGCAATTAAAATACTTCAGAACTTGGTTTTCCTACATAATTACCTAAGATCTACTAAATTAATTCCTTTGTGAACTTCAAATTAAATTGGGAGGCTAGGTCAATATGTGATTCCCTTTATGGATATCATAAAGAAGTCCTCTTTATTTCCTGATAAAATGAGATAAGGTTTGTATGTATGGATATGATGCTAGACTGTGTTGGTCAATGGATCTTGATTAGTATCCTCAGTTATGGCAGTGGCACCACTGCCTCTATCTTTGTGCATACATAAAATTGTGAGTTGTGTAGTGAGAAGGATTCAAACTTGGAAAGTTTAGCATTGTGGGTTATTGAATTCTTGGCTATGGTGAAAGAAAAGTATTAATAACTTTGTTTCTTGTTGATGCCTGTCCATTTGTTGATAAAGTATATGATTGGAAGATGCTTGTGCTTTACATTACCATCATATATGTTTAGATTGAATCTCACGTCAAAAGTACCATGTGATTATTGTGGTAGTATGAATCATTGAGCTCTCTCAGGGAAAACCCTTAAGAGTTGAGAGAGAGGAACTTATGTTTTGAGGAATATTATTCATAAATCATTATGAGGATAATCTTGTTATTATAGTCTTATGTTTTAAGTCCTCGGTGAGTAGCATTTCATGTTATTCTTGAAAGTTGATTGTTCTACCGTGTTGGAAACCTTGATAGTTAGTGATCATGGATAAGGCATGGAAAATGAATTCATTTTGTAAACTCTAGAATTCTGCTACATACTATGAAATGTTCTTAACGGTGATAAATCATAAGATGATTTAGAGTGAACTAAGGTTATATACAATTATTTTGGTGTGATCATATCAATGTTTGTGCACCAAATCCCATCAAAACTTTGTAGTTGAGTGTATTTGGGTCAAAGTCATGACCAAGTATTTCCTTATAAAATATTCTTGTGAGTGAGTGACTAACTTCATGATAAAGAAGTATTGTATGTGCATCGCAAGACATTTGGGGACACCCATCTTGTCCATATTGGAGACGTCCAATATTGAATTGCATACAATATTTTCTTTATAGGATATAGTCCAATAGAGGATATTTAACTCCTACAGGGGAGAGACGACCCTTAGATCTAGTAATTCGTTTTGTTGATTGAATTCACAATTGGACACATTACTTAAATCAGTTCCTATTCAAATTACTGTATCTTGATTTGATAGATTTGTTCTACCAATGTGAAATGGTGAATCTTATTCATGATATCATCACTTACGTGTTGAATAATGTGATATATTTAATATTATCTAGAAGTTGATAGTAGTACCTTTTGTGTTAGCTAATGTGCTGGCAAGTTTGTGACTTACTGTGTGATGTTTTCTTGATCCTCTAGATGTGTTTAAATGGAAATAGAGGAGAAATGGATAAATGAACTAAGATACTACATAATTAAATAATTGAGAATTAAGAGTAATACTGAAATAGACTTTTGTGATAGTAATAGCGTAACTTGGAAAGAAAGATGGAAATAATTGAGATCAATATTCATCTTGATTAACTAATCATGCTTGTTGTGTTTCGTGTGTCAAATAAAAACATGTGCTACTGAGGACAACAACTAAATTTATCGGGGGAGGATGTTACATGACTAAAGTCCCAATGGAAAGATTTTAGTATATAAAAAGGATAAAATCATTTAAAAGTCACCCAAGTGTGGGTAAAGTGAAGAATAAAGATAATTAAAGTGAGATATAACAGATATTCCTGAGAAGCTAAAAGGTTGTTAAAGCGTTATGTTGGAAATAATCAAGAGTTATTAAAATCAAAAGGTGTGAATGGAAAGATATGTCCATTGTGAAAAGCCACCTTCTCAACCCTATAAAAAGAGAGTAAAGTTATTTGAATGGATAAACACAGAAGTGTGTGGAAATTACATGAATGTAATATGATCTATATGAGAAAAAGACAAGAAATTGTGTTTTGGTCTGTTAGGTAAAGGGCTCGAGACCTGTAACACCTTGAATAGCAACGAGACGGGGAGCCACAAAGTGGGTCTA
This sequence comes from Taxus wallichiana var. yunnanensis, assembly GCA_018340775.1. Classification (NCBI taxonomy): domain Eukaryota; kingdom Viridiplantae; phylum Streptophyta; class Pinopsida; order Cupressales; family Taxaceae; genus Taxus; species Taxus wallichiana. The sequence continues at coordinate 325,658,012 of CM031236.1, forward strand.
AGGGGTGGCACAAAGTGCACATCTCAATGTCTGGCCAAGGCTAAGTGAATGTTGTTTTTGCATTGTGATGCGAGACTGCATCTGGTTCCTCGTTGTTGAATGTGGTCTCATTGTTGGCTTACCTAGACCAAGTGCATATGGAAGAAGTTTATTTTTAGATATTTATTCCAAACTTGAAACTATTAATGATAAGTTTACGTTATCAAATTCAATGTTTATACTGTGTATTTCAATGTAAATATGTTATGTTTAATCTATTTATTGTTGTATAAATATGAATCAAAGATCTGGAAAATAAGCACATCACATCTCTCTCTCGTATATATATATATATATATACATCACATCTCTCTCTCGTATATATATATATATATATATATTGTGGTCTCCGCATACTCGTCTCCCATTTTTCAAACAAATGACGTCTTTGGTACCCATACTTGTCTCCCGCACTGCACTCCGTTTCTTGGCAACTATGATATATATATGATAAGGACATTTCCATTTCATTTGTAACCAAGGGGCTTTCAATAATTGGCAGTTTCACATTTCAGACCCTTACCCATACCCATTTCCATTTCTTGGCAAGCTGATTATTGAAGTGGTCAAGAGGGGGCAATGTATTGAATGGAAAATAAACAATGTCAATAAGGAAATTAATATCGAAACAAACAATTTCGACATCCCATACCGACATATCAACAAGCTGAAAAGAAAGATGGAAGATCTAGCGGCAAATTGGAGACTAAAAAGTAGGGGAAGACGGTCTATACTCGTCCTTTTCATCCATGACAATAAAGCTAATCTTAGAAGACTGAACTAGAGTGGAAGACCTTGTTTTCATTAAGAATTATAAAACTTGGGATCAAAAAGAGGAAACACTAACGTGCATAAGAAATTGTCATTATGCGCACTATTGGTGGAGGGTGTTATCCACACCGTAGACTTAAGCTAACCTTGTTAATTACTTTATCTTAAGTTAGATATTTGCATATGTTACACATATGAGATGTGCACCCGTAATAAGATCTACAAAGTTGAAGAACTTGGTATCTCAACATCAACAATGGGAATGCCTCCAAGGTGTGGGACTCTTGGCTCCTTGAGGCAAACCTCCGGAGAAGGCCGACTTCCTATCCTTACTACCCTAATGCTAATCACTACTCTATTTACCAATTTCAAGAGAAAAGGGATGAGAAACAATATGTAAAATAAACATGGTGACACACCAAGAAGAAAGGGGATCACCCTCCTATAGCAAGTGAGAAGAAACACACAATTCTAGAGGCAGATATTAGCCACAACCAAAACATGCATCTAAATCTAATTCTCACTCTCAACCTTAAGACACAGTGAATCAAAACCTTGCAAATGCCACACACAATAAATCATGAAGATAACAGAGAGGTAAGGGACAATTAACACAAAGACAAGAAGGCAAATATGAGCCACAACCATAGATGTATTAAAAGCTAAAGTATACACAGTCTGATATCAACATAATCCAAGGTGTTCATTCATTTACAGAGCTCAAACCAGAGGTCAGAGGCACTCAGAAAGCTCAACACCCAAAAGAGCAGAGTGACCTTGCTTTCAAGGAAGATGGACCGTTTTTACAAGGGTTCTTGTGCAATATATAGAAGAGGGAAGAGAGAAGAGAGAAGAGAAGAAAGGGATCAAGAATATGCTGAAGAATATCTCCTTTCTCATCTTTATCCCTTCATACAGCTCGTGGAGGTCTCAAAAGATGCTTAATTAAAGATGATCCCCAAAACCATCATTTAGCATATTCCTAAGATCTCTGCAAGTATCATGATGATCCACAACCATGAATCATAGCTTGAGAATGACCTAAAAGAAACCCTATCCATAAACCTTTATCAATTTGCAAGTAAATCAGATTTTGTTAATCAAACGCCTTCGTTTGCAAGCAACGAGCAAACATGTTGTTTGGGAGTTGATCTCTGAGAGAACATCAATGTGAGCCCATGAGATCAAGAAGATTAACGAAGATGGAGCTACCACTTGCTTGATAAACCATGATTGCACTTTTGGACCACTTATGTAACAGCTCATCCATGATCCACAATTTGTTTCACTCCGTTTAAAGTTGGTGGGGCCATGAAGGAAAAAACAGCTCGAAGGCATCTTCTAGAAGGGATCAGAACAACCAAAAAGCATTTGAGAGTGATTTGGGGGCCATTTGATATGTTTATTCAGCTACAGATGCCCGAAAACTCTGTCGTGAAATTCTCTCCAATCCCTCAACCATTCTCTCTTAAATGAGAACCAACATATAGCTCTCTGAAAGAACTTTCTAATGGTACCAATTGCAGGTCACTTGGAGCTCTCTGTCAAAAGATGAGTGAAAACCCAAAGTTTTGTCGCACCCTTTGTGACATCCCCAAGCTCAATTTTGCATCAGGCGAAACCGTCAAATTTAAGCTCATAAACCAGCATTGTAGCAAATCTTAGAGCTTGTGGATCTCCACCATGTGTTGCTTTTGCCATGTGTCCTCAATTGATGCTTTAGCATTGCTTGGAGGAGAGACCAAGGCTTGAGAGAATGCAGAGTGTCGATGGTCACCATGTGTCCAAAAATGCTACACGTCACCCATCGGTGCTTTGTAGAGTTTGAAGCAAGGAGCCTTAACCTTAAGCCAACTTTGTGAAAACCCTTAATGCCAATGGTCACCATGTGTCCTCCCCGCCACTTGTCTTAAGTCGATGCATTGTAAAGTTTGGAGGTTTAAACCAAGGCCTCAAGAGGTCTTGGATGCCGATCACCTCCACATGTCCAAACCGCCACACGTCGCACATCGATGCTCTCGCAATGTTTCTAGAGCGGGCGCAAAACTTGAAGTCTACAGGAATGCCAAATGTCGATTAGCACCAAGTGTCAATCATCCATCGGGGCATCGAAAACCATGAAAAGTGGTTAAGTTCCAAACACTTTGCGAAATGCGGGGAGACCAATGACTGCCACATGTTAACTTAAACCACGTGTTGAAAATCTATCACCGAAACGGTGAAAATATGAAAAGTGACCAAGTCAAAGAGCTTTGAGATGCCACCAAGTGACACATGCCCCTACTTTGATCCATTTAACTTGGCAGCCTTGTTCTAATATAAAACCAAGGGAGGAAAACGTCATTTGAACATTTTGAGGGCAAAACACATTAAAATAGGCTAAGTTCTTCCTGATTTGCTTTGTATGCACTCAAAGCATAAGGGGGCAAGCTATTTTGATAAGTTTCAAACACAAGGGTGCCCCAAAAATGCTTGTTGAACACCATTAAAAGCCTTCAAATCCTGAAATTATGATCTATTGCCCAAAAATGGAGCATGGTGCTCATTTTGGCAACAATGTATTATTCCTATTTTACTTTTTAGTTAATTAGGAATTTTGAAAAGTCATGTAAGCTAAGAAAGCCAATAGGATTGAAATAAGTCACTTGGCCAAACCGGTGTGAGTTTCAGGTCACCTTGCCAATCATATCATTTCAAGGCTTCCTAAGGTTTCCTATAGATAAATCCATCTCCCTCACTCTTATTCACCTTCTGAGATATTGTGAGAGCATTCAGAAGAGATGTAGACTTATGGGTAAGCCATGTGTTTTCTTAAGAGGCCTTTGGGTAAGCCATGTGTGTCCTTCGAGCAGCTTGTGAGGTTTTTCATAACTATAAGGTTATAGTTTCAATGCTTGTACATATTCTGGTCATTTTGACCTTCTTATTCATCTCCTTTGTCTATAGAATAAGCAGGAAAGATTCTTGATTGTTGTCTGACATCTGATGATCCAGCACAGATTTTTCTTGTTTGGGAATCTACATATGGTATTCACAGCTTTCCAATTCCTCTTTCATGGCAGCAAAGCAGATTTCTTGCAATCTATCGTAAAATTTCAGGAGAAAATTCATTTTTGTGTTAAATCTTACCTCCTCTCTCCTTTCTTCTGCAAATTTGGTTTTTAGTCCAAAAATATTAGATTGAGGGATTTTTAGTCAATGAGGTGATTTTTGTTCGTAGGTGAGTGTACTTTTCAGTTTCAGGAGCATATCAAGTGATATAGGGCCTTTTTGTGCATTTTTAGAGGGTCTTCAGAATTTTTTCACTCAGGGCAACTTTCGGCTGCTTTTGAACACCGGTGTGTGGGAGCAATGTGGCAGAAGGTCACGCCCTGCACAAAGAACATACTTTGACGATCACACTCCAATGCCCTCTTGCTAGATCTCCAAACTCCAACAGCTCATATCTCATGATCCGTATGTCAGATCCAAGCATAATTTTTCGCAAATTTTCCGAATTTGTCATCAATTAGCATCACATTGTACAATGTTCTGTTCTTTGGCTGTAAAGTATTTCAGACTCTATTTGCCACAAACTTTAAAATGTTGTATCTCTCAAAATCTAACTTGGATTCACAAGTAATTTTTTTAAGTTGTTTATTTTTTCACAAACTTTTTCAGGATCTGGACATTGTATTGTAAACTACATTGTTATAAGCAATTTCTAGGGCAAATTTCTTGTAAAAGGATTGTGCTATAAAGTGTTAGGGCATACTTCATTCAGCACATTGACTTGTGTGCTTCATTGATTTTGGGGCTCATTTTGTATGTGGCACATTTGTTTTAACCATTGGTGACATTGTTGGCAATCTTGTTTTTTGCCACATTTGGGCCACATGGAGACACTCTTGCAACACTGTTGAGGTTTGTGTCAAACTCCTTCTTGGAGTCACCCTGTCCTCAAATTCATGAATTTACTGCTTTTGTTTTTCACAGGTTTTGTCCCATTGATGAAACTCGCTCAACGGTCAACAAAGGAGCTTTGGTCTTCCCCAGGTTGGCTCCGAACTGCTTTAGCAATTGGGCATGTTTCAACTTACTCGTAATGGTTAGGTGTCCGATACATCCCACCTTGGTAAGGATTTCAGCACCTTCATCTTGTGTTGCACACTTCTAGGTGCACTTGTGGCTCTCTTTTTGTACTTCTCTCTTGGTTGTTTTACTTCTCTATTTGGATGCATGTGAATAACTACCGCATAGGGCTATTTTGTTGCAAACAAACTACAACAACCACCTCCTAGCACCCGTGTGTGCATCTTTGCACATTTTCGGAGATGGTTTCAAGTCCATTCATGCACAATCTGTGTGTGAGCCTTGCTTTTGCTGGCCAAATGCTTTTTGGTGAGTTCTTTTTGCCCAGAGTTCTTTTTCTAGTGACGATTAGCACCTTCTTTGCTGGAGTTTTATTATTCACAAGTCAAATTCCTTCTGCATCATCTTTCGAGCATCACCCTAGTTCAGCATTACGGGAGCTTATTGGCATATTGTACTGATTTCTTGGCATGACAGATCAGCCCATCCTTCTTAGTAGTCTTTGGTGATGGATTAGCCCATTCTTTTTGGCACTTTGTGTGACGGATCAGCCCATCCCTTTTTGGTACCTTCAATGATGGATTAGCCCATCCATTTATACTGCCTCTTGATGTCTATTAGTTATGGATTAGCTTATCCACGTGTGATAATTTGTTGGTACTTTCAGTATTGGATCAGCCCATCTGTGCCTTTTTCACACTTTGAGTGATGGATTCTCCCATCCATGGAGATAACTTATCTCTTTTCAGAGGTTTAATGGAGATACCACAATTCATTATCATTGTTTCTGCATCTTCAACACAATTGACAGCATCACCATCTCCTTGTGTGAGCGACTTCCAGTATCCCTAATATCTAGTAATCTTCTTTTTGTTCAAATATGGCTTCAGTCCATATGCATTACTTTTTAGGTCTTCCTTTTCCAAACAAGATGACTGCTCTTGTGGAGCAATACTAACAGCCCCAACACTTGTCACTTTGTTTGACATTCTGCAAACTCAGAGCAACCCTCGTAATCAACACAACATCCTCTTTAAAATTGGCAGTTACAGTGGCTTGACACCCATGTATTCTGGTAAAGATGGAATGACATCCATTAGAACACTTACAATTCTGGGCTCCACATTAGGTTATTATACATTCTTACCTCATCAAGCCTAGTGTTACGGCCCAATTTCCAAGGCTTTGACCTCATTTTCTTAAAACGCCTCCTAAGTTGCACTTATGGGGGTGTTCGTGCAAGTTGTTATCCAAGTAGACTTAAGTTGACATAGGTTAGTGACTTTATCCTAAGATATTGTAGTCACGAAATCATGCACTTACTACTTACATCACGCCTCTAAATATGTCATTATATGCATGATTCCTAAGCAAGAAAACTAGACATTAACAACACTTGTTTTGCTTTTACATTGTTTTATCCCTTTTGATACTCTTGACACTTTCTTTTCTCGAATGGTCACTTTACTTTTGGACATTGAACAACACATGACCCAACTCTATATTTTTGTTATATCCTCCAAGCATCCTAGACAGTACCACCCATTAGGGACATGAGCGCCTAAGCACTCTGTCCCCTTTGGGCGCTTCTATCCTTTTCCCTCTCTTTTTCAAATTTGGATTGCCACATCATTTGGTATCTTTTCTAAAGTCTCTTTTATCACTTTGGGTCAGCCTTTTTGGTTGTTAATGACGAAATTCAAACAAGGGAATCATATATATACATGACTTACTCACTATTATTAGGGGTTGGACAACTTGGGCTAATACTTACTATCTACTACTTGGGCAAAGAGCAACATTCAAGGATTGAATTTGGGCTGCATTATTCATTGCATATGAGGGGCTATTTATAAATTCCATCTCACACATTCATCTTGGGGGAAAAGTAGTTGTAGCCCGCTATCTTGGTGTGACTGGCACAAGGGCAACCTAGCTTTAAGGGACACAATTCAATCACACACACACTAGAACTACATAGAGTCTGAAATGTAGTGCAACGCTTGGTGACAATCACATTAGGGTGACTGCCGAGGTCAATCCGACTCAAGCATATGCATTATTTGTTTCATCTAATGTTTGTTTGAGCCTTGTGCAAGTAGCTAGGATTTGTTTTGCAGAACAGTGCGATCCAGAACCCCTACGCCGGATCGAAACGACAAACAACAAAAGGAAGAAGCTAAGTTCAGACCATGAAAAGAGCAGAAGTTGAGCACCTGCAAGGATACTAGCATGCAAATCGGACACTAGCACTCGGGGCAATCCTTTCCCCATTTAGGCGATTCTATCCAAAGAGGTTCCAAATTCCAATTTCTCGATGCAGAATTTACACAACCCAGTTCCAACCTTTCAAGCCCAAAATCAGCCCAGATCTCCGATACAAGCTAAGTCACTCTTATCTCCTATCTTACACACTTGCTTGTACTTTGCATGCTAGATCTTGGTTATTATTGCTATATTCGCTTGATCTCAATCCTTTGATAAAGATTTAAAATTTCTTTAAATCAGATATTTGCATATTATTCTTATTTTAGTTAATTAGATATTAGAAAAAATCATGCAAACAAGCCAATAGGATTCAAGGGAATCACCTAGCCAATCAGGTGTGAGTGTGAGATCACCTAGCCAATTAGATCATTTCTAGGCTTTGGGTTTTGTCACTTTTCCTTCCTATAAATAAATCCATCAACCTCACTCATATTAGCCTTCTGCAACATTGTGAGAGCTTCGGGAGAGATGTGGGCTTGTGGGTAAGCCTTGTGAGTGTCCGAAGGTAGCAAGCACATTATATGCTGCCATAGAGAAGCTTAATGAGTTTTTTCATAATATAGGGTTTCATTTTAATTGCTCGTACATGCTTATAATGTTCATTGTGAGCTTCTTGCCCATCTCCTTTGTTGTAGGATATGAAGGAAAGATCTTGGCTTGTTTTGTGTTGATCCAACATGGGTTTTTGTCATTTACGGATCTCCATATGGTATTGAGCTTTCCATTTACTCTTCCATGCGCTCAGTTGTTCCTTTTCTTGATTGAATCAATTAAAAGAGAATGATAAAAGAAGAAAGAGCGTGATGAATAAATGATGAAACCACTATATTTTATATTTGCTAACTTTCTAGTAGTGGGAATATGCTCAAGACGAATGGAGATTTTAATTTTTTAAATTCCTGTCATATTTATTGTGCCCAATTTGGTAAGTTAACACCAACTAGGAATTGGCATCTCACCAACAATATTTCCAGGCCTAGGTCCCTTAACCCCAAGCACCTTTAGCATAAAAGGGGGTTGGTTATTTAAAATGAAATTATGCAATTTTGCACTTTACTGAAGAATGGTCGTCTTCAAAATTGGTTGGGGCTCACCTGCAAGCTTGAGCTGTTTTTTAAGTTGGTTGTACTCAGGGCAGAGTTATGTTGCTTGTTCCTAGTAAAAAGTTTTCTTAAATCTATTGCCTTTCACATCTTTGAAATTTATATATTGAAATTTAATAGACAAAATTCTTTTCCAAAATTTTATCAATTTTAGCAAAGATTTATCTAGGTTCATAACAAGCAACAAACAAGCAGAATACGCTAAAAATGTAATAGAGGAAACCAAACAACCACTTCACAAAAAAAGGAAAATTGTAAGTATTGATATCAGCAAGCATCTTTTTCTGCAGCCACATCTTCAAAGCAATCTTCCAAAACCAACTCCAATATTGACAATCGATGACAACTTGATAACTGGGGATGATACACAACCACAAATAATTAGCTTCTTAGATAAATCATGCAATAGATTCTAACATGACCCTTATATATACAAAACACCTTGCAACACCACTATTCCCTAGCATGCCATTTGAAAGACATCATTATTACAAATACAAAACACCTTGCAACACCACTATTCCCTAGCATGTCATTTGAAAGACATCAAACCCTGCAAGTAGATAATTATTGACATGACACTATCCTAAGGAAACAAAAACATGAAAATAAGGGAAAAAAGAAATCAAGTAATCTGCCAAGACTTGCAATTTTGGAAACTTGGCAGCTTATTTGCAATCTGCCTTACCCTACCAGGCAGGAAGATATAAGCTTGCCACCATATGAGTTCTCCTAGACTGTATCTCATGACTGCGTATCAAATAAGGAGAGACCATATATTGCTTTTAGTTTTGCTTATGCCATATTTGATTTGGCGCTTTTATTGTTTTTCATACTTGAACCGAATGAAGGCTGATGTATATATTATTAAAACAGGCAATATAATAGAATAAACGCAAATTTGTGCACAAAAGAAACTTGGGTAATTTTATTTAGTAATAAGCAGGATTAGTCGATAAACTTGTAGTTTTCTAGGTTGACCAACAGGGTGATCGCCCGTTTATATTTTTCTAGGAAGAGAAAACAAAATGAATTCGTTTTATGTTCACTGATAAATTGATAATCAATAGCAAAGAGATCTGATTCCAGCCTCCCAATAAGAAAATATAGCTCCAAAGCAAAATATCCCACCACACATCAATATACCCTAGCCATTCCAAAGTGTTCGACACATGATCAAATTCATCAAAAATGCACTGTTACTTCAAAAACATTTAAGAGGCAAACCCTATTAAATTTGACAGAGAAGTGTGTTTTACAGAATCTGAGTATATAACTCCTAGAACAGAGAAAAACCCAATTTAGAGACCTTATCAATACATCAGCAATGAATCAGCAGAAAGGGGCGTTAAAGAACACGTTCATATAATCTTAAACTAAACAAAGAAGCCCCTCGGACAAAATAAGGCCACATAGTCTGACGTTCCTCCCGATATAAGAACCTTGATATCTGAGATGGTTCATATGATAGACTATTCCTGAACGTTTGTGAAAAACAATTTGTAGCTTCCAACTACTAGCTAAGTACGTATGCTTTTCGTGCCCTGCACATAATTGGCTTCCAAGAGGGTGTCTTTTGTCGGTAAATTGACACACTTTCACTGCTTTAATAGGTAGACTATCAAATATAGACTGAAAAACTACTTGCCTTAGCTTCCTGACCAGGGGATCATTATTCCATGAAAAATTACCCAGGACTTGCACCCCATCTCATCCATCCCTGTGCTAGCTTGGCCTGCTTTCACGCAGGAAGCAATCCCAGTAAGGATAGAACCTTGGTCATCACTATGGCATTGCTCCGGAATAACACTAGACCATGGCCCACAATGGAATTAACTCAACATTCGCTGCCTCAACTAAGGGGTTAACATAGCATCAGAATTTACAGAGGACTTGCACTCCGCCTAGGCTGCTTTTCAGCCCTGCATAACCACGTAGAGCAAGCCCGGCCAGGATAAAACCTAGGCCATCATTACATGCCAACTTACCGCTATACCATGCTCATCTGGAGAACTAATTTCCAGGATTTGATTTCTGAAAGTCTTGTTGAGCTTAAAATTCAATGTTAGCTTCTCCAACTTACACCATGACCAACTGGATAAATAATTTGAGAGAGCTGGTTTCTCGTGGTATCTTTGAACATACAATTTTACCTTGGATACATTGTCCAGGGGATAAATGTAAACTAAAAGCTTCGCTTGGGACTTGCACTCCCAGTCGCCACTATTCGGCCCAATGCAAGCACAGCTTACTTTAACACGGGGAGGAAGCCCAGCAAGGATGGAACCCAGGTCGCAACACCTTGTCGCCAGATTAAAGCTCGCTGTACAATACATGACCTGAATACCTTGGTGAACTTAGAACTAAACCTAACCCTAGTCCTTAACTTCCGCTTAGAACGCTTCTGCTTGTCAATGAAAATCACTCTTAGACCTTCACACTTTCGGCGGCACAGTGTATACCACCCAAGAACAAATCCATATACATGAGTTGTCTAGGAACTAATTACAGTTGCAACTACGTGCCCGGCTTTTTTCATTCAAATGAGATTCTAAGAAGGATACCAGTGTAATCGTCGAGCTAAACACCACATTTGCAGTAATCTGAAAACAACTAAAGTTGAGGCTACTGAATTATATTCAAACCACATCCAAAATTTAAAAACTAAATTTAAAATCCTGTGCCCCATTGTATTGTGGATACAAATTCGCAGCGAAAAAATAATAATAATCTGTATCTTACTTGGCAAGCAAAATGCAGAGTTGGAAGATTTCCTTTGACTCCACTTTGATGCCTACTCTCAACAATTTTCGCATTCGTTCAGTTGCCTGTCGTAGTAATTCCACCGACGCTACTTGCGACGTCATTTTTAGTGGCACTGGATCGACCCCCGTGCTTGCCATGTTTTTATAAGAACCACCTGCATCCGCTGCGCAATATTAACTGTGCCTTTCTCGCTCGCGTCACTCAATCTGCTCTGTTCTGCTCTCGATGTCCTCCAACTTGAACACCTGTGAGTCTAGTTAGATAGCTGTCTTAACCCCCTCCCCACTCCCAAAACAATGAAAAGTAACGCTCTTAACACCTACTTAGTGAATTTATTACGCCGAAGGCGTTATCCCTATGGGAAAGGGCTTTGAGACATTTACGGGACTATGTTAAATTTGATAACTTAAATGACGATTGTACTATTTTTAACAATTTTATTTTTGTTATTTTTAACAATTTTAAATTCCAATACCACCATTATAAAGTAATTTCAATTCCTCCACTTTGCTTATTTGGTCCAAGTAATATTATATAAGTTATACTCTATCAGGTTTCAGTTGATGATACCTTGTTCATTATAAACATTTTTTCAGGAGGATGTCTGGATGTTTTTTGGTGTTTTTAGCCGTAGGGCTACAGGAATGGGAATTGGGCAATGATAAGTACATTCTGGAAATTCATTTTCACTGACACGACCATAGTCGGAATAGAAATACAACTCGATCAAATGTCTTTGTTTTGTGAATTGAATGTCATAATGTTTGATCTCTTGTGAAATTTACGTGCGCATCGCGAAAAGAACAAAGCCAAAAAATCTAAACACAAAATAACTACTTCTTTGTGAGATACAAAATCCCTCCTGACAAAGAAAAGATTGCGTAAAGTATGGAGTAAAGCGACAAGATTATACTTGGAAAGTATTAGATTGTTGGGAAACCTTAAAAGAAATCGAAAATAATGTTGGTAGGATAAATTGTCACAAGAAGAAAGATAACACATAAAAGGCATTGGTAAAATTGTCTGGAGTTTCAAAACCTTTGTTGATTCTAGAAAATGATGATTTGGATGAAGGGGGTTATGTTATTCCAAAGGATGGGCAGTTCAGGCATAATACAAGAGAATCGAAAGTTACAGAAGATATATGATGTGGTTATTGGATGAGAACATTTGTGTATAAAGAGAATGACAATATTAAAAGGAATGTATAGGTGGGTGACTCAGTTTCTTGGTCTTATTTTGACCTATATTTTTCTTCTTTACAAGGTCATATAACCTGTGACCATGACAAGTTTGGTGGAGATGCTAGGTACCAATGCTCGGGCACAGTTGCGTATGGAGAGTTAACAAATTTTAAGTAACTAATGTCCAACAGTTTTTTCATTTACTATAGGCCAAAAATTGATATTTAAAAGCTAAGAATAAGGAAATATTTCAATGGACACAATAGGTGACAAACCCCCATGCGTATTAATTTTTAATTTTCATCCTGTTATTTTCATTTTTGATCCACAATTTGTTTAGTTGACACTTTCTTCTGTGAATTTAGCCTCTGCCCTATCATCTTTGTACCCTACACCAAGATTTATGTTAGGAACTCTTCCAACTTGCTTAACTATTCCTCTAAATCAAATAACATATATCGTTCGGTGTTTACATTTGCATTCTGAGATGTGATTGCTAGTTTAATTATTAGTTATTTAAACAATAAAAAGTAACTTTGGTTACCCGAGCGACTCTAACATCGAAGGAGAAGGGGTTTAATGGAGGAGAAGTAAAAGGACGAGGAAAATGTTGGGAGGAATCAATGTGAATGAATGAATGAAAGATTTTAATGACGTTCACAAGACTCGGGAGTCCCATGGGACAAAAGCTAAGACTTTAAGATGAGTTCATATTCTTTTCAATATTAGATCTTCTATTGTGAATCTTGAGCACTCAAATCGTGATCTTTTCAAGTCTTGTTTCTTCGAATAACTCGTTTAATCTGTCCACCTTCAATTCATTTTTGTACTAGACACGAATATCCTCATAAGTTGAACACTTCATCTTTGAAGTGCCGTTCCATCTCAACCACCCCTTTGCTACAAAAAGACAAGTTCTCCTTTCCCAATCCTCCTTGGGTATAGTCCATCTACCGGTTTCACATCGAAGGTGATGCGATCCGGTCCTCATTTGAGCTATTAAAATCCTTGCTTTACCCTTGATAGTTGCTCCAAGATAAGCTTTTTCATCATGCTCCCAAGTAGGGTTAAATTCTTTGATGTAATAAGCTTTCTTATGACCAATCTGCCCTGTCCACATGGCAATCCTAAATTTTTCTATCACATATTGTTTTATTTCACTATTGTTGTTAGGACACTCCTGAAAGTTGATGCCCCATTTGTTCATCCATTTGTTGTTTTGCTTCATCCAAGTTTTCTTTCTACGCTCTAGTTTTCCCTCCACAACCATTTTAGGCCGGCGATGATTATCCATGATTTCAATCTTTTTAGATAACTTAACAACCAAGTTATTGTTGATGCTTCCATTGGGAAAGTAACTACTTGACTAATAGGATTCGATAAGGAACTATTTACTTTAAGAGTGTTTGTGATTAGATGTTTCTAAAATTTTTCTAATTGTCTCCATCCGTGATTTGACATGCTATTTCCCCATACTTGCAACCATAAAGAGCAACCGAGGTGACCAGTGATCAAAAATCATTTTCTTAGTTTTCAATCCCAAAGTTCGATTGTCCCGCACCTATTTTGAAGTAGGTAAGATGTTTTCCAACCCCTATATCCTTTTTGCTCTACATGTCTCCCAACTAAGCTTTGTTGTCAGGCAAATCAATCCCAAGATATTTGTTTTTTGTTACAATTTCAATGGGCTCCCTAAAAAATAGAGTTAAGTTGTTTCTCCTTCCTTTTTAAAGAAAAAATCATTACTTTGGTTTTGTTAATGTTCACTTGCATCCCTACTTCCTGGAAAAAAATATCTAAGGCTTTCAAATGATCCCTCAATCCTTGAGTTGTTTTTAACATTAGAATAAGATCATCGGCATATAAGAGTAACATCACACATAACCGCCAATTGTATGCCCCATCCCTTGGTTTTACCTAACCATTCTTCAAGCTTGTCAATGTATAATCCAAACAAGGTGGGAGAGAGAAGACAACCTTGACATGACATCAATGTCACCGCTAAAACATTATGACATACCCTCTATGGAAACTCTTGTATCTTACGAGTCATGCACATATGAACCACGTGTCATGTTTGTCAATCATTTAAAAGAGAAGGGGTTCTGATGCAAGGCGTAGAGGCAACATACTTTTGAGATATCTTATAAAGTAAGGCGTCGATGATGAATACTTTCATCGAAACATGCATATATTTGAATCCCGAAGTCTATTCTATGTTAGATACATAAACTATTTGTCTAGTGTTCATACATGTTGTCGATTTCATGCACATTTGTGATTGGGCATTGATGTGTGTTAAGCACAATAAAGACTCCCATTTGGAAATGCCTATCAATGCGATTAATGTTTGAGGCATTGACAAAGGAAGAAATTTATTTTTGCAACATGGGCCCTCCTTTGATAAAAAGCCCTTCCAAGGTTATGTTTCACTCAGAATGGAATTTGATTTGAAGATCAGATTGATTCATCCGTTGTTGATTAACTAAAATGTGGATATTCTAGTGTAATCTAATGTTATAAGAGCAATAAAATAACTGAATAAATGAAGTAATAAAATACTAAAATAATACCCAAACAATATAAGCAATGAAATGTGAAACCCTAATGTGCAAAGAGGGTTAAGAATGCCTTAGTTGATTCGATGATGTCACAGGATTGTGTCATCTGTGGAGATTGGTTGAACAAGAGGAGGAAACCGTCACACAAGAGCTTGAAAAAGTGCAGATCTGAGCTATTTGTCGGGACTAGGGCATATGTATTCTAGGCACCCTGGTCTGCGTAAATGCTCCATAAACCTCCTTTGAGGTGTTGCAAGATGTTTTATGTATGTTCGCTTCATGTCGTGTGAATTTCGTTATATGGTCGTCAATGTCATTGTAGACTGCAATGAAGAATCACTTGTAAAACCCCAGACAAAGCATCAAAACCCTAAAAAATAAAGATGCATATGAAGGGGTCGGATTGTCCTCAATCTGTCAAATGGATGGACTTATCACTGAGTGTTGCACTACATCTTAGATCCAATGTAGTTCTAGTGTGTGTGTGTGTAATTGTGCCCTAGGTTGCTCTTGTGTTAGTCGCACTTTGTGAAGTAGTGAGCAATAACTAGATGTAGAATGTAATAAATGTGTGCATGGAAATAATAGACTCCCCTCCTATGAAGTGTGATGCAGATGAACTAGCCTTTGTGCCTTGTGATGGAGCTAGATGGATGCAAATGTAGCTATAAATGCCTTTGATGGATGTAACCTTAGGTGGAGATAGCTAGTGCTTAGTGCTTGGTCCCTCATTATGGTCACATAACTTTATATTTATATGGTTCTCTTGCTTTAATTTTGTAATTAACCCCAAAAAGGTCGACCACCAAAAATATAAGAATCTCAAATGGCTAGAAAGTGCCCAAAAAGTGAGAGGAAAGTGTAAAGAGGATCAGGGTGCCCAAAGGGGACCAAGGCACCCCAATCTGTTGAGAAATAGGGAAAATGTAGTATGAAAGTACAGATTGGGCAAGTATGGGTGTAAGATCGAAAGTAGCAACAAAAAGCAAAGTAAGATGGCCAAAGACATGGGTTGATTAGTACTATTTTCACTTAAGAACCATATGAATAGTAGTATGAGACCGAGACTAAATAATTACCCAAAGTGCGTGATTTTGTGTTTATATTTTCCCCAACTTTATATTGGTGAGCGGAAAGCTCGGTAACATAAAGTAGATAGAGATGTGTACATGATATCCATGTAGAGTGATGTATAATGTGTGTCGAAGGACTAGAAAAAGCGTGGAGTGATAAAAACATGGAGCGTGGAGACTAAAGATGCAAAAGTGAAAAAAGTGATGAGAGTGAACCTAGGGAGAAAGTGTGTGTGTAGATTCCAATGTGTGTGGTGTACCTGCATGGTTAGTGTTGTGTGTGTGATGTACCTACTATGTGTGTGATGTTGATTGTTTGCTTTCCATATGAGACGGACCTACAAAAGTGAAGATGATCAAGTAATCAAATACACATGTATATGTGTAATGAGTAAAAATGCATGTATATGTGTAATGAGTAAAAACACATGTATATATGTAAAAATCATGTACAAAAAGTATGAAAAAGAAAAAGGAACATGTGCACCTGATCCGTGATGAGAAAAAGGGTGTAGAAAGGATCTGTCGATGTCGTGCAAGTTTTTAGACAATCTCGTGCCCTGGCCGAAGAAGTGTAGGGAGGAAGATCTGATTTATCCTCCAACTGAAGCGCTTCCCAAGACTGAAGAGATCTCTATCTTATCTCTGGTTTTTGGGTGATCCGATGCCTTTGGGCGAAGTAGTGTAGAGAGGAAGGTCTGCTTTTATCCTCTAACATAATTGCTCCCGAATGTTAAGGACAATCTTCCTGTAAAAGCACTTTGGGTATGGAGTTACATAGACTAGTTTGAACTCACTTGCTGTGTAACCCATTGTGTCATGGAAAAAGATGAAAACTAATTATCACATGTACTGTGTGTAAACCCAAATGATGCCCCCTCTTTGGGGGCGCATGCGACATCACAGATAGGAGAATGCAACCAAAAAGAGGACTGACCATGATATTGAAATTGTGCCTTATAGGGGGGAGGGGATGTGCTTGGTAGAAACCAAGGCACAAACAAACAAGGTAGCTAGAAAATAAGTGTTAGTACAAACATGCATGTAGAAAACAAGTGTAATCCAAACAAAGAATGTGTAAGCTAGAACATAAGTAGATAATGTAAACACCCAAGAAGACAATGTAGGCGCACCAACAAAGTGGGTTGCAAACATGGGACACCACTCACGATGTCGTAAGACACTCAAGGCCACAATGGCTACAAACAAACAAGTGTGCACACAAGATAAAGGAAAAGCCCGAAAACAAGAACAAGTAATAATAGACAATGTAACAAACAAGTATGGAAGAAAATATCCATGCATGACAAATGTTGCACATGAAACACTCGTTAGCATGTTAGAAAGATAAAATGTATGTCAAAGCATGTATAAACCAATAAAGTAGTGTGTTATGAATAAAAATGAAATAATATCACCTGTAGTGTACGAATGTGGATGCCCCCAGGAACCATTGTGGGACTGGTAGTCAAGCATCCATGTTGTGTGTAGTATCCTGTATAGTCTACGATCACAACTAGAAAGCAAGTGAACGTGCATGTGTGTATGATAATGATAATGACATACAAGATATCTATCTAGCATGTGTAATAAAGCGTACATGTAAAAGAAAGTGTAAGCAAGAGTAAATGCAACCATAAAATGTAGTATGTTGTGGATGGATGGAATGGAATGCGTAGAGTGAATGATGGGAGCCACGTGTCCCTCGAGTGAATGAAATTGTATGCAATGAGGTTCATTTAGTATGCCCCCTCAGCAATCAAGAATGAACCATAAATGAGAGTGTGTCATCGGAAATGGTCGAACTATGTGTTGTGTGTAGCGTGTTGTGATGAGTGTGTAGTGAAAATATGACCTAAAGATGAATTGTGTGTGACATTGTAGCCTAAGCATATATCATGACAAGATGAATAAAAAGGAGTGGTGATTTATCCTAAAGCGTATACCACTAAATGATGCAAGCGAAAGTGATGATGTAGCCTATCACGAGATGATGCTAGAAGAAGTGACCCTGTAGCCTAAAGCGTATATCACTTAATCTAGGTATGTCACATGAGAAAATATTGAATGATGAACATGTAAGGGTGATGAGGTCCATTTGTGATGTATACCCTCAACAGTCCAGTATGGACCGTGAGACTAGAGTGCATCATAGGGTAGTGAGTGCAAGTGTGTAGAAGAGAATATGCAAAGTGTGTAATGTGCATAGTAGGGTGTATAACATGTAATGCATGATGTGTAGATGACCTAAGATGTGTAAATAGTAGATGTAAGATGCAAGATGTAATATGTAAGGTGAAGGATATAAAATGTAAGATGACATGCATGATGTGTGAAAATATGCAATATGTAGTGGCTATGGTGTAGTATGTGAGGCATGAGTAGAATGTGTATGATGTATGTAGGACAAGATGTAGGATGCAAAGTGTAGAATGTATGAGGATGGGCAATGTTGATAGTGTAGTGTGTGGGGTTCGTGTGTAGAGAATGCCCTCAACAGTCAAGTGTGAACCAAAGCACAAGAGTGTGTCATCGGAAATAGTCGAACTATGTGTATGTTAATATGTATGTATAAGTAGGAAGAATAAGGTGTTGCGCATTGTTAGGAGGGGGAATATTGATGTCATGCCCCCCAAGTGTGTGTTGGTGAATAAACTATCCAATGAAAGCAAAAGGTGCGGGTCCTCCACTCGATATAGGTGGCGATGAAGGTGTGTAACCATGCTCTAAAAGTGGTGGGATATGAGACAAACACTACACGGGTGAGTGAAGTCTACGTACATGTGATGGATGAGTATATGAGGAGCACCATGGTGTAAAAAATTTTTTAGGCAATGGAGATCTATTAAAAGTAGAACGTGGCAGTGATGAACACCGGCGTGGAATGAAATGAGGTGGAGACACGTGTCTGCAGATGCAATAATTGTCCTAGGAATGGGCCTATATTTGTGCATGGGATTAGCAAAGTGACAAGACTATGTAGGTTGTATATGAGTAGGTGAGCTAGGAGCATATGGAGCTTTAAGCTCTAGAAGTCGTGGCACACTTTAGAGGGAGTAGGTGATGCATTAACAATTGTGTGAGGAGACTGGGACCAAATAATTACCCAAAGTGCGTCATTTTGTGTCTACATTTGTCGAGAATTTGTTTGCATCGGTCTAGCGTGGAAAAACAACTTTAAACATAATTACTTCTTAACATTACAAATTTTACAACTCTTATAATGCAATATTGTTTGTGGATAACTCATAGTTGGCCTTTCTTTTTATGCGTGTATAAGTGACGGTGTTTGCTTTTACACTATGTGTTTTGTCGACACAACAAAGGATTTGTGATTTATGGGTTTGTTTCTATTATTTTGTGGCGAGTGGTAGGTTGTGGATTAAAAGATTGACACCTAAGGTTTTTCCACCCCAATGCTTATAAGTACTTTTACAAAATCTATGAATTAAATATATGCAAGTACCACACCTATTCCACAACTCATATTGTTCTACCCAAATAATATATGTTATTGGTGCTCCAATTTATCATCTCGATTGTGCTCACATTATTTACATGAGTGCGATTTACACTTCTTCTCGTTGAGTACTCGCCTCTCCATAAGCTTTCAATTGATCTTCGACATATTTTTGTCTTTTACATCCTAATAATTTTCATCTAACGATTGTTCGTGATTTTCTTTCTTCCACTTTGAGATCTCTTACTTTGTTCTACAAGTTGAAATGCATCACAATCTGCAAAAAAAATATACATACCTATTCCATTGTCAAAAGAATTCAATCTTTTTTCATCCTTGGCATTGCAATCAATGCATCATGTGCCTCTTGTGCAAGCATAGTTTATTTTTTCTAGAAAAGCATCTCACCCCCATAACTATATGTGGATTGTGCTTCAGATTCATATAAAACCTCATCCCTATTATCATTAGCTTGATCACCTTTCTCTTTTTCATTCTCATGAGAACCATCCATTTACAAAACTTGCAGAGACTCCTCTTTTTGGAATTCATTTTTTTCCTTTACATCATTAACAACTGCTACCATCCCTTGGCCAATCCACTCTTCATCTTTGCTTTCCTTATTGGAAATTTCTTTCTTTTGCTTTTGCTTCCAAACTTTTATGCATTCACCTTTGAGTTTAGCACATTCATCCACTTTCTTGTTTTGATTTACAAGATTGCTTCTACATTGTCTAGCCTTATGTCCATACTTGTCACAATTATAACAAACAATATCATTTGATAAAGGAGCAAAATAATTAAACCTTCTACTTGAGAAACCATCCGTAACTCTGTTTTTGTTCTAACCATCCTCATTATTATTTTGTCTAAGAGATTTCACAAATATGTAAAAATGTGTTATATGCCCATAGTTGTGGCATTTATAACATACAATGTCATTCTCTTTGTGTTCTAAAAATGAATTGTAGTTTCTATTTGAAACCCCAAAAGAACTTTGCATTTGCATTCATATTCTTATCAAAACTTCTTGCATGAGATCTATAGTCTATAGCTCTATGCCCAAATGGATGCATGAAAAACAATAACCATAAAAAGAATTTTGAAACTTGGTCATGTGATGTTGTCTTAGGGAAAGTAACTTATGTGTTTATCTGAGCTAACTTTGTGAGGAATGCTTGAATTTTCAGGAACATGAATCTCCTTCTTCTTGTTTCTTTCTTCTAGATTTCTTGTACTTTGAGGAACACGAGTTTCCTTCATCTTGTTGTTTTCATTTCTTATATAACCTTTAAGAGCATCTGCATATGACTTTGACTTGTTTATATTTGACACATTTGATGGATGTTTGGAATCAACTTTATAAGATTTCGATTTTCTTCATAACCTAGACCAATTTTGATAAATGGTGATCTTTGGCGATTTAGAATCTCATCCATCACTCTGGTGCTTTTTTCAAACTTGGTGTTGTTTTTCAATTTATTATTTGTCTTCTCCAATTCCTCCTTTAGGATCACAACCTTTACTTCTAGCTCAACACAAGCTGTCTTATTTTGTTTTAAGATGGGTTCTCACCTCCTCTTCCATATTTTTCACCTCTTTTAATTAAATCTATAGGTTGTTGATAATATTTTTTGATTCTTCAAGGTCTTGTGACAAATTTGTCTTTAAGGCACCATATTATTCTTTAAAGTTTTGAAAGCGTTGTCTTTTATTCTACGATTCTTCTTCTTTAATATCTTGATCTCATATAGGGCACAAATAATCTCTCCTTCGAGATCCACTTGAACATATTCTTCATATCCTTCACTTTCTATTGCCATGAGCAATAATTCTTCTTGACTTGCCATGTGTGCTATAGAGATCTACCTTCTAGTGGTCAAACTATTTTGAAGGAATCTGCTCTGATACCAATTGAAGAGCACACACTAATCTTGGGGGGTGAATCAGTATTATATAAACTTTTACTTATTTAAAACATTAACATCCATAACAACAACAATCACATAAAATATAACAATTACACAACACAAGATTTATGTGGAAACCCTTTCGGGAGAAAACCACAGAGAAAAGATAGCTTGTATTTATTGTGCAAATCTTGCCCCAAAATATCTCAATACACATGAACATATGAACCAGCCTATTAGAGACACCAATCCCCAATGTTGAGCACCAACTTAGTTAATTCGTGAGCACCAACCCACTGGAGACACCAATCCCCAAATGTGAGGCACAACCTCAACAATACACAAATCCACTGTAGACACCTAAATTTGGTATCTCTACCCTTGTTTGCCCGCGTGCACATATTTTTCTAGGGTCCTATCTAGGTCCCCCTTTAATTAAATCCATCCCCTTCCAGATTTAATAAATTTCCCACTTATTATCCTATCATCATATAATTCACATTAATTAATTAATCTTAGCTTGCCCTAATCAACTTGCTATTTAGGATGCTTTTATCCTAAATATAAATCCTTATGCTTTTTCTACTCATCCCTATCTTCTAACTACCCAATCTTCATCCCTAAACAACCTAATCCCACACATAAGCTTTAAAGCACTTTTTCCCTCCTTAAAAACATAAAATCCTAACCTAAAGCACAAAAATCCATCCCTGGGAAAGTTTCCCGTGGTCGGTGGTGACCTAGTCCAGTCGCCATCAACCCTATAAGACTGAGGTCTTTCTTTCCAAAAACACAAAAACACATAGGTGTCACTCATCTATGATTTTCTTACACTTGGTGAATCAACCATCAAACCAAAACATCCCAACAATCCTCTTTTGATCCTTGGTGTCTCATTTTGATCATCTGCATAACTATGGGAGGTTTTGCATTGATTTTTTTGTTATCTATATCATTTCTATTATTATCTTGTTCAATCTAACATTTCGTAGGTTCAAAGTTCTATCATCGGCCTTCTTTTCCAGCATCTTCACTTGTAGGTCTCCCATTTCATCCTTTTGACCTTGGCCTTATCTAACTCTGCTATAGTCATTTTCGACCCACCTTGTTCCTTTGTCGACTGGGGTCCTATTTGTCAATTATCTAAGCCAAATCTCTAATTTTTGTCCTTTTCTCTCCCTTTTTGTCCCGAGAGATCATCCTGCAAGTCATCTCCCAAAGACTCACAAGTCTTTGTTACCTTCATTTGCACTCAAACCTTTACATGCCTGCATATTTCTTTTGTTGTTCATATCTTCTCTCTTAGGTTGTCATCGACCGCTTCTACATAGTATGGGTCACTGTTGACCCAAACTAGGTAACATTTAATTTACATTTCTTTTAGTCAAATCAACTTTTAGATCAATTTCAGTCATTTCTTAGATTCGAGTAGTATCTCTCTTTTGCATGCAACATTATTATCTATTTTTACTTCATTGTTTCTTTAAAATAGGGGTTGACATCCACGAAAGGAAGCTAACACTTCTTGGAGTTGACATTGTTCAAGAAACCCCCACATATCCCATCTAATCAATCTCCTTTTCAATCTATCTTATTTATAGGTCATTAACTACAAGGATCAACTACTCGACACTCATTCATCCACATCACGCTTCTAAGGTACTATAAACCCTCCATGTTTTGAGTTGTGTACTTTCTTTAGTAGCTAACTCATTAATTTGAATTGAACAAGAAATTGTATCAACATTCTGCACGCCGGTGGGAGCACCCTTTAGGTGATCCCTTTCTTTTCTATATTTTTACTTCTTATGTCTTCTACTAACACTACAGCGTGAGGCCCTGCTTCTTGCTTACTCGTGTTGGTTCGGCCGTTGGATCACTCTTCGCTAAAGTTCATATAAAAAGGAAAATCTTTATCTAGGTTTTCCTCTTTTTCCTTATTTTCTCTTTTCTACATCATACTTCCCTTTCTTGTGTGTGCCCTCATCGAAATATCACACTTCGATTTGGTTTTAAAAAAACCTTTCTTTTCTGCATCTTGCTTGCTCACATAGTCTAAGTAGGAGGTTAACTTGTTGCATTTCGCATTCGTCACACACAAATCGAAACTCACACATTCAAATAACACATCAAAACAACATCCTACTCTAGTAAACTAATTGGGATTTCATCACCCAACAGGAAGCCACCTGAGACTCTCCCAAGCCAAAAAAAACCTAAAACCAGACATAGCTTGTCTTCTCTTAGGTACCTCGTTGTCCATTCCTTTTCTATTTTTCACATTTTCTTAATTAAAAACAATAACAAAAGAATTTTTGCTTGACTTTCTTGATTTAAAATGGAACACAACTATGCCCTAAATGATTCTACACGAACTATGATATATATATATATATATATCTCACGCTTGTCTCTTTCTAGCCCCATCCAGTGAATTTTTTTCTTCGTAGAACACACCAACAAATAGAATCTATCCCGCCACCTTGGAACACCCATGCTTCCTCACGATATTGCCATGCCTATCCACCGTATTTACATTCCCATTCCTCATATATCAGGTCTTCCCATCCAATCCCAATCACATTGTCATATTCATACTTCCCAACCATCTTATCATCACACACCCCCTCAACCAATACGATCTTTACCACTCCCGACATTTTCGAGACAACCCTTTCCTAACCCATCACCAAAATACTTGTTTTCATCAATCCCACTAAACAAATACAACCCATTTTCAATCAACACCATACACCAAACACCTCCTCCTATATCTACCCCACTTATCTCATCGTCACCTACTCCCATCCTTGATATTGTGCCTACGTCGCTTCGAGATCTCTCCCCGCATCAACCATACCCACCTTTGCCTTCACTTGCCACCTTAACTTGCATTGTTGATCTCATATCTACATCCGATCCTGCTCTTACCACATTTGCACCTTTGGCTTTGGATGTGCCCACCTCTTCATCCATACCTATCCTACCCCAACTTACTATGACTACCCCATTAGCCACATCTATCCCAAACACACCCATCACTACACTTATATCTACTATGCCAACAAATCCACCTGTGTATGTCTTGACATCATTATCACACATTTATTTACCCATGCCCACATCATCAATTTTACCCCACTCTTCCACACCTAATCTTCCCACATCTACCATTCCCACATCTACATCTACTATCACACCAATCACTTCTCCTTAGTCCATAAACATATCCACAATGCCTCCTGAAACACCTAAGACAAACATTGAAGACATTCATACCTCTTCCATAAAACCACACATTTCCACACCAAACAATCCAAAACCTACATCATTTCTCTCTCACATAGACTTCATCAACTGCATGATCCAAACACCCCTTCTTCTATCCACACCTACATCTATCATCGACCCCACACCAAGTATATACCTCATCCACTTCATTGGATACCACTCCCCCATCCACATCTATTCCACCATTACCCGTCATACCATCTGTAGAATCAGTCCCAGTCCCTCTTTTTGCACTTCTACCTATACCTACCACATCAACCATCATAACCACATCTCCTACATCATCATCTTCTCCTCCCACATCCTTGAAGAATATTGGAGAACGCATTAGAAGTTACAGCAACCATAGGTGACCCTCCTATATCATCTACACAACCAGACATTTCTTCACCTTCCTTAGATCAAATCATGCAAAAATTGCTTCCCCCATCAGCCACAACATCATCTTCAGATCCACCAGTCGAAATCATTGTCATCCCCTCCAAGGGTATTCCTTCACAAACAAAATCCAAAAACCTTGGTACCCTTCCATAGTGGTCCCTTGTGCGCCCCATAGAAAGATAAACATTCCTCTAGCTAAGACCAAACCTACATCATCCATCTTGGGGCCACATCCATCTATCCTAGGACCACTTCCTTCATCACGATCAATCAACCAATCCAAATCCAAACAATCTGACTCCCTCCTAGGACCAACTCCTTCATCAAGAACACTCCCATCCACCGATCAGTCCAAACAAAAATCATCCAACCCTTCTTCTTCCAGGACACCAACCACCATCAAAACTGAAAACAAAACATCAAGACCTCGAAACAATCTACCCTCATCCTCGACATCTAGAACATCTTCCAAAATATCTCCAGACACATATATTGAATCCTATGCGGAATTCCTATGACATCTACTCCAAATTTCCACCATCACACTTCCACCTATCAGGGCCTTTGATCCAGACCATCCGAAGCCATCATGGTTTGATCCCCATCGCATTTGCACCTACCATCGTACCCCGGGTCATGACACCAAACAATGTAAGGCCCTACAAACCATCATCCATGATCTTATCAAGAGAGGACCTTCTCGAGGACTCTCCTTCCCCATCTACCATCTCATCCACGAATGATTCCACTTTCATTTCCACCTCTCCATCTATAGGAGTCATTAGGCCTTCTCCTTCATCCACCACTTCTCCACATACCACTCCTCTTAGTAAGGGTCCTTCCACTATTTTACTTGATACGTCGTCCTATGATCTTGATCTTATACTCCATCTATACTTGTCATCCCATCTCATTTCTCTTATCATGTTATCCACTAGCTCATCTACATCTCTCTCGCTAGGGGAGCACATTCCCCTTGTTATTGATTCCTCCACATCTTCTTCCTCATCATCCTATCCCCGTAGCTTCTTTGACACTAGGGGACTTCATTCTAGGATATTTCTGCTTACAAATTAGATCCTTTCCCTACTTGACATTATCTTATCCTATCTAGCTCATCTCATCCAATCATGTCAACCAGTTTTATCCATCATCTTTTCCTCCTAATACCACCTTCATGGCAATATTTGTGCTTCCCTTGTAAAGTGTTAGGAAATAGTTAGTCTAGTTCTCACATGGTTAGTAATAATTTACTATGTGGTAAATTATTGTTATAGATTATATTTGTAAAGTTGTTTAGTAGTTTAAACAACTTACGTAGTATAGGTGCGTGGGTAAAATTTGTTTCCTATTTTATAGGAAACTAAAAACCTATATAATCATGTAACATCCCGTATGAATTCTATCAAAATATTATTGTTGATATATTGGATTTCATTTGGTACCAAAGCTGGGTTGGTTGCAATGGAAGCATAATAAACCTTGTAGGGGCAGTCGTATTTATAATGCCCTGATACTGAGAGAAGAAAATGTATACGAGATTGTAGTGTATATTATTTTTAAAGTAGTTTTGTGATATTTGTTTGCACAAGTCTGTCGTCTGGAAATAGGCGTGATAAGTGGAGAAAAATTGTAGACCTGTCAGTATCTGTACTTTTCAGGGGTGGAATTCTTTCTTGCTATGGTGTGAGACTGTAGGAACATGACCAGAGGAGGGCAGCAGAGTAACGCGCCAGTCTGTGAATTATTATATTGATTCATTGATGAGGTGCTTCCTCTTTTTGCATCGATTTTGCTTTCGCAGTATATTGGTTTGAGATCTACACGAGCCCAGATCAGATCTCTCCTCCTTTAGTGGCATTTGGAGGACTAGTAATTTCTACAAAAACAAATTTACATTAGATCACGGTGATCTTGATGAAGCCAAGGATGTGGTAGAGCATTAATCTGGAAAGGACACACATTAAACTGCACTCATATTTTCATTGCAAATAACAACAAGATTCTCCCGGCAATTGAATCTTTGTGCTCATAGATCTGTTTAGATCTGACCTTCATATCAACGAATTTATTATATGTTTTGAGTCGCATTCAAGTTCCACATATGCCTGTGCATATATATTCACGTGATTTATCATTGCACAAGGATCCACGTCATTTTGGGAATAAGAAAGGATAAATTCTAACATTCTGGTCTTCCTTGACTGCAAGAGAAAGCTTTGGCACTTGTTTCCTCCCAACGACGCCACATATGCATGACATTCATGTGTGTTGCAAGAAGCACATGCAGAGTACGTGTTTGACGCCATTTGCACTAAGATTGCTATTCTCTCTCATCTGAAACAAATTATCTCTAGCAGGTCGATACATCTACTCTGTCAGGTTTATGTCTCTGCGTTGGGCATTAGATGTATAATAAGTTTGTATTTCATCTCACATTCAGTGATAGACTTTGTTTTCTCCAAGAAGAACTTGCTATGTATTTGGATCCTCTGCTCGACTTTGTAAACTGTGGCTCCACGACCGATATAAAGACTCCAGAAGTTGCTTCCACCCGAAATCACATTTGTATCGTTATAAAGGTTATTTGTGATAAATTCAAGATTACGAGCCATGTTATTTTGTCTTACATTGTTTCTTTGGTCAGTATAAGTAATTGTGAGTTATTAGTATTATGAATGTCAAAAATAAAATGAGTCGAGAGTCTAGAGTCATTTTCTTTTAAAAAGTAATCTCATTATATTACTTTTTAAATTTTTAGTCAAATCTTCTTGTCCGAGTCAAAAGAGTCATCAAATTTGTAATATCATCAAAAGTATTGTTTTAGGTCTAGGGTGTTCAAAGTCAAGAGTCAAGAGTAAAATTATCAAAATTTCATAGTTTGTGTTGTCAAATTTGTGTATTCTTAAGTCATTTATAGTCGAATTGTAAAAATAAAAAAAATGCCTCACGAATGCATTTTTGGTGGAATCCAACGTCCGAGTTGTAATTATGATTCATGATCATCTTGGCTAAGTTAGTATATATATCGGAGGATCGAGGCAATGGAGGATGGAGGACTTTCAACGTCCTCTCGTCGGTCACCTATGACATGACCACATCACTAGTTTGGTGACATGTGTGTTTGCAGTTTTCTTTCAATTTTTTCAGTTTGCGTGCGGTGTGCTTCAGATTTAGAATGTTCTGATTTATGTGTTTTTTGAATAAGTGGAAATTTCACATTTTGGGGGAACATGATCACAATGTTCCATTTCCATTATGTCAACATTTTTGTTTTGTGTATGAGCAACAAATTTCAACAAAATTTTCTATGTTATTCCCTACAGTGAGATGTGATGAGGACTGATAATAGTACTTGGCACATCATGATGTGGTTATAGGTAAACCACTTGAAAATCTTAATTTTTGGTTTGTGGTAAACTAATTACAAAAATACCATTCGGTTGTTGGTAATCCATTTGCAAAACCATCACTTTGTGGTTTGTGGTAAACCATGATTGGGCAAAACCACCATTCTCGATTTTTTGTGGTAATTTGTTTGCAAAACTATCCTTGAGGTTTGTGATCATCTTGTGAAAATCATCATGATCATGAGCATGCCATGAGATGAAATACAAAGGCAAGTTTTCCCCATGTTCGCACTAAGGGGGAATGTTAGGAAATAGTTACTCTAGTTCTCATATGGTTAGTAATAATTTACTATGTGGTAAATTATTGTTATAGATTATATTTATAAAGTTGTTTAGTAGTTTAAACAACTTACATATTATAGGTGTGCGGGTAGAAGTTGTTTCCTATTTTATAGGAAACTAAAAACCTATATAATCATGTAACATTCGTATGAATTCTATCGAAATATTATTGTTGATATATTGGATTTCACGAAGCACCATGGATTTATCTAAGGCCCACCCTCGTGGCCGTATGATCTCATCCTAAAATCATTGTAGTAACTATTATTCTTGTTTTCCAAGAAAACATGTATTTACTCAAGCCTCATGGTCCTTATCTAACTTATCTCAAACTTGAATTTGTCTTGACCAAACCTTTTTACCTATCTTCTTCCCCAAAATCCCTTGTCATAGACAAGGGGTCTCATTCTTATTAATCCTCGACCTTCACAACAACATCACTCCATCATCACTACAACTAAATATTTCACTAAGTTGGTGGAAGCAATTCCCCCTCACCTTAACCAAATCTGGTCCAATCATTAACTTTATCTATCAGTACATCACTTGTCACTTTGACGTTCCTCACAAGGTCATCATAGACAACAAAAAGTAATTTAAAAACAAATATCTTAAGAAGCTTTATGATTCATTTAACATCAACTCAACTTCTCTTCTCCATACTATCCTCAAGCTAACAACCAAGCCAAAGCTACCAACAAAACTCTTCGAAACATTCTTGCAAAAAATGTTGATCAATCAGGTCGTGATTGACATCTCCATCTTCCTTTCGCTCTTTGGGCTTATCGGACTAGCATCCATACTTCCATGGGGGCTACACCCTTTTTGCTTGTGTACGGTTTTGAATCTATCCTTCCTATCAAAGTTCAAATTATGTCTTTGTGCGTATCCCTTCACGACTTCATCTCTAATGAAGACTATCATCAATCACGTCTAGCATAGTTGGAGTTATTAGATGAGCACCTCCTCACTCTTGAACACCATCATGTTTATCAAGAGTGCATCAAACGTGCTTATAACAAGCACATCAAAGAACATGACTTTAATGTTGGTGACCTTGTTCTCAAATAAAATCATAATGTCACTACTCTATAAAGGAGCCAACGCATAAAGTTTGCCCCTAACTGGATTGGACCATACATTATCACGCATAAGTATGGGTTAGGAGCCTATTGATTGGCCTCCCTTGATGGTAAACCAGAAGTGGAACCTCTTAACACATTATACTTGCAACCAATATCTTTGTTAGCGTGTCTTCTAGTGAGCTCTTAGTCATATCCTTAGATCATCCCTCCATCATTAGCCTCTTCCATCTTTCATCATAGTGATTTGGAATTATGTGGTCATCCGTCACTTTCCTAGATGTGACCTTAAATATGAGCACCACGACTTTGCTCGTAGCATATTCCTTATGGATAGGTTCTCCTTTTAGTGAGAACTCCACAATCATTACATCCATCACCCTCTCATTCACCTATTGGAACCATGCAAAGGGTCAAGGGTGTCTCTTGTACATTCATTATCCCCTCCTAAGTGGTCTACTTAGCTATTCCTAGCTCTTCCCCATGTCAAAATCAAAATCAAAGGATGCTCTAATCAAAATTCAAAGCACTCAAAAATAGACTGCTCCCTCGAAGGATAGTTGTTCAAAGAGAGAGAGAGAGAGAGAGAGAGAGAGAGAGAAGAAAACAAGTCAAATAAAAAGAAAGAAATAGACCTATCCCTTGAAGGACGGTTATCATCTATATTATCTTTTGCCATCCATATCACATATGTATAAAGTAGACGATACCCTTGAAGGATGGCTACTCTTTTTTATCATGGCATTGAAGGCTTCCCACATTGATCAACCTTCCATTTTATTCGCATCCTAAGAAATCTTCTCGTATTAATAAAATTTCTTCTAGCATTGCTCTTCCCCTTTCCCGAGTTGGAGCATAGATTTAGGGAACACCACTCACGGAGAACCCTCTTTCTACGCAAGTTACATCTCAAACCCATTTTTCGTGTCAACATCAAGTCATGAGTCCATCCCATCCTTGTCTCGTTATGATCTTTGATATAACTAAGCGGCGTTGGTTACATTGCATTATCTGTAAAATTGGCAAGGGCAATTTTCGGATAACCCTACCAAAATTTTGTTACGGTCCTCGTCGGGGACCCTTGCGTTGGTCTAACGTTGCAAAATCCCTTCCGGGAAATCTAGTTTTCGAACTTAGCCTTTTTGGTCTTTTTTGGTGGCAGCGCACATAATGAATACATGACATTAAGTTTTCATGCGCCCCCCCTTTTAGGTCTTTGGCGCATGCTTTCTTGTGTCAACAGGCGTTTTGATGTGCCTCACTATGTTGAGTCTTTCTTGCATGCGCCAAGGCGCATGCGCCTTCATGTCAACAATACTTTTGTTGCGCCACTTTTTGGTGTGCCAAGGGCGCACATATTCTTGTGTCGACATCACTTTCGGTGTGCCAAAGGCACACATAACTTCATGTTGGCAAGTGTTTTGGTGTGCCCAAGGGCGCATGCTTTCTTGTGTCGACAGTGCTTTTCATGCGCCATTTGAAAAAGTTGGTGGCACATTTATTACCACCTCGCCTATATATAGGCGCGTCTGCACTGTCATTGTCATCCGACACAATCACATGATTTTTCTCTTACATCTGTACCTGCCAGCACACCTGCCCTGTCGTTTTCAAATCACTTCGTGGACCCGTTTTTGCATATTATCCTATTAGTAGGGGTCCTCATTTTTTTTTTGTGTGTTTTGTGCTTTGGTTTTTGGCTGCTTGTTGGTGTGGATTGGGTTAAATAAGATCTGTCAAAACATGAACTCCCCATCCTCCTTGTTGTTTTTCTCTACCCTGCACCCATGCATTTTCCCCCTCTTTCCAGATCTGCTGGTGAAGGGGACTCTGTCCTAAAAATTTTGTTGGAAACTCTTTGATTAAGCTTCTTCATAACCTAAAGACATCCTGAAAAGAAGTTTAAATGCATGCAAACCCCTCAAGAAAGGAATCATGGCTTGAAAATAAGACTGTTATTTCCTCCTTTGGCACATCTGTCATCCCTGTAACATAATACACAGTCGCGCCATTGGCGCATATTCCCTGCATGTTACACAAAGAACAGCTGCGCCCTCAAGGTGCACTCCCTTCACTTGTTGCAACCGCTAAACTTGTGCCCTCTTGGCGCACCAAACTCATTTGTTGCATCATTAAAACTTGTGCCATTGGCGCACCCTGCATCTATGCAACACCAACTAAATCTGCGCCAAGTGCAAAGCTTTAAGCGGCACAGGTGCATCCATTATTACAACATCATGTTGTGCAGACCTTCCATGTGCCACACTAGTTCCCCTATGGCGCATGAAAAAATGGTGTTACACGCATTAAACTAGTGCCCTTTGGCGCATCTTGCACCCGTGTAACATGAAAAATATCTGCGCCCTTTATAAAATGTATACATATGGCGCAGGCGCACTTATACTTACAACAACAAAAAATGCAATCTGCAGTGTCCATGCGCCATGCGCCCTTTGGCACTGATTTATCCCTTACAGCGGCCCTTTCTGTGCACCTTATTATTTAGCCCTGTAACCTGCAGTATTCATGCGCCCTGTGCCCTGAGGCCTTAAAATCACTAACTCTTTCTTCTGTTGACGCTTTAATGGAAGATCAAACAGCTGATATGACTTTCTTGCGTTGGGTTTCACTTCTTATTCTTGCAGATCAACAACTGAGTTCAGAGTTACATATGTCAACATCAAGCAAGAGACCTACCAAACCCAAGGGCAAAGCCAAGCTCACGGAAGAAGAAATGAAGTATAAATATCAGAGGGTCAGGATGCCGAGTCCCAAGCAGAGTGTGACCTAGACATCAGAGACTCAGAACTGGGTCATATTGATATGGAGGATTTATGGGCCAGAACCCAGAGGGTCACAAGAAGTCCATGGATGGACAAGCTAATGGGTAGTGCACTACATTTTTCTGGTGGGATCCCAGTTAGTGCTGTAAACAACGAGTTTATGATGGTAGTAGCCCGATGCTACAACAAAGACACAAGATGTGTCCATAACGAGAAGGGCGAGGTCATAATCAACCTCACTACCCACCACTTTGAAATAATGCTCGACATCCCTCACCACCGTCACTTTGTGGCCATTAGCCAGGAGGATTGCATCAAAGCTTGGGACGAAAATGAAGATCAGTGCATGTAACTGATGAACGAAGTATACCTAAAGAACAAAAAGGTGGTGACTCGGTGGCCACAAGTCATTCATCGCAGTGACTTTTCAGAGGAACTCAGTGACACAATCACGTTCCTAAGCAGAGTCTTTGGGCTTCCTGATGCCCATTATTTTCACAAGTGGATCTTTGCTATACCTAGAAACAATGAAAAAAATGTGCCGATCAGCGCTTTGAGTGGGCGGAGATCATAAGTAGCACATGATATCGGAGCAGCTCAACAACTCAACACTGGCGGGAGGTTCTATATGAACTCCTACGTGGTCTACATCTTTGCGGCTTGAGAGAGAGACTATCCCGCTCTAATGCGATGCGGGGTTTGGCCCCAAGTTAAAATCTATGAATATTATCAGAAGCGGAACCTGGAAAATAGCATTCCCGATTCACAAGGATCAACGATGCCTTCTTCTACTTCATCATCTGCTTTATTGAGGCCGAATATGACTCACGGTCATACGACCAAGAGTATCGTAGCAGCTACAGAGAAATGGGGGGCATTTTTCACTCAATTCCCCACATTCACCTATCTGAGGGCAGTTAAATTCTTGGGGGAACCAACTAAATTGCCAAGATATGCCGGTCCCAAGTTGATCTTGTTGGAGTTGTTGAGGCAACTTATTACCTACCATGAGAAGTGTCTCAAGAGAAAGAAGGGTGGAACTCCTTTCCCCCTCACAGTGGGTAGGTATACGTGTCTCTCTCACCACAAGGCGAAGGACATGTTTGCAGAGCTAGAGCTGTTGAATCTAAAACACAACTTCCCGGCCAGGCCCACCTTCGACCCAAGGAATTGTCTCCCCAGGGCCAAGCTCGATCGATCCACATCCCTCAGATCGAAGACATTTATATCGACATATATCATGAGGTCGAGCTCAGGAGGAAGGATCATTCCCGCTTAGCCTTGGCCGAAATCATCCAGTACGGTGTGGCCATCGTCCCAAAAGGCTATCAAACTACTGAGCAAGAAGTTGATCAAGTGTATCTTGATACAGGTGGAGATGATTGGCCTTTCGCGGTGATCGACAGAACCAAAGCACCTCAGACAATTGAGGAAAGGGTCAAGGAAACTCTGCGAAGAACAGAGCATTGGTGCCGAATGAACGGTCTCATCTACCTCGGAGTTGATTTCATCACATCTCCGTTGGGCAACGCACCTCCTTGGTCAAAAAATAGCCAAAGGGCAAGGGTAAAGGTAAAGAGGGTGAGTCCAGCTCCACCCAAGAGGAAGCTCCTGAAAGCCCTCCTTCCGCTTCACAAGAACGGGTTGTAGTCCCGGAGAGCTTAGAAGAAGAAGCAGCAGAAGATGTTCTAATAGGCACATCCACTCAGGATGTGGCCACAATAACAATTGAGGTCCCTTCTGTTCCTTCTCCTTCTCCTCCTTCCCCTCCTCGAGTGACCCAAGCGACCATTCCTTTGGTCGTGTCCTCTCCCCCTTCTTCTATTGTTCCTCCTGCTTCTTCGTCCATCTTCTCCTCTCTCGCGGAGCTATCCCCTTCCATTTCTTCCCTCATCTCTGAGCTCCCTTCCCTTCCTATGACTTCCTCCCTGCAGTACCCCTTCCTCCCGTGAGCATTTCCTGGGCTTCCTCTCAATCCGCCTCCAAGTGTCTCCACGTTTTTCCCTTCTACTACTGCAGCTGCCCCCTTCTCTATTTCTGGTCCTTCTCCCATAAGTCCAGCCTGGGTCTCCCAACACCTGAATCAACAGAAGAGGAAAGTTCCCATCGCCCCGATGGACTTCTTCGTCATCCCATCAAAAGGGATCAAGAAGAAAAAACCAATAACCCGCTTCTCTCAGAGTGCATCAGGGGAGAGAGTGATGGAGATTGCATACCCCAATCCTTTGAAAGGATAAGAAGGATCTATCTTCGACAGATTACATAGTGACTCAAGTCACGATGGGGACATCTTTCAAGAAAGCTGCAAGGAGAGGCCCTATCTATAGTTGATGCCCTTTGCAAGAAACTCCAAGAAGCAAAGGAAGAGAAAAGGCAGCTAAAGGAGCAAAATAAACATCTTCTCCGCGCCTTGCAGAAAATGGGTAGTGCACCTCCTCTGATTGCCGCTTGAAATTCCTGAGCCCTCGAGCTAGGATAAGATCAATGAATATGCTAAAATCGGCGAGCAGGGCATGGTAGTTTCTTCTGGAGGAGCCAAATCCTCAAAGAAAGCGAGGGAGTTATCGCTAAGTTCATAGATTTGTACCAAAATATCAATCGAACAAACAAAGAACTCCAGGCGATAGCGAGACCCATCTCCGAAGAGCTTGATCATGCCAGGATGCAACACGAGACCTTTCAGAAAATGCTCGATTGTTAGGTGATGATCTGGTTAAGTTTGGTGTCTTTGGACACCCTAGAGCCCTAATAAAATCCTTTCCACTTTGGATTATCGGGTGGATCGGTGGAGTTCGTCTGGAAGATCGACGAGGTAAAGGAGGTAGCCACTGGATGCGATGCATCAAATGGAGCAGATTGTTCTCGAGAATGTCTCGGGGTTGCTCACTTCTTCTTTTGCCTTAAGAAAGGTTGAAGAAACTATTCGAGATCTTGAGGAGATCGTTTCACGAGGAGGCTGGGGCGAGAGGTCACGTTCGACGCCTAATCCATCAATAACCTGTTGGCGTGTCGTGACTTCATCGGGTACCTGATAAAGGCAAAGAATGATTATTCTAAACTCCTAGAAAAGCTCATAGACGAGCGGGAGACCTGCGAAGCTATCGGCGATAGACACGAGGATCCGCCGAGGATCGCTTCAACCCATGATCAGTAAGTTCATGGAGTACCGTGCCCAGTTCCACATCTCGTCACCCAAGCAGCAAAAGCAAGATACCCCCTTCCAGCCGCGGGACGATGACGAATAGTTTCTTTCTTCCTAACTTTCTCTTTGTAAAATATCTAAGTCATGTTGACACAAATGATGACATCATCCATGTTGCACCATGGGATGATGTCATCCACCAAAGTTGTCAAAAGTCAACAAATGACTTTGTAATCTATTGTAAGATATTTTTGTAAATAAGTGGTTTGTTTGCTTTTGTCTTCTTTTTCTTCTCTCCTTCTATATATACTTGAATACTTGTTGTATTCAGGGGATGGATATCTTTTAGATGAAAAATAGAAGTGAGAAGAAGAGGCTTTGTACTTTTTGTAACAGAAGAAGATATTAATGCAAATATTAAGACTTTGTGCGTTGAATATGTGTGTTATGGGCATCTGATCTTTCTTATGTCAGATCTATGCATTTATTCTGTTGAAATCTATCTCTACTTTTTTGTCATTTATTCATCAGTATTGCTTTATTCGTTTATGCAAGTAGGTTTGGCTCTGTTTACTACCAATCCCAAAACATAAACCCTCTGACCTTTCTGCTTTGGAATTCATTTCTTTTCTTCCTTCGGATCTGATCTTTCTTCATCCTCTCTTTCATTCCTTTCTTTCCACAGTCGGAAACACCCCTACTGGGATGAGATCCCAAACCCCCGAAGGCAGAATATTGTGAGACTTGCATGATTCCTACTAGTAGAATAGCAATAAACCAGTTTCGCTTTGCTGTCTCAAAGAGGGGCTATGCCCTGCACACTGTTGGCTCATCTATCCATAGATCTATCCACACGTGATTTTCAAACCAACACATTCTAACACATGTTTTGGTCATATGTGCCTTGCATTATTCGAGATCCCTTCTTGTTTACCTCCAATGTAATTAGAGGCATATTTTCTTTGTGCATTCCTTGATATGATGTAATGTCGATTTGTATCTATAGGTCACCATCATTTGGTTTCATTCTATCCCCAATCCTTTTTACATCTATCTTTGATTCATGATTAAATGCACCTTTCATTATCTCAATCACCTATCAATCTTATCTATCCTAAATACATCAATATTTACTTAAATTATCGATAATCACATCCACATTACTTTTCCATCCACATTACATTCTATCCATTCATCTCATTACCATGATCAAATTCAAAATGAACATGTAATCCTAATCCTCATTAACCATACAACAAATTCACATCATCAATCATCCATGCATATACAAATCCCAAGTAGCACAACATCACATCCAACATCATAATCTAACAATCCAAGTAAAGGTAAATCATTTCATCTTATACTTTTACCATCATCATCAAATATAATTAAAACATGTAACCAATCCTCATCATCATCACATAGACTATCAATATCAACATCATCATAAATAAAATAATCAACATTACACAATACACATATATCAAATCACGACAAAATGATATCATATATATATATATATATATATATATATATATATATATATCAAAATCAAATGTATCAATACATCATTTCCCTCTAATGGGGCTCTCTCAAAGTAGATATATAAGTAAAACTAGATTAGTGAATGTGAGAGAGCCTAATATCCCGCCTTTGCTTGGCGCATTTGGCCCCACAGTCTCTTTATCGGCCTCGTTGCCTCCACCCTGGCCCTCTCCTCGATGTGGCTGAGCCATACTCACTATGCTCCCGATGGACCAGATCTACATGCTGCTCTCCTCTGTAGATGCTCATATTACTATAGTGTCTTCGACAACTTATCAATCACGGTCCCCTCATAATACTTATCCTCTCTGCAACTAAGGCTATGTATCTATCAATCGAGATCATACCAGGAGGTGCCATCTCTCCTCCTCCTTGCGGTGTTTTCTTTCCTCCACTTGCAGCCTCGCAGCCAATATGGTAGCAAGATCTCCAAAACAGACCCTATAGGCCTCCCTCTGGTGGCAGTATCGATCTCTGTCCTAGATCGCAGTGTCCCTCTCCACCCTCATCTGATCTAACTCGATGTGAAGCCATGTTAACTCTTGATCTCTCCACCTCTTACTCCTTCATCTTCACCTCCTGGAGATGCCTTTGTCTCAACCTCTATCTCCATATCCTCTACCTCCTCCTCTCCTCCCTCCATAGCCACCCTAGTTGTGAAGATAGTGGTCATCCGATCAACAAATTTAGCTCGAATCCTACGTCATCATCATCATCCCATGGTGTAGCCTCCTCCTCAATGGATCTTCCATAATAAGGCTTGACAACTCCCTGTCAACCTCCTCCGTCTATACAAAATAGGAGCATATAGTATAGTCTAGATGACCCCAAAATATCATCACACTCAATCAAATTGAATGACCTCGATCATCTTCGGTTGTCTCCCCTAAACCCACCGTGTCCACCTCATCCCAGAAAACTTTGCATCTACCCCTAGCCATGCAAGGAAATCCCTATATGGCCACCATCTAATCTAATCAGTCTCTAACTCTACAAACCGATCAACATACCAATCCACTCCTTTTTCCCCTGTCTCTGAAGGCTTGGTCAACCCTTCATCTCAAAAATCCAACCACTAGCTCTATGTGATCCCTAGTGACCCATGAAATCCTGGTGGCCAAATGACAACAATGTGCTCATAAACCTAGCGGTGAAGAAAGAAATATACGTCCAACCTTGACATCCTACTGCCCTATACATCGATAGCTCATGGTACACCGAGCTAAGCAAAGGCAGATCCCAAAAGATAACATTATCTAATGCTTGAATCTATCAGCCACTACACTATCCAACACCCATAGAAACCGAGCTCCACTTAGAACTAACACCTAAAAAGATTAGTCCTACAACAAAGCTAAATCAAATATCAATACATCATCATGCTAAGAGCTAAACAAGTAATAAACATCAATACTATGCATTAGAATCTTGAAAATAAACCTCAAACTAACATACTAACATTTATTACTCTACTCTTTAGAAAGCTAAATCAATAAACTAGACCTATGTAGATCTTTTAGCTATCAAAAAGAGATAGTGATTGCTTGATCCAAGATGATCAAAGATGGAGGTTCATCAAGCCATGGCTTATTAGGCCTTTCTTGATTAACTCCATTTTTCTTCACAACACTAACTTGATTGTTTGAATGCAAAAGGATGATGATATAGCTCCACTCTAATGGAGAAATGCTCAAAGATGATAAAAATGACTATAGTGTATTACTATATGCTCACTTTTGTTTATCAAGGAGTAGGTGTAAATAGAAAGGTAGGAGGAGGGCTCCTTATATAGCCCAATGGATAGAGAATCTCTACATCCCTCTTCATGTGGGATAAATGGAGAGGTTGGGTTAGTTGTGGATAAGGAGGTTTAGAAAGGTTGAGTCAACCTTAGGAGAGTTTAGCTTTGTCCTTTAGTGACCCATGGGGTTTAATGAGGGCTTTATTAATTAACCAAAGTGATTAATTAATAGGTGTGTAAGATTATAAAATTTTTAGAGGAATAATTAGCATGATTTAGACTATGAGAGGGATTTAATCAAATAAGTGATGATTTATTGATTAAATAGAAGAGAGAATTAATTAATTAAGAAAATTAATTAATTAGGGGTATTAATTAATATAAATAATTAAATAATCTAGATAGAAAGGGAGATTAATTAATTAGAAATAATTAATTAATCTAGATAGAAAGGGAGCTTTAATTAAAGAAATAATTAATTAATCTAGAAAAGGGAGACGATTAACAAAAGGTCGTTAATTGGCATCATTGTTGGATAGAAGAGTTAATTAACTAACGTAATGTAATTAATTAATGATGATAGAAGAGAAAATGTGCTATATTGACGATATGTCATCCATTTGCGGGAAAGGGTATAATTAGTACAATTTAAGTATTTAAATTGCTCAAGATAAATTATAGGTGTCTACATTTTCCCCTCTTTGGGGTGGCGTAAGTGATGCCACTTCAAAGATAGTAGACAGATAAATTTTGAAAGTGTAGAAGAAAAATTAGTAGAAGTGAGAGATGCCCCCTCGAGTGTCGATGGGGTGATGAAGAAGGCGATCGACAATCGAAAAAGGTGAGAGAAAGGAAATAGAAGAATGGGTAGGAGCAGGATGCCCTAGGTGAATAAGAAGAATAGTGTTGATAGGAGAATGATGTAGAGGAGGAATGAAGATGGAAAGAAAAGAGCAATTTTTCATCCAATGTATTGAAACAACTTTATTGTCATCATATTGCCAAAGATTTATGTCATCGGTCCTTATTAAAAATATAAGCATACGAAAAAAGTAGGATGACATGAAAAGCCATACTATGAATAGTTGTCCATTGCTGAAACACCCACTCAATGAAACATACAAAATCAATGCAATATGAGAAGGAAACAAGCTCATTTAATAGGGAAAACAAGTACAAACACACATATTCCAACCAACAATGGTCAAGACGGTTGTACAAATGTTTTTTATCAAGATGAAGATCCCCAAATGTTCGTGATTGATGACAAGGGTTAAAAATGATGCCCCGAGCAAGGATACATGCAAGGGAAGATGATGAAGGACACTGGGTCCAATGAAAAAGTGTAGTGCGCTACTGAAACAATACCAAACAACTATATGTGCCCCAGAGTACTAACGAAGCAAGCAGGCTAGCTTTGAAAATGGTTGTAAATATGATGATCCGTGAGTCATTTGATCCATGAACATGTGAAAATTCCAACAAGATATGGAATGAATACCATGTGTAAGACACGAGTTTCAGCCGTTATGAGTTGGTTTACCTAGTTTTGCAAATTTTACATTTTTAGGATTTTTGAAAAAGTTTTGAATTTTTTTGGATTTTGAATTGATTTTTTTAAAAAATTTTTAAATTTTTTAGAATTTTGATAGTTTGGATAGAGAAGAAGGTAGAAGAATCAACAAGAATCTTCTAGGAGCAAAAGAAATGCCCCAGGGAGAAGAAAGAAGCAACAGGCGGCAAATAATGCCCCAACACAATGGAAAGATTAACAAAATAATTATTTAATAAAAAATAATTATTCGATGGAGTGTGTAGAAGAAGGGATATCGCCTAGGAGCAATAAAATTGTCCCAGTGAGAAGAAATGAGTACCAGATGGCAAATAATGCCCCAACATGGTGAAAAAGTAAGGAAAATAATTATTTAAATAAAATAACTATTCACAAGATGAGTAGAAGAAGAGTTAGAGTGTGACGTGATATGGTTTGATTTCACACTTTTGTATGTATCATGATGATATTTGAGATGTTTGTACCACATGTGTTTGATTTTGACATGATAGATCCATAGATGATATCAATTGTATTGTACATGTGATGCTCTAGATTAGTGGATGGGATGACACGATGATATTGGTGTGGGGGATAGATTTTGATATTTGCGATCCCTCTTGCCCCCATTTGATGATATGATACGTGATGATTAGCATAACATACATGTATGATGTACATGTAGCATTTTATTTATATATGATGTATAGATGATGTTAGATGTGATGATATTGATGGAGATATGATGATGTGATAACAAAACTATGTACATGTGACAAGAAAACACAATCAAATGTTAACAAAATACACAACGCCAACCAATCATGAATTAACACAACTATGTACAATTATTTACAAGCATGCAAAAACACACTGCATATGTACAAGGAAGAATGAATCTAATATGAGCAAGAAAAGACAAAACTTACCAAAGTATGTCTAAGCAATAAACTATACAAATGTACAAACAAACAACAACTATACAAGCAAACAATGTACACAAACAAAGCAAGAAACAAGATAAAGTAAGTAAACTAAAGTTATGTTTTTGCAAGATTGTTTT
Source organism: Taxus wallichiana var. yunnanensis (assembly GCA_018340775.1). NCBI lineage: Eukaryota > Viridiplantae > Streptophyta > Pinopsida > Cupressales > Taxaceae > Taxus > Taxus wallichiana. The sequence continues at coordinate 325,699,493 of CM031236.1, forward strand.
GTGAAGCACTTTTCTACTATTTGTTTTTTGTGTTTTTGTGAAACAATTTTCTATTGTTTTGATTTTTGTGAAACAATTTTCTATTGTTTTGATTTTTGTGAAACAATTTTCTATTGTTTTGATTTTCTAACATTTTTGAATGTTTTTTTGTTTTTCAAAGAGGTGATGCACATAGTAACCAAGAAACGTGGATGCCCCCAGTGTTAGATAGAGAATATACAAGGGCAAGGTAGGTGCCACGTGCTTATAAATAGGAAGGTGAAGTCACAGAAGTGCCCCCAGTGTGAGATGGGGAATAGAAAAAGACCATCCCTTCACAGACTAACAATAGGAAAAAATTGGATCAAGGCTTGACAAGAATAGGCTCACAGGGAATCTCGGATGCGGATGCGGAACTAGCCCTAGGCTAAGTAAAAGTACCCTCCAGATGCAAGATGCTTGTGAACAACAAATCCTCCCAAGGCGGAAACTGGTTTTCACCAAGGACTTATCCAAAGTGCCACAATTGTGTGGTTTTCACTTATGGATGACTATTTTTCTTTTTTTATCTCTTTTAATTTATATTTTTTTGTATTTTGATCATTTTTACTTTTTTTTGGTTTTTTTTTGATTTTTGTGCCATGTTTAAGCATAGAACCGCTTAAGGTGCATGGCATTCATAGGTTCACGGAGCTCATCACCATTAGGATGGGAAATTTTGTATGCTCCATACCATATTTGGCCACAATGACGTAAGGTCCTAACCAATGTGGTTGAACTTTCCTTTCTTCTCTCTTTCCGCCCTTGTGTTGAACTGATTTTCTTTCATGACCAAATCTCCGACCTCAAACTGATGAGGTATGATCCTTTTGTTGTAATTATGAGAGACTCTATTATGATACACTTTAAGATGATTTAGGTGTGCGGATGCACTTCTCATCAGAGTTCCAACTCTCTAGTCTAGCCACTCTGTAATCCTCATCCTTGTCTAGATAATCCCTAAGAGAAATTCGTAGGGAGGGAAGCTCGATTTCTAATGGGATGATAGACTCTATTCCAAAAACTAGGGAATAGGGTGTCACACTAGTAGGAGTGTGAATAGAGGTCTGTAAGCCCAAAGAGCTGGGTGGATTTGCAAATGCCTAGTTATGACTGTCTTACTTACCATCTTTTCCATGATTCGAACCAAAGTCTTGTTAGTGGCCTCGCCTATCCATTACCTTGGGGGTAATACGGTGTAGACCATTTTAATCTTATTTGAAACCGATGACAAAGATATTTCATGGTCTTATTCTTGAATGATTTTTTGTTGTCAGTAACTATGGCTGTAGGAATGCCATACCGGAAAATAAGATGATTCATGATGAACTTTGAGATCTGAGCACCCATTACATAGGTCAAAGGGACAACTTCCACCCACTTGGTAAAATATTCAGTAGTTGTAATGATGTGGGTGTGGCCATCAGATGAAGTAGGGGTAAGCTTCCCTATTAAATCAAGTCCCCATTTGGAAAATGGCCATGGGGTTGTGATGATGGGTTGTAATGGCGTGATGGGGCATGGATGAAATTTCCATACTTTTGATAGAGTACACACTTCCGCACATAGTTGCAGTAGTCAGTTTCCATGGTAGGCCAATAGTAGCCCACTCTCAACAATTTCTTGGCTAGAACCATCCCATTTGTGTGGGCCCCACACACCCCTTCATGCACCTCTTTAATCACTTGGGACTGACTCTGTTATATCGAGACAACATAATAGATTCCCATCATAGCCATGACGATAGAGCATACCTCCTAAGAGGGTATAACGGGCTATCTGGTGGATAAGGCTTTGTTTTTCAGAATGGGAGATGTTAGGAGGGAATGTATTATCTTTAAGGTAAGTGAAGATGGGCTCATACCATGGGGAATTGGGACCAACAACATCACAAGCCAAATAGGATTCTGGCATGTCATATGTAGGTTGGTATAGATTTTCAACAAAGAAAGGCATATCATTACTTTCCGGTGGAATGCGTAACATAGAACCTATGGTTTCCATAGCATCTGTAGATCTATTTTGTGCTCTTGGAATTTGTTCAAAATGTGATACACAAAATACTCTTTCAAAGTTTTGACAACTTCTTGTAAGGGATGAGCTTCTCATCCTTGACTTTGTACTCATCATTGACTTGTTTGATGATTAACTATGAGTCACCAATGATCTTAACATGATGAATGTCCCATTTGATTTGCAAGCTTCATCCCAATGATGAGTGCCTCATACTCTGCAATATTATTGTGCAAGGAAAACCAAGGTGAAAATCCTGAGGTATGGGGTTTCTAGAAGGAGTAATTAGTACAACACCTACTCTGGAACCATGAAAAGTAAAAGATCCATCAAAGTGCACCTACCACATGATGGATTCCTCAATGTACATTAATGAAGCATCTGGAAGATCCAAATTCACAGGTTTTGTTCCTTGTAAAGGTGCTTCTACTAACTGATCAGCAAGAACATGTCCCTTGACCAATTTTGGTGCACAAACTCGATGTCAAATTTTCAATAGAATGATCCAATTAGCCATTCTACCGGTAAGGGTGGGTTTAGACAATAGGTATTTGAGTGGGTCAACTTTTGATATAAGCTTGGTTTTAGTATTTAACAGGTAATGGAAAAGTTTTTGGAAGGTAAAAACTATAGCCAAACAAGAGCTTTTTCAATCTGAGGGTAGTTGAGCTCGTAAGTGATGAGAGTATGACTGAGATAGTACACAAATTTTTCTTTATGGCCGAGGTCATATTGGGCTAGCAAATGCACCAATAGAAAATTGTGTGGTAGAAATATATAACAGAAGTGGCTCACCAGGAGTTGGAGGCATGAGGACAAGTGGATTGGCTAAGTATTGCTTAAGAAAGGTGAAAGCCTGTTGTTTGCTCTGGTCCCCACATAAAGGCAACATCCTTTTTAAGTAGGTGAGTGAATGAATGACACTTATCGGCAAGTTGGGAAATGAAGCGGAATATGCCTGTATCTTTCCTTGCAAGCTATGCGTAGTTGTTTGATGTTTTTGGGAGGAGGCATTTTAGTAATGGTAGTAACTTTAGTAGGGTCTACCTCAATTCCTCTTCGAGATACAATGAATCCTAGAAAATTTTTCCGACAAAGTATGCCAAACACACACTTCTTAGGATTTAATCGACTTTGTACTCCGTAGGCATTCGAAGATATACATCGCAAAAATATCAGGGTGATCTGCCCTCATCTTGGATTTCCCGAGGATATCATCCACATAGTCTTCCATGATGTCATGGATCATATCATGGAAAATCACCATCATCACCCTTTGATAGGTTGCTCCTACATTTTTAAGGCCAAATGGCATTACCTGATAAAAGAAAAAGTACCCCAGGGAGTTGTGAAGGTCATCTTGTGTTGATCTTCATCGGCTATCTTGATCTGATTATAGCCTGAAAATCCATCCATAAGAGATAGCATTTCATATCCTATAGTTGAATCAACAATCATATCGATATTAGGAAATGGAAAATCATCCTTTGGGCATGCCTTATTTATGTCTCTAAAATTGTACAGATTTTGATCCCAACAGATTCTTTCTATACAGGATGATATTTGATATCCATTCAGAGTAATCAATGGGTCGAATGAATCCTGCCATGAGCAATCTTTCTAACTCTTCCTTAACTAGGAGAGCCACCCTCGGGTGCATCTTTGAGCTTTTTCTTGATGGGCTTGGCGTCATGTACATGTACAACTAAGTTGTGCACTACCAAAGTTGGATCCAAGCCTGACATATCCTTATAGGACCATGTGAACACATCTATAAATTCCCACAGAAGCATGGTGAATGTTTTTTGTTCTCATGTTGAGAGTGAAGCTCCCAACTTGACCACTTTTGGGTCATCTTCCATGCCAATGTTTACATCAATGGTCTCTTACTAGCATAATTTTGAAAATCCTCCATACACGTAGGATCGGGAGGAAGGTTGAGATCTTCTTCCAAGGGTGTCTCTATGAGATTTTCACCCTTGGTGTGGTCACTTTCCTTGTCCATTGATTTTTGTACTTGTTTTTCAGCCAACGCCTCAAAGAGGTTTTCACTGTGCGACTTGGACTTTGAATTTTTCGAGGCTTTTCATTGGAATTTTTCCCTCACTTTTTCTTAAATTTTGTTGACCATGAAGCTCAAGCTTCCTCTCCGAAGTAGGCGCAGTATCTAAGTCAATGTAGAAACCCTTTTTGTGATCTCCAATGGGGATTGTATCCAAATGCCCATGAATTATGCAATGGCTTCATCATTTTCAAAGAGATCCAAGTGGCACATGATGTTGTTGGTCCCATTCAACAAGGAAAGGGTAAACAAGGTCAATTTTAGGTTTAGTAGGGGTTATGGTGAGGAAATGGTATTCATGAACATAGTTCGTGGAGGCAAGATCCTCGTATTGGCTACAATGGGAATCTGTATCGCTATCTAAATAGTCAGAGCTATCTTTGCACTTAGAATAGGTGGCATCTTGATCATTGGGGTGTGACCCATAGGGTGAATGCCGATGTCATACCTTTCCATCTTAAAATGTGGGAGAGGAACTGGTTCTCTTGGTCCTTGCTCATTCTTTCCACATCCTAGACTTTTTGTACCCATGGAATACATCATTCGGCTAGACTTCTCATACTCAGGGATTTGGTAGCAAGTTGGTTGAGTATCTTTTGGGACCCAAGTCATAGGTGGATCCAACAATTTCTCTTCAGCAAGTAACCCTCCAGGTAAAAATGACCCAATAGTTTGCTCATCTCTAGGCCATCTGAAATGATAGTTGGGTTGGCCTCTAGTTTTAGGTGACAATGAGAGGTCTGAAACTAAAAGAGCTTGTTGCACATTATACTCCCCACAACCGTATTCTAGAACCTTCATCTCCCATGAATCAAAAGGGGAAGTTGATGTAGAGGCACCACGAGTGCAAGAACTGAGGGAATCTGAATCTACTCGGGACTCCATGGCTTTGGATTGAAGAGGAACAACTATATCAGTAGAGGGACACATATAGGCACCCTTACGTGTAAAACTATTGAGAGCTCTGCAGTGAGTGAAGGGCTCTGGATCTCCTTGTATCATGATAGTGTGTCCCTCATGTTTTAGTTTGATGCATTGATGGAATGTTGATGGCATGACCTGCATGGCATGAATCCATGGTCGGCCTAGAAGCATATTGTATGGGAGTTCCAAGTCCAAGACATGAAACTTTGTGTGATGACAAGTGGGTCCGACTTCCATGGGTAATGTGATTGTGCTAGCTGACTCTCTTTCACGTTGTCGTAAGTGGTTATGGTAATGATGTGGGACTCGAGGTCTTCTTTGGTATGTCCCAATTGCTTAACTAATTTCAATGTGCATATATTCAATCTTGATCCATTGTCCACAAGCACCCATTTTATCTTTTGGTGGGTAACGAATACCTCAATATACAAGGGGAGATTATGCGTTGGATCTTCAATAGGGATCTCCCTATGATTAAAGGAAATGTGCTTAGTTGGTACAATATTGGCTACCATAGCCTGAAGATGTGTAGGATCTACTTCTAGTGGCACTCCTGACCCCTGAAGAGTTTTGTACAAAATGTCCTTATGTACATTCGATATTTTGAGGAGATCCAAGATTGAAATCTTGGCAGATGTCTTCTCAAGCTGTTCTAAAAGGTTGTACCTACCATTTTTGTGGGGTCGATAGAGAGGGTTCAGGAATCATGAGGTGGGCATGCCTTGTTACCGCAACACAATCCTTTCCCTTGATTCGAATGGTGTTCACATGGTCACTAGGAGAGTGGATACATCAATGAGTGAATCATAATGATTATTGTCCTTCTTGGTATATAGATAATTCACCACTTTATAACTCTGGGATGACTCTCCTCGATCCGGCTTTGGCTCCTCTGACTTACCATGTTTAGGGAATGGTTCTTTGTATATCCCCATCTTTTCATTAGGTGTCTGATTTTTTTTCTGGGTTGTCCACTTCTATCTCCCCATTGTCGATGAGGTCTTGGATGTAGTGATGAAGTCATAGACATTTGTCTATTTTGTGTCCCTTGACATGATGTAATTCACAATAGTCATGCTCTTTGTACCATGATGGTTTTGGAGCATTGTCATCAAAGGGTTGTGTCATGGGATAAGTCACCATGTGAGCTGCATCCAATTGTTTCAATATGACCGAAAAGGCTCATTGAGAGGAGTGAACATTCTATGTTTAGGTGGTGGTTGAATAGGTCCTTTGGTTAGTTTAAAAGGTTGACCAGTTTGAACCATTTGCATGCGTTTGGAATCTGTGATTCCGTCTCCCACCACATTCTTGTTTTTGTTGAATATTTTCAGATTTTCCATAGGTTTAACGCTTTGGTTATCCTTAGAGTGTGATTTAAGAGTTCCTTTGGCAATAAGGGATTTCTCTATTTGAATTCCCTTTTCAATAACCTCCTCGAAAGTGTGAACACAATGCATTTGAAGGTGGAAAGTGATGTCTGGATTTAGATTGGGCACAAAGATACTCACAAGATGCTTTTTCAGGGAATGTACAGGGGAAGCGACTGGCTATCCCTCTCCATCTTTGTAGGAAGCTAGAAAATGTTTCATTGGGATGTTGTTTAGTGCCACACAAGTCTGCCATGGTTATGTCACTTTCTATATTATACGAGAAGTGTCATACAAATATTTCTGCTAGTTGGGCCATGTAAAAATAGACCCATGAGGTAAGTGAGTAAACCATTCTAAGGCTTGGCCCCCTAGACTCTTTGGAAAGAGTCATATGAGGTAGTTGTCACTATAGGCCACTTCTTGGCATGCCATATAAAAATATTTTACATGGTCTCGTGGATCACCCTTCCCTCTGTATTTGTCAAATTTTGGCATGTCAAAATTTTTAGGGAAGGGTTGAAGTGTCATAGTTTTTTCAAATGGATAGGGACATAGCTCTTCATATTGATATTTTTTGCTATTCCCCAGTACTCTCTTGGAGGCTTGTAAGTGTCACTTTCATAGATTGCATTTCTTGAGTGAGTAATTGTTCTTTGGTAGGAGAAGTAGGGATATATACACATGATGATGTTCCATATTGTCTTCTCCTTGATTTTCTAGTTGAAGTTCACTAATTTTGACCTTAGGTTTTGTCTTTTGTACATTCTTGTTTGTTTCTTTTTGCACATGAGATGTTAACAAGGCTAATTGTCAACTAAGGTTAAGTTAATTTGTTGTTGAATAGTAACTTCTTCTTCAAAAGGTTCCTCTTCTTCTTCATGTGCATGGAGGTTGTTCAACATTTTTGTGTTCTATCCTGACTTTACGTGGTACTTTAAGGAAAGGTATTCTATATCCCACCACATTATCATTTCCTACGTTAGAAGTAGAAGCATGCCCATGTGTTAAGATATCATCCATATTAATAAGGGGTTCTCCTCTTCATTAGCATCATTTGTAGGTGGGATTGTTTCTTGTTCAATAGGCATTTTGGCTCCCAATTCTACAACTCGTGCCAGTACCCTATCCTTGTTTCTAAAAAGGAATTCATCTAACAAGGTGGGGTGAAGTCAAAATTCTGCATGTGGGGATTCTAACTCATCACCACTATGATCTATCATTTCTTCTACCTCTTTTTCCATGGAGAATAAAGGCCCAAGATCATGGCCAATAAAAGGGTTTGACCCTTGTTTGTTTGAGGCTTCCCAAGTTTGCACTTGTCTAGTTTCCAAAGCCTACCTTTTGAGTCCTAATCTTGTTTTAGGAGCCATGATGTGAAACAATTTCACTAAGGTATCTGTGAATGTGTTCAAAGATTTTCTATCAAACCTAAGTGAAATGTAAAAAGAATGTCAAGAATTGAATGAGTATAATGAATGTTAAAGTACCAATGTGATAAAGTGATGGCCTAAAAATGCAAGTCAACAATGATGCAATGTTTGGTATCAAGCCTATCAATCGAATGAAGTACTTCCTAGGTTTGTTTCAAAAAGGTAGTCAGTGTTGTAAGATAATTAACAAGATGTCCCTACTTATGTCGAGTTCAAAGAAATGAACAAGGCATAAGTAATAACAAGAAGTTAATGTGACCTCCAAACAAGGTATATGAGAAGCAAGCCCAAATTCAATTAATACCTATATCTCAAAAAGTGTGAGTTATGATTGTGAGTGACACAACAATGTCACCAAGATATGTTAACCAAACTTTGTGAGAAAGTAAGGTATTGATATCAAGATGATATTGATATAACACACACAAGTGGTAACACATAACACTTTTCAAAATCGAGGTAGTAATGGAATCAAACTAAAATCTTATAGTATAACTAAGAATTGTTAAAAGTGTGTATAGTGTAACCTTACAATGCATATATTTAGGTCAAGTTTACAAGAAACAAGACGTAAATACCAAAATTGTAGTGATACGATATAAACAAGGTAACCTTTCGAGGAAGTTCAAGGTGATGAATCAAGCCTAACTATGATGATGATCTGATTTGGGTATCAAGATCACAAAGGCTACCAATGATATGAAAATGTCTCCACACACTTTAGATGTTTAACTAACCTAAGCCACAAACATGGATGGGCATAAATGGACAAAAAAGTGGCAAAGACAATCAATTGATAATGCAAAGGTAGTCACTCTTCTTTTGATCAACAAAGTGTCAAAAGAAAGTGAAGGAGGTAGATCAATTGGTGGTGAAAAATGTTGGCCTTACTTTGGTAGAGTTTCACCTTACCTTAGGGTAAGTGAAAAACTAAACAAAAGTAACGCTTCCCACGTTTCGTGATGAATAATGGCTCACAACTCAAAACTATTTTGAAATGGTCAAAGTTGGCTCCTGGTCAAAGATATCTTCCTAGGTGGTTCTCTCAACTAGGTGTTACAAAGTTGTCTTAAGTGAGCTTGATTTACCCAAAAATTCACAATGACTAATTTGGGAGTATCTCGGCTTTACTTTACCCCCTTCAAGCATAGTGGGCAACTAGTGTGTCCACGTGTACTATCACTGGGGTCACCATACGGACAACCGGTAACGCTAACTCACAAGGAACAACTAGTCAAGTAGGTTGTGTGGAGCACTTCCCATTTCATCCACAAGGTTCCCTCTTACGTGGACTACTTTGGGGTTCCTAGGACCACCCCCATTGTTGTAGCTTAAGGCTTATGCCAAAGGGGTTATGTCCTAGTTTTAAGTGGATGAGACGTACCCTTATCGAACCTGCAAATACAATGTTTTGAATGTGGTGTGTTTTTATCTTGTTTAATTTGGTGTGGTTTTCTTGAACACCTTTTGGAAACCTACACAAAACTGTATTAGTAGTTTAATTTTTTTGAACTCCTTTCTTTGACAAGCATTTTTAGGTCTTGCACTCAAGCGTTAGTAGTTCTCCAAGAAAATCACATTATTTAAAAGAGGATTAAGAGTTGCTTTTGATTCTCAAGATCATCCAAGGATGCAAGAGAAGAGCATACACAACAAATAATCCAACTAAAAAGTAAAGAAAATATTTGCAATCAATGAACCATACAAAAATCTTGATAAATGTTCATTCCCTTAAACCAAAAGTGAAAGATGAAGTTTCCAATCTACCAAATGTTATAAAATGAAGACTAAAGTTGATTTTTGATTCTCAAGATCACCCTAAGGTGTAAGAGAAGAGCATACACAAACTTTATCCCAACTATATAGAAATGGAAAACTTCAAATCAAAGGACCATTGAAAAATGCTTTGTAAAAGGTTCATTCCCTTAAGCAAAATGAATAATCAAATTTCCAAGTTTAATCCCAATGTTAAAAAGATAGAGATCAAAGTTTTTTGATTCTCAAGATCACCAAAAGGTGCAAGAGAAGAGCATACACACGCTTTGGTCTAAATCAAGTAAAGCATGGAAATACAACATTCATCAAAACATTAGACATGTTAGAAAATGACCTATTTTAAAATAAATTGAAAACCTGTAATTTTGTAAGTATAAATCCCAAATTTATGTTTTCATTGCATAGTTAACTTCAATACCTTTCCAACACAAAAAAATGGAGTCATTTTGAGTTTGGGAGCAAAATTTATGGCCTTTGGAAGATGGGTTACGCATATGTTCTTATGCTCACGGGTATGCACTTGACATGCACTCAAAAAATGTCAAAAAAAACGTCCCTTAACCTGCAAAATGGTCAAATTTTTCCAACCAAGATTCAATTTTGACAACAACCCATCACACTAATATGTAAATATAAGACTCAATGCTATCAAACATTAACATACATGCTCAAGAATTTAAGATTTTCAAGAAATTGGCAAAACTAGCATGTAGAATGATGAAAAAGTAAGCTCTAAAAATGAAAACATGATGAAATCTTGAAATTTTCTCACCAAGATTTAATTTTGACAAAAACCCACCACATTAATATGTAAATAGAAGACTCAACACTATCAAACACTAACCTACATGCTCAAGAATTTAATATTTTCAAGAAATTGACAAAACTAGCATGTAGAATGTTGAAAAAGTAAGATCTAAAAATGAAAACATGGAGAAATCTTGAAATTTTCCCATCAATTCCAATTTTGACAGCACTTCACCTCCTTTATACCTACAAGGAAGACTCAACACATTCAAAATCAACAAAACAAGTTAAGAAAAACAAGTTATGTCAATATGTGTAAAAGAGGGTTAGTAACCAAAAATGAAACTTAACTACAAAAACTTGAAATTAAGTGCAAAGGACAATGGAGTAAGTCCCACCAGGTGTGCCATATGTATGCATGTATTTGTTTAGCTAAGTTAAGAAGATTAGAACTAACACCTAGTAGTCCTACAACAAAGCTAAATCAAATATCAATACATCATCATGCTAAGAGCTAAACAAGTAATAAACATCAATACTATGCATTAGAATCTTGAAAATAAACCTCAAACTAACATACTAACATTTATTTCTCTACTCTTTAGAAAGCTAAATCAATAAACTAGACCTATGTAGATCTTTTAGCTATCAAAAGAGATAGTGATTGCTTGATCCAAGATGATCAAAGATGGAGGTTCATCAAGCCATGGCTTATTAGGCCTTTCTTGATTAACTCCATTTTTCTTCACAACACTAACTTGATTGTTTGAATGCAAAAAGATGATGATTAGCTCCACTCTAATGGAGAAATGCTCAAAGATGATAAAAATGACTATAGTGTATTACTATATGCTCACTTTTGTTTATCAAGGAGTAGGTGTAAGTGTAAAGGTAGGAGGAGGGCTCTTTATATAGCCCAATGGATAGAAGAATCTCTACATCCTCCTTCATGTGGGATAAATGGAGAGGTTGGGTTAGTTGTGGATAAGGGAGGTTTAGAAAGGGTTGAGTCAACCTTAGGAGAGTTTAGTTTGTCCTTTAGTGACCCATGGGGTTTGAGGGGCTTTATTAATTAACCAAAGTGATTAATTAATAGGTGTGTAAGCTTATAAAAGCTTTTAGAGGAATAATTAGCATGATTTAGACTATGAGAGGGATTTAATCAAATAAGTGATGATTTATTGATTAAATAGAAGAGAGAATTAATTAATTAATAATTAATTAATCTAGATAGAAAGGGGTATTAATTAATTAATTAATCTAGATATTAAAATAATTAATCTAGATAGAAAGGGGAGCTAAATTATAGTGTCTACAACAACATCAATTTAAATTATAATTAATCTAATAAAATAATTAATCCATTAAAGGATAAAGGGGACTTAATTAATGGAAATGTCGTTAATGTCATTAATTAATTAAGAGTTAATTAACTAACATAATGTAATTAATTAACGTGATAAAAGAGAAAATGTGCTATATTGACGATATATCGTGTCATTTCCTCTTCGGGCATTTTATTTTTCAATCTTATCCAATTTATACACAAAGTCCACCTTCGTGGCCATACTTATCTTCCCCTTGGGGCATATTATTTCACTACTCTCCTTTTTGGCCTTTTCTCATGTCTGTGCTAGGGCACCATTATTTTCATCCTTGTCTTTTGTGGACACATACTTTTTAGCTCGATTCTTCGTGTACAAAAATTTCACATAATTTTCACATTTAGTTGTGCATACTTTGATGCTCACCTATGACTTCGTGATCATTCCGACTTGCATCCATTTGAGATCTTTCCCATTGGATTCTCTCCATTTTTCAATGATCTTCACCCACTTGCTGGCCTATAGAGCATTGTTGCTCATCTCCATTGAGACCACAATTGTCCCTCTACCGATGTGATATTGGAGTCACTGTCATGGTTTTCATTTTTATTGCGATCCTTTTTGCTTGGGGCATCTTGCCTTACACTATCCTTTTACCCATATTTCTTCACCCACCCGCCCTTCACCATATATCTTTTTCAAATGCGTCATCAATTTCCCTGGCATCATCGATCCCCTGTTTGAGGGCAGGTCATCATTAACCTTTCATCAATCTACATCATACTTTTTCTCTCACTATTTTTTGTCTCATGGCTTGCTAGTGCAAACCACTCAACAAAAAGGGGCAAATGTAGACACCTAAATTCGATATCTCTACCCTTGTCTACCCACGTGCACATATTTTTCTAGGGTCCTATCTAGGTCCCCCTTTAATTAAATCCATCCCCTTCCAGATTTAATAAATTTCCCACTTATTATCCTATCATCATATAATTCACATTAATTAATTAATTCATATTAATTAATTAATTCATATTAATTAATTAATCTTAGCTTACCTAATCAACTTGCTATTTAGGACACTTTTATCCTAAATATAAATCCTTATGCTTTTTCTACCCATCCCTATCTTTTAACTACCCAATCTTCATCCCTAAACAACCTAATCCTGCACATAAGCTTTAAAGTGCTTTTCCCTCCTTAAAAACATGAAATCCTGACCCAAAGCACAAAAATCCACCCCATTGGGGAAAGTTTCCCCATGGTCGGAGGTGACCCACCTCACCACCACCAACCCTATAAGACTGAGGTCTTTCTTTCCAAAAACAACATAAAAATCACACGAACATCACTCATCTCTAATTTTCTTACACTTTGTGAATCAACCATCAAACTAGAGCATCCCAACAATCCTCTTACGGCCCTTAGAGTCTCATTTTGATCATCTCGTATAACTACGTGAGGCTTTTCATTGGTTTTTTATGCTATCATATCATTTATATTGCTATCTTGTTCAATCTAACATTTCACGGAGTTCAAAGTTCTGTCATCGACCTTCTTTTCCATCCTCTTCACTTACAGGTCTCCCATTTCATCCTTTTGACCTCGGCCTTATCTAACTCTACTATAGTTATCGTCAAACAAAGTCTTGTTTGTCAAATATATAAGCCAAATCACTATTTTTTGTCCTTTTCTCTCCCTTTCTATCCCATAGATCATTCTGCAGGTCATCTCCCAACACCCATAGGCCTCTATTACCTTCCAGTTTGCACTCAGACCTTTGCAGGCCCGAATATTTCTTTTGTTGTTTAGATATTCTCTCTCGGAGTTCTTTGTCGAATTGCTTCTACATAGTCTAGGTTGTTGTCAACCCAAACCATGTAACATTTAATTTACATTCTTTTAGTCAAATCAGCTTTTAGATCAATTTCAGTCATTTCTCAGATTCAATAGTATCTCTATTTTTGCATGCAATCTACTTATCTATCCTTTACTTCATTGTTTCTTTAAAACGGGGTTGACATCCATGAAAGGAAGCTAACACTTCTTGGAGATGGAATTTTTTGGGAAACCCCGCAAAATGCATTTAATCAATCTCCTTTTTAGTTTGTCTTATTTGCGGGTCATCGGGTATAACAAGGATTAACTACTCGACGCCCATTCATCCACATCACACTTTTGAGGTACTATAAATCCTCCATGTTTTGAGTTGTGTACTTTCTTTAGTTCTTAACTCATTAGCTTTAATTGAACAAGAAATTATATCAACACCACCTTCCTCGTAGTTTATTCTTGACTTGATGATGGCAATTTTGCTTCTCTTTATGTATACAAATCATATCATACTTCTAACATGGACGTTGGTCCAATTAATGAAATCAAATATCTTTATATTTTTGTTCTTCTCTACTATTCACACCTTCATCCACTTGTTCTAATCATACCTATGCTTTTCTTCTCTTGTTGGATTCTACAGATCTACACTAATCACTCTTCCTTCCTCTTGACACTCTATCATTCTATTCAACTAGAGTTTTTTTTTTTCTCCTCTATGTTGCATCATCTAACCTCATCATCTTATCAAAAGTTCTATATCTTCATTTTGGTTAACTCTTCTTTTAAAATCAACTTAGACCTTTTTAATGATACATATTCATAAAGTTGCTCCTAATTTTGGGCAAGTATCTACGATATTATTAACATTTCATATTGGACACTTATTAAGATATTTACGAGTGATGCCACAAATTTAAAACAATCATTAATGAGAAAATGGTTAACACATCAAATCTCGAGTGGTTAACTTGTTAGAGGAAAAAAGGGAAAGTGTTGTTCCAAAATAGATACCTAATTTGATGTTTAAGCTACATTTGTGTTGTTAGAATAATAAAATAGAGAATATAAACCTAGGTAGTACATTTATGTATGTCACATAAATTGGGAAGGACCCCTTATTTTTAGAATCGGGGTGACCAAAGCCATCACCAAAACAACATACTATGTAGGAAGAAAATTGATTTATCCATCCATATCATGTATTTAATAAATCGTTAAAAATAACGGGTAAAATTGAATGGAAGGACTTGAAGAAAACAAAAACCACAATGGGAACCATTGTCATTGAAGGACTAGGTGACTCATGTAAGTATGTATGGGTGGGTGCCTTTTTAATTTCCTCTACCTCTACCTATGTGTTGTGTGGTGTTCATTTACACCATTATCGTCACCAATACCAAAATTTCCATGAATACAATTTTATTTTCTACTATCATTTCTATAAATTCTATTTTTTTCCAAATGAAGATATTGAAGGGTGAAGAAAGAGTAATATGGCTCCAATGTAGACAATCGCTAGGTATATGAATGTGTAATGAAATTACTAGTATAATTCAGATTATGAGCAGCGATAGAACACCAAATTACACAATATTTTGAGTAATGATCTCAATATGCAATTATAATAGCTTCGCCACTTCGAGGGGGCAACCTCAAACCATATAATAAGACTCAAATGCTCAAATGATAATGAACTACTACCTACAATCCCCTATATATACTATTCATATGCTATAGCCATCACTAAGGCCGACCTATTAAGCATGATAAAGTATAAATGATATAATAAAATGATATGGTAAGCCACAAGCCACTACTCATATCCTAATACAAGCAATAGGTTAAGGGTGTAACATGCCCTTCCCCTTTAAACCAACGTTGTCCTCAACATTGAATAATTTAGATTATGAGCAGCAATAGAACACCAAATAACACAATATTTCAGAATAATGATCTCAATATGCAATTATAATAGCTTTGCCACTTCCAGGGGCAACCTCAAACCATATAATAAGACTTAAATGCTCAAATGATAATGAACTACTACCTACAATCCCTATATATATTATTCATATGCTTATGGACATCACCAAGGCCAACCTATTAAGCATGATAAAGTATAAATGATATAATAAAATGATATGGTAAGCCACAAGTTGGCTACTCATAGCCTAATACAAGTAATAGATTAAGGGCATAGCAGAATGAGAGGTATATGTAATGAAACAAACATAAAATAATATTATGTCATTGATAAAGATAGACTAGCTCTTGTTAGAATGAACCACCTTCAATCCAATTTGGCTATCACTTTAACGTAATTAGTGTAGATAGAATCCCTGCTCCTTTAGGGTATGGGTGCCCACCTATTGAAAGGAATATCAAAGCCCCCTCCATTAAGATAGTATAGGTGCATCACTTGAAGGGAAGATCAAATCCCCACTCCATAAAGAGGGTGGCGCCCTACCTCTTAAAAGGAAAAATCAATGTATGACACTAAAAAGAAATACATTGTAAAGTAAAGAATAGGGAGTGCAAAAGTAAAATTCAACAAACTCAAAAACAAAAGAAAATGGAACCAAACAAATATGTGAAAATAAATCACGATGACTATCAAACCTCTAGAAAGAAAAGAGCCAAATATCTTTGTTCCTTGTCACCCATGAATTTTGAAGATAATTATACAAATCATTGAAGAGGAAAAAGAATCACTCCCGATCTTATTGCAAGGAAAACATATAAATACAAAATGATCGACCATTTCAAGCTCTAAAGGAAAAATTTAAAAATATGATGATCCTAAGGGATATGGTGATCTATCTCTATGAGGAGGTGACATGAAAAAACTTTGATTTATGATAAAGGAAACCACAAACTACACAATAATTGGAGTTCGATGTAGCATGGAGGTTGGATGATCCCATCCTAAAAGTGAAGATATATATCATAATAATTTTGAATCTTTGAAGAAAGAGGTTGACAAGGCTCTAGCCATTTGGATTGAAGGTTAGATATATTGGGTGCATAGATTATAAAATTATGTGGAAGGAGTCTATCAATTTTAATACTTTGAAGGCCTGATATAATGGAAGTCATGACATACCAACAAGATTTGATCCCATGTCATGCTAGTTACGTAAAGGATTTGAATGCTTGAGATGGGTACTTGAAGAAATAAACTGAAGAGTTGGCCATCTATTTAAGCTTGTGCATATTTATCACCAATTGAAATATTATATCGGTGATGAGTGTAGTTATACAAAACTCATCAAGAATGATGTCACAAGGACACATCTTTTACATGGATATGTTTGTAGACACCAAGTTTTTATCACCCACCTACTTCCTTCTATACACACATTATTTAATTAAAACCTATCATTATATCATTATCCTAAGTCACTTCTCCCCCATTTCATAAAATCAATTTTTACACCCTCATAAATTACTATCTACCCATCCTAAATTACCTTAACCCCTTTAAAACTACTTAACCATCTCAAAACCACCTCAAACCTATTTTATCCTAACACCCTAACCTCCCCAACTCAACCTTAACCTCCTCCCAACCATTTTCCATCCCAATTTACCCAAAACCCCATTTAGGAAGTGGTTTCAACCATTTCCTAAACATTTTCCCAAAATTTATAGATCACCGACGATTATAAAAGGCAGTTTTTACTCCTCTCTCAGGGATCTTCAGAATTATTTTACATTCTCTTGCACTTTTTTTTTTATCAATTAGTGAATCCACATCAATCTGGTGATCACCAAGGTCACGTATCAACCTCAAGCTCTTGCAACACATCATTTTGATAGTATTTTCATCAATCATTTTCCTAGGAATCTCAACAACATATCATCAACTTCAATCAGCTCCATCCAATGTTTGGAGACATCTTCAACCTACTTCCACATTACAAGGTATTCTTCTATTTTGTTTCATCATTTTCATTTCATAAAAGCATAAAAAACAACCAATAACAACCATTTATAAGTTGTATCTTTAGCTAGTTATCATTTTTAGAAAAATTGATCCTTTTCATAGTAATCACCAATAATTACTTGACTCACCCATGATTACTTTGAATCACCCACGATTCTGCTAAATCGCATGCGATTCCTTTGAATCACCTACAATCCTTATTAATCAAGATCGTTCAATCATTTTATCAGTCTAGTATCAATTTTTATCAATGTTTTGGATTTTACTTGTATTTTTCAAGGATGGATTTACTTTAGATGATAGTACCTTTCCCATCCTATCACAAGCATCTAGGACCTCCCAATAGTTCAACAACCTTTCTTTTGGGAACAACACAACATCCTTCATGAACTTAAACTGTGTGCAATCCGATTTGCGTCCAACATCAAAGATATCAATGATTAGTTTGAATTCCTTCACGAGATCGAATAAGAAATTGAAGACTTTGGGTACAACTAATTTGAGTCTGTTCGATTGCATCCACTCTTGCCTAGGCCACATTTGAAGTTGTACATGAATTGCCCTTCAATATCGAGTTCTAAAGCTTCTTATCCATTATTCATATATCTTTGTCATCTATATATCTTTATCATTATTTTCAATCTATTTAATTATATTAAAATGAGATGACATCCTCCAAGGAAGTCCCTTTGGATTCTTGGAATTGGCCTTTGTCGAGTAACTCGTTATCCCATTTATCTAATCTATTTTGTTTAGTCGTCTCGATTTACATGTTTCTTCACTTGGTGAAATAAGGAGGGGTATGTTATCTAATAACATCAGCATTCATCATCATGGGCATTGGTATACTCCACCATCTTTCGAGGTCAGTTTATTTTTGTTATTTTATTTTATTAAGTTAAAGTTGGAAAGTAAAAACTCTCTAAGTACAATCTTGCTTGCATACCACAGAGGTAAGCACTCTTTTAATTTATCTTTAATCGAATTTCCTAACATATGACCCCTACATTTTAGTGCCATATAGAAGAGTAGGTGTAACAAAAGGGTTGAAGGTGTGTTTATATTTGTCTGGATATCCTAGAACTAAATTTAGAAGAATTGTTTCTCAAGTGTGGTGAGTGTAGTATACCCTTTACTTAGTCTAGATTGAGAAAGTTATGTAAAATTGAAGTAATTGGCAAGAAAAAATGATCCTTATATATACATTTGAAGAAACCATGTCTACCTTTCACATTTATATGGAAGGAGAACTTGTTTGGCACATTGCTTTGTATTGTCAAAAACCAAAAAAATTATTTTCTCCATTTTTACTCGAAGAGCATGTGTATCACAAAATGATGTTATGATGTCCTCTAGGGACCTTCATTTGAGCGAGACATCAAAATTATCTCATATATGAATAGAAGAATAACAATATATAAACTTTTACAATAGAAAACCATATGTTCTATATAATTCGATAAGATTTCATAAATCTCATCTATTTATAGAGCAAAAAGTTTAGGGGAGAGTAGACAACTCTATTAGACTTTGATGGTGCCTAATACCCCCTATCTCATCAATACTTATGTGCAATTTTCCAATAATGGACTTATAGTGTCATAACCAATGATATTGCTAATTTAGGGATACTCAATTCATTCATTTTATAAATGAGAAATTGTCGAGGAACAATGTCAACATAAAATCTATACGCAAAATTTAGAGCTTAAAAGAAACAACATTCTAGTTACTACTTTAAATCAAACACAACCTTACATTGAGCAAAGAAAGGAGGACAATACCTACACTTGTCTAGTGGAGATATCATTTGTTGCGTATGGATTTACTTGTGTTTTCTTGGTTATGGTTGCTAGATTTGTGCAAGATTTGAGTAATATGTACTGTAATGGATAATTAGATGAGTTATTGATCGATATCCTCTTTTTGTTTGGCCTATAATCGTGAATGATATGATTATGTGATCTTCATGAATATCAATGAATGACCTGAAAATGAAGATTTAGAGGATCCATTTATAGATTTTTGGTGGAGGATTATTAAAATAATGTTGGTGGAGGATTTTAGGTAGTGAAGGCGGGTGGAGTATTGATTTTTAGGTACTTGAAGATAGTGGAAGATTAAATTTTAGATAGTGGAGGATTTTTTAAATGTTTATTGAGGTGGTCGTGGAGATAGTGGGATTTGATGTAGATTATTTAAATATTTGTTAAGGATATAGTGGAAAATATTTAAGGACTTTAGGTAGTGAAGGATGAAGTGGATTATTTAAATATTATTTGAATAGTTGGCGTAGGATTTTATTAAGTGGGTGAGGATATGATTAACTAATTAATACTAATTAATTAGCTAATTAATTATTCATAGGGTGTGTGTGAGATTAAAATTAAGATGAATGAATTGAATTAATTGACGAGGTGGTGTAATTAAGGTGTCTACATTTGCCCCCTTTTGAAAGATTGTTGGGGATAGCAATTGTTTTTCAAAAAATGTAGAAAAATAGATAGGTGGAAGAATATGTCCCTAATGGCAAGGTTGGTAAGATCATGCATGAAATCAAAAGTGTTCTTCAAAAATTTTTGTGAAGGAGTCAATAGGTTGATTTCGTAATATATATGAAAATTACAAATGTTGATCGATGGTCCACTTGATGGATTCTATAAAGGGATCAATAGGTTAATTTCACAAGGTAGATGACCATTTTGTCGGTAAATATTGATTGATGATTGATTGGTAGGATGATGCCCCTCAAGAAGGTGTGGGAAGATGAAGGACATATAGGGGTTCTTGAAATGATAACAAAAGGTGAAATTGAGGCTTAATGCCTTTAGAAAGGGACTATGCGTAGGAGATGTTATAATGAATGTTGTTGTGATGATATTATAATGGGAAGTTATAGATGTTTACGGGGATATTGATTGTATTGATGTGAATATCAGGTGATTAAATTTAGTTTATGAATGGATAAATGTGAATAGAGAATAGATGCTAAAAAGGTTGCGAAACATGTTATTTAAGGGTCATCGAAAATATATGAGATACGGACAAAAAGTGGAAATTGATAAATGGAAGAAAAGTGGCCTTTATGCCAAGTAACATGTTTTGAGGGAATAGAGAGGAGGTTTCCCCAACAAATTGAAAAAAAAAAAGTGAGACAGAGCATACACAATAGAGTATGGAACAAATTGTATGGAGATGTTTGTAGGGGATACATGATCGGTTGACCGTAACCTTATTGTTTATTATCTAATTACTTCAGGGGAGCTTTATATGTAACCATTAGTTTACTAGGATGTGTTTGTATTGAGTTTTATGGAAAATGGAAAGGAAAAATGAGGAGGAAAATGATGTAAGGTGTGTACTATGAGGCAAGATGGTGAATAAGAAGATGAACTAACGTGTGCAAGGTGATCGGGGATGATGAGGAATATTGAAACCAAGTGTGGAAGATGATATTATATGCAAATGAATGTTTCTTGTACTAAAGGCTTGTAAGATAGTGAGTGGAGACATGTTAGCCAATAAAATGTGAATCAATTATAAATGGAGCATGTGGCGGGGAGTGAAGAAATGGAAGGAGATGTGTTCTACGATGAAAGTGAAGTGAAATGTGGGTCTCTTAGCTTTGGTAAGGATAACACAAATGAGGAAAATGAGGTAAATAAGAAGTCGGATGATGACGTGTATAATATGAAAGTGTTTGATAATGTTGGAAAAGAGTGAAGTGGAGATGGTAATTGAAGATATGGTGTGATCAAACATTATAAAAGTGATGATGTTTGGTGGATGAGGTGTTGAGAAAAATTCTATGTCAAAAGGAAGAATAAGAATGAGCGGTGTGCATGTGTGAAGAAGAGTCATTGGGAGAGGGTGAAAGTGTGTAAAAATGCTTAATGTGAAAAATAAATTTTGTGTGAGTGAATATGGGGAGATCAAGATCTTGAGAACAATTCATTGTTGGGATAATGTGTGAGAGAAAGTGTAGGTAACATGCAAGGAAGATGTTTGACAAAGAAGTGAATGGAGGTAAACAATGTGTAATATGGAAGTGGTTGCGGGTGAGAAATGGTAGCAAGTGGTATGGTTATGAGTGTTGGAATTTATGGGTGAGAATAATTTATAATGAGAGGTAGGTTAGGACATAAGTACATCACAAAGAATATGGAAGGATCGTGAAAATAGTTAGGTCTAATATGTTAAGTGTTTGTAAAGGAGAAATATTAATGATGTTGGTGGAGCGGTAGGGGGATGGATGGGAGAAGGATAAAAATGATGACATATGGGAGGATGAAGATGGATATGCCAATAAGGATAAAACTTCATCAAGGTATGATAATGATGGAGCAAGGGGTAAGAGGGATGATGAGTGGTGTTACGGATGAGGTGACAATTATACAGATTGGCAAGAGGGGAGATATGGGAGAAGTTATAGTCACAAGGGATGATGAAAGAAGATGTACCTAAGGAATTTAAATAATTGAGGCTAGCTATAAGGGTGGTGGTTTATTAAGATTGAAAATTTGAGTGAGTGATAGAGTTAAAAGCGAGCATTGAGTAATTTCTAAAGAATAAGAGAGAGAAATTCAAATAAGGGGGTAAATTTGGGTGGGGCTTGGAAGGAAGCATAATCCTTAGAGGTATGCTCTAGAGGTATTTGTATGGGTGAGATGATTATTATGCTTAGTATATGTTATGATGAATGGTGTTTTGACGATACTTATAATGTTAGCATGGATAACTTCCTAGTTTATTTGTGATGATGTAGAATTAGTCAAATAGAATGATACATGATATATGAATGTGAATGAAGGATTGAATGTTAGCAAGATGATAGGTTCATGTGATATATATTTCACTAAGGTTCAAATGATTGAGCAACCTCCTTTTAATACAACATATAATAGGATGCACCATGATATAATATTCCCTAAGATGACATTGTTGTAATATGCCAAAGGACTTTTGACTAAAAAAGAAAATAATAACATACACATATAAAACATAAACAAGAACAAGTAAACACACGTGATTAACTTATTGCAATTTTTGTCTTATGTAGAATCCAAGTGATTAATTATTTTGATGAGGGTAACAATTGTTTATACTTTAAAAATATAGAGAGAGAATGCAATGTGTAATAATAAATAGGATGTAAGGGTTTGTTACAAGAGTTTATTATAAATTGATTAATTTATAATTAACCATGCATAATCATAAAAATGCATTGATACTTGCAAAAATAATAAACAATATAGCGATATCTCAAACACACAAGAGGATATGAAGACTTTGTCACAAATAATGGAACATAAAGGTGGGTAAATAAGCCGATTTGAACCCGAAGATGCTTCATTTATGATATTATAGCCAAAATTTGTCTTTGTTCTCTATTGTATTGTCTTCCACTTATTTGTATGGGTTTCCCTCTTCTATACGGTCTTGGACTTGCTTGCAATGAGATTATCCAACTTGTTGTTCCCTTCAATTGTTAGGAAATCTTCATCGTTATATTACTCTCCACTCACACATAATGAAAAAAAAACAAGCTGAAACCCTAGATAATTGAAATACCCTTAATCAAAATAATAGATAATAAAAGGAGATATCAATTTGTGGGTGAGGATGGAATACCTTTTGTGGTCAACCCCTACTAAACCAATTCAAGTATTGCACTACATATTCTCAAATAGGATCAAGACTCATTTAGTTCTCATGTAGTTTAAGTATGAATGTGATATAAGATAGTGGCCCCTCGTGTCTCTTGACACAAATATAATGGGTTAATAATAGAGTAGAGAATGTACACAATGCGGTAGTAAAGTGATGTGGTGTGCTTAAAGCTGCTACACTAAACCCCTTTGTCCCATGAAGACCTTTGGAAATGTGTGGAGTGACTTTACTCTTGCTAAGACATGGCTTTAGGACCTTTGCATGCTTATAAATGCGAAAATCTAGACTCTTTTACCTAGTTGAGAGCTTACAACTGAATTTAGTGGCTACTCTAAATGATGTGCAACTAATTTTGGAATATTTAGGAGATCCTTGAGTGATTTTGTATTGATATTTATAGTATGAGCTTATAAAAGTGCAGGTTAATTATAAAGTAATATTGATTTGCATATATACTTTTTTTTTAGGTGAAATGTCATGATAAGGATAACCCTATGAAGATGAAATGACACATACAAGATAATCAAATCAAAAACATAGTTGCAAGATATTAGGGGTAGGACCATATAATTTAGTTAGGACCATAGCCGACTATGGCCTTGACTGTATGGTTTTCCTAGGTAAATAGTGAGATAAAACTTAAAGTTTGAGAATGATGTCACGGAGATAAATGATTGGCTTGGTTCATTAATATTTCTTGGGTGAATGACAAATAAAATTATAGTGATGATAAATATAAGAGAAATATGTGTTGATTGGACATGGAATGTGAGCATTCCTCGTAGTCAGGGAACATAACCGAACTTTTCACTGTCATAGGATACGTTTCCAAATTTGAGTGTCTATATTCCTCCTTTAAGTGTGTAATTAAATATTGCATGCATAAAGGGAAAACATGCTTGACTATGCACGCACATCTTTTCCTTTGATCAATAGTTATGTTCATAAGTGTTGGTGTTGACATGCTCCATAATGAAACCCGTAACACAGAGTGTAGTCAATGTCCATAATAGAAATTGAATTGTAACTCAAAATGTAAACAATATTTGTAAAATTGAACTTGCACAAAGTAAAGTAAAGGAGATTCAAAAAAATTAAGGAATGCATCAATTCATTTTTCAAAGGGAGGATGTCCTATTTTTGTTGTATTTTAGAGATTTATGTTTATTACTAAAATGTCGAAGGATTGGGGGTGATCAGTTCCCCACTACGTTGAAGGATAAATTGGAGTGTTGAGCACATGCAACACAACCCCAAAGAGGAGATATCCCATAAATGTGAAAGAGGAGAGGAAATATAACCTACAAAGAAATTAACCACTTTGATACCTTCCATGACCCTACATACCACACTAATGCAAATGGATCTAGGAATATTTTTCTAAATAAACCACATAATAAAAATGAATGGATGCACCAAACTCCCACTATTTTTGTATAATCGAGTATGAGTATGTAAATTATGAAATAATGTAAAGGAGAAGAAGGCCCATGCCCTCAAAACCTTGTTCTTGTAACTTTATTTGAGTAGTATAATGGATATGAATTAAGTACTCATGCCCCCTGTATAATTATTTAAATTATGTCATTTGTGTTTGAGTTTATACTAGAAGTTTGTAAATAGTTGTAAGAATTTGAAACTATTGGAAATTTGTGAGAATCTTCCCCAGGTTGGGAATGTTCGAAGCGTTTAGAATATAATATGGTCATTACCAAAAGTGTACATTTTCTACCAATGTGGACTTCCACCACCTTTCTATATATGTACATTTTAAGAGGATTTGTATCTTGTAAATACATGTGTTTGTGTCATATATTCCATCCTGTATTGGTTGTAGATGTAATATATCTTGATGAATTCCCCCTCTTTAAGGTGTGTGTGATAAAACATTTGAATCTGTGACTCAAAAGAAAATGTGTATACCTATGTCGAATAAGTCGGATAATATTTGTTTGATCACATATAAGGCTATAATGGTGGCCATCGATGGGAACCTCTTCTAGTAAAGGGGTTGTCTATGGTGGAAACCATGGCACACAAATAAAGTAATATGCGACACATAATAAACAAGAGTACCAATAGTACATGTATATAGAATAAAGTAAGCACAACGATGAAAAGATATTCAATCAAACTAACATAATAGAAAGCATAAAAATAGTCGCATTAAGGTATAAAGCCACAAAAATGGGATTCCCATAGTGTCATAAGATATTGACATAAAAGAAAATTTAGGCCATATATAAATAATCAAGTGGATACAAGATATGCATTGAACCAAAAACATGAGACACCCACATTATCACAAGACAATCAAGGTTCTCAAGCCGTATACAATAAGCAATCAAGAAGTCAACATAAGCATCTAATAAACCAATGTAACAAGCCAATATATAAAGTAATAGAATTTAAAATCACATTAAAAAGATAGATTAATGTTGCACAAGACACATGTGTTATTCTATTAGCTCAAGAGATAATATATACAAAATATAAGTAATCAAGTGTAGTGATGAAGTGTAAAGTAACTAAAATGGAATAAAAGAGTGTAGTAGATGCCCCCAAAGATTAGTGTCATTAGAAAGGGATGCATTTAGTACCTTTCATTGTGTATCAATTTATGTATATTATGCATCAAGCTCAATACCTCGTGAATGCATGTGTGTAAAAAAGTATAGATAAATATGCTTTATCGGTCAAACCAATATTAAAAACAACATACGTAAAGTGAAAAATAAGCCAAATCAAGTAATGAATAGGTCATAATTTTGTATTTTGTAAATATGTGAATGTTTCTGTAATATGTGGTTATTTGAATGTTGCATTTTTTAAAATGAATATGTACAGAAATGGGGTAGCACAAAATCTACTCGCTAATAGCCTCATTAACGGGTAGGAGGAGGATAGGGCCTCACAAACATCATAAGAGAAGAAGGATGCTCTTGTATAAGATGTGTAGAGACCATTCTATGCATCGTAGGGGACCTATGATGAAAAGAATCATGATAAGTCCCATAAAAAGGATGCCTAATATAAGACCAAGGTGGGTTAGCGAGATAACATCGAGAGAAATAAAATTTGTGGCCATGTATGAAATGAGTATATGTGTAGTGGCAATAAGAATGTGTCATTTGTTATTATCAATATTATCCAAAATAGTAAAAATAATCATAATCAATACAAGGGTAATGAATATGAGTATATAAAGATAGAGCCATATGAGATATGTAAAAGATACCATGTCATGAATCGTATTAAGTGATGAAAAAGAGGAAGAGCCACAAAGCTAACCACAAACAGGATCTCAAATAGATTGAAAACATAAGAAACATATGCAACGTAACTCAACTTATCATACATACGTGTAGTAAAATCTATAGATATAGAACCACTGGTGAGGGAGGAATCGAGTTGCCCCAAAGATATTGGCACAATAGATGTAACCATAGTGTGTATAGAAATACTATAAATAATTATGGGTGTATCTATATCAACAAGGGGTCTAGCATCACATGGATAATAATTAAATTTATCATTAAGAGGAGTATGTGTAATAAAAGACACAATAAGAGGCCTAGGTAGAATAGACCTAATAACAATATCATGTGTATATGTACTAGGCGTAAAATTAGTAATCATAAATTGTTGACTAAGAAATATTGGAGCTTCATATGGAATACCCTTAACCGTAACAACTTCATTATCATACTAAACATATTGATGAAATGTAGAAGGTATGGCCATAAAAATTTAGCAAAGAACAACCTATATGCATGTCATGTGAGCTAATAGAAGATTTAACACACAATTAAATATCCATAGTAGTAGTAGAGCTGATTGTAATAAGGAGAATAAAACGCCCAAATTTAGTTAGAGTATTTAATTTTATTTGCTGCTTAGTATACCTAAGAGAATGAAACAACTTAAAAGTACAAACATTATGCTTAACACAACTATTAATAAAAAAATCTATGTATGGATTATTGTCCAATGAAAGTGTGAATATAAAGTGTGTTCAAAATAGGATAATGGTCCATATTGGTGCCATTAAAAGTAATAAGCGGCCAAGGAGGTGACATAGTGGTAACAATACCACATAACATCCGATGGGAGATTATAAGGAGGGAGTATACCGCTTGATAATCATGATGCCTATTTGAATGAGATTTAACAATGTTGTGATCAAACATTGAGTCATATAATTTAGCATTGCAATTAGTAGGGTTAGAAGATTTAGTGGGTATTTCCTATTCAATAGATTTTGCATCAATAAGGTCCTCTATAACATGATAAAGCTTAACACATTAATTAATGTTATGAATAACATGTTTATGAAAATCACAATAGGCATTGACATCAAAAGGCATGCTTGAATCAACCTCAAGTGGTGGAGGTCTAGATACGCGGTTACACTCAAGTAATTGTTTAAGCATTAGATGTGGTGCACAAGGTAGATGAGTGAATGACTTGCGAGGAGCTTGTATCTAAAGTTTTTAGGTTGTATTACAACATTACCAAAATCTTTAGCATAAATCATATTGTCATTGTGGTTTCATGTGAAAGTATGTTTACCTTGAGACTTAGAATTGGATTTATCCCTCCCTCACATGAAGTGTTATCATGGAATACCCGATTAAAGGGATAGTAGCCCATACTAGGGCAAGGGTGGAAACCCTTATGATTGAGATAGAGATTACAAAAGAGGTTAGGATTATCCATGATTATAGACAAAAAGATAAATCCTAGAGAAAATAAGAGGACCATGCACTGATAAAAAAAGGAGAAACCTTAAGGCAACTAGTATTTGAATAAAGAAACAAATTTGATTCAAGAGTCAAGTTCAAAAATTGTTTACACCCTAAAAATATATAGAGAGAATGTGATGTGCACTGATATAGGATGTTATTCATCACAAAAAGCTAGTTTGAATTAATTAATTTTCAATTAACCATACATAATCAGGATAACACATTAATATTTATAAGAATGATACACAATATAATGATAGCTCAAACACACAAGAGGTGATGATGAATTAGCTATATAGAGTGGAACACATGATATCTAGGTGTACAAATTTGGGTAAATAAGTTCATCCGAACTTGAGATGCTTTATTTTGATACTATAACTAGAAAGTGTCTTTGTCGAGAAGCTGTACATTCCTGCCCTTATTCTATATGGTTCTTCCCTCATCTATATGGTTTTAGACCTACTTGCATTGAGGTTCTCCAAATTTTGGGCCCTTCACTTGTATGAAAATTTTGTCTTTATATGTCTCTCTAGCTTGCACAACCTCAACAACTTGTAATTACTTAGAACAAAGGGAAATCCTAGATACCTACAATACCGTTCATTAAATCATTAGTTAACAAAAATAAAAATTGATATGTGGGTGAGGTCAGAATACGCTTAGTGGTAAACCTTTTTCTAACCAATCCAAGTGCTACACTATATGCCCTCAAGTGGGATCAATCCTCATGTAGTTATCTTAGTGTAGGTGCAAGTGTGAATGAGATCTAATCCAACCCCTATGTGTGCCCTCGTGTCTCTTGACACAAAGATACTAGGATAGATATAAAGTAGCGATTTAACCTAAATGGTCAATATTTAGGGGTAGTAACCAATGGTATATTATCCTAATCAATTAGTTTCCATAGCTAATTGCAGCAATATTAGGAATAATCATTTAAACATATATAAATGACAATAGACAAAGTAGCCAAATACTAGCAATGATAAGGAGAAAAATACTTAGTTGATGTTTTGATTTTTGTTCTGATTTGGGATGATTTGATGACTAGAAAATACTAGAAATGATATAATAGAGCTTCATCACTGTAATTATGTCCTAAACAGCTACACATATGAGAGTGTATGGTATGGCCCAAAGCATACCTCCGTTATGGCACTTTCGACAAGTCATTGTCCTCAATGCCTTCAACTCTTGTGACTTTTTGGGTTTGTGAATTCTTGCCTTATCTACTCTTGTCTACAATTTGGATCTTTGATACTATGCGATGTTTGTTGTGTAGTTAATTGAATCTTTAAAACCAAAAATGGTGAAGGAGTCATACAAAAAAAACAATAGCTAGGTTATGGGAACCCCCCGTACACCACCGATGTCACCACTACCCTCAAAAGGGCTCAAAATATGCATCATTCTCACCTACCATGTGATATCTAGAATGTATGAAACCATATTGATAATCATGACCTTGCAACAATGTGATTGTACTTGACCTTTTCCCTAGCTTGAATTGAGAGGATGTGCCTTTTGTGCTTGTAGATCTGAGTGGGTGACTACCCTAGAATTAATATGTGAAGTATATGAAGTTCAAGGAGTATTGAAATAACTTTTCTTATGATTACTCTTAGTTTTTTCTCATTGGAATGCTAGGAGTCAAGTAGATAGAATGCCCTCCTTAATGGGAGATGAATAATTTTTGTATATATACATTTTGGATCCGGTAAACTCGAGAAAGGTCAACTAGAAGTGTACCAAAGAGATTCAAATCAAGTAAAATACCGTTGGAGGGAAATGGACCAAAACGTACCCCCATTATGGCCCTTTCTACAAGTTTTCCCTCTGTACCTTCGGATCCTGTGCTTTTACGGTTTTGAACAAGCTGTCTAATTTGATCATGTCCGTAATTTGGATCTTGAAACAATGTGATGCTCTTTGTGCAACTGATTAAATCTTAAAAATATTATATCTTGAAGGAGTCATGTAAAACAAATAATTGTTGGGTTGTGGGAACCCCTATACTTTGTTGATGTTGCCACTACTCCAAAGAGGGCTCAAACTACACATCGTTCTTGCCTAACATGTGATATCTAGAATGTATATAACCATATTTATAATTATGACCTTGAAACAATGTGATTGTACTTGAACTTTTCCTAGCTTGACTTGAGAGGATGTATCTTTTGTGCTTGCAGATCCGAGTGGGTGACTACGAAAATGAGCATGCAGAGTATATGAAGCTCAAGGGAGTCTTGGAATAACTTTTCTTGTGATTGCTCCCAGTGTTTTCTCATTAGAATGCTACGATTCAAGTAGATAGAATGTCACTCCTTAATGGGAGATAAATAATTTTCTTATATATGTGTTTTGGATTTGGTAAACTCGGGAAAGGTCGACTAGAAGTGTACTAAAGAGATTCAAATCAAGAAAAGCACCATTGGAGGGAAATGGACCAAAGTGGCTAGCTTGTCCCATATCATATTGGTGATATGGTCCTAGATTTGTGTGTGAATAATTTGAAAGCTAGGATTGTAGTGTGCGAGGGTATTGTTGTCACCAAATCACTACACCCTCCGAATGGCCAAAATGTTAACAAGACGTTTGGTGTGATTGGGACACATGGGATCACCTCTCAAGATGTGGGACTTGGGCTTGAGGTGAACCTCTGGAGAAGGCCAGATTCCTCTTCCTAAACTAAACAAAAACTCTACTTCTCATTCAAGATAAAAAGGCTATCTAGTCCTATGCTAACATTTCATGGGATTAGGGAAAGATATTTGCAAGGAAATGAAACCTAAACTAGAAGTGGTGATGCACCAAGAAAGGGTGTTGCTAGACAACTTTCGGCTTTCCGATGAAGAGAGATGTTCATGAGAAAGAATGAAATACATTACAAACCCACTTTAACATATAGTACTTCACTCCTTGGTAAGCACGATAGCCTCTAAAACTTGCAAAGAAACCTGGTTGCACAGTTCACTTGAAAACATGAGAGAGGAAGATAAAAGCAACAAAACCATGAAAAGGACATGTAACTGATCACAAATCACAATTCTCATTACTTCAAACACTTGCACAGTGCCATTACATCAGTGAAAAAGGCATAGGCTACCATTACAATTTGAGAAGAAAGGCTTGAAAGCCTACAAATCACAACATCTCACCTTGTGAAGGGGGGAAGATTGGAAAGTGTCTAACTTGTTCAACTTCTATGACCTATCAAAACCTACTAGTTGGAACCCCTTGGAATGAGTCTCCAACTTACATTTATAGAAGAAATTGAGAGAGAGGAGAGAAGGAGTCATAAATTCCCTCCCTAAATGGAAGGCACATGATGTATTACTTATTACAGTCAGTTGAACCACTTGAAAAGGTTCCATCATGCATCATTAATGCCTGTTGACATAGTCTTCTCAAAATTAAAATAATATTTAAATAATAATAATAAATATTATTATTTAAAATACTTAAAGAAAAATATTAATTTAATTAAATTACTGGTGGGCCCCATGTTGACCAGTTTGTGGTGAGGAGGGAGGGGTCCATGAAGAAAAGACTAAAAATAAGTCCAACTTGGTGGTTGGCTTTGAGCAAGCTCCCAAGTTAGGTCCGAGCTCCATCATTCATTGCATTGACCAAGTTCCTCCATCAAGTCATTTTCCTTTTGTTCATGATGTCAAGCTCTCTTCCAAACACTAATAGACTCGCCACAACCAATGTAGAATCATCTATGAAATCTCTGATTTAAAAATGCATGTTCATTGAATAGCTTAACCTAAACTCGACTCCACCCAAGTTATCCCCTCTTGTTGGCAAAGATGTTCTACCCGACCCGAGACACGTGGAGGGCTTGCACTTTTTTGGGACACCGCCTCAGAGTTGATCTTTGAAGTTACGCCGAGTTGACACGTGGCACCTTCCGTTGGCTCTGCCTTGTTTAGACTTTTCAACGGTCGGTTATGCCTTTGGGGCTCATATCACGTGGAGGCTTTGCACTCATTTAGGGGCTGTCCCTTATGTCTTATTCGAAGTTGCACCGAATTGACATATGGCACCCTCCGTGGGTCTGTGAATTTTCAACTGCCGATGAGACCTTTTCTATACCCCGGCTATGTGGCAGTGGTTCTTGTTGGGGACAACCTTTTGGGCTTGACCTTTGGAGATGTGCTGATCTGACGCATGGTGCCATTTACTGGCCCTTCTATACTTAGTTGATTCAATGGCCAGCTCTGTCCCCTTTTTGACTTCTACCAAGTGGCGAGCCCACACTCATTTACGGTCCCCACTTTGGATTCTATCCTTGGGATTGCACCGATGAGGCACGGGGAGGATTGCTCGTTCCTTTTATACTTAATCGATTTAGGCCTTGAGAGAAAAAATTATATGCGCTTCCTTGGCGAGTCCCTCATTGTTGACTCCACGTGGAAGTCTCGTGGGGTTTTGAGTTTCACTATTCCCTCTCACTCTTAGAAACACATCGAGTTGACACGTGGTGCCTTCCGTGAGTCCGTTGCTTTGCCTTGAATTTTTAATGGCCGGTTCCACCTTTGCTTTGCTAGCACTTGTTTGAGTCTCCGCTTTGGGTCACACTTGTGAAATTGTGTTGATGAGGCACGTGGAGGCTCCGCTGACCTCTTTTACTTAGCCAATTCAGGGCTTCAAGCGAATGTTGTCTTTCTCCATTTTTTCCTGATGAGATTTTGATCCCCTTTAACATTGTTTGGCCTCATTTACGACCTTTCTCCTCCATTGTCGAGTCCACCTACCCCTTTGACTTGGGATCAAATATGAGCTCGCAAGACTAAACTGACCCTTCGATTTTCTCCTGTGCAGGGTTGTCGCACAAAGCCTTCCCCTTTTGGCTAGACCCACAAGCTTGCCACCAAGTGACTCGGCCTCAACCCGGCTCATCCCTGAAGACCCCAAAATCTGTGAGCTCGATCATTCCAACAATCCTCCATATGTGCTTTGATGCTCCTAATGACTCACTGGTGAATCGACAACCAACTCAGACTCCTCATGACTTGCCATCCAACTCAAATATCAAAACCACTATCCCCGAACTCCAAACACCATAATCTCCGAACCCCAAAAGACATAATCTCTGAATCTCGAAAACCTAAAACTCTGAAATTCGAGTTTTGGGCTTCAGAAATATTTGACTCATTCAACGTTTCTGACCCCAAAATCTCTGAAATTCCAAAACGGAATTGTCCAAAAATATTTTCCAAAATAAAACTCTGAAATCTCAACTCAACTCAGCCTACCTCATTCCCAAGCTCTGTCTCCCACTTTGAGCACTCGATCCCAAGTCACTACTTTTCCGAGTTGCCACATCCACTAAAACAATGATTTCACTGGCTCACTGAACTGAGCTTCATTTATCATTCACCGAGATTCAAAACGATGCCTCGGGAGTATTTTCTTTGTCACAAGCTTTACATGCCGAGATCTTCCACCTTTGGTGTTCATAGTGCATAGTTCGATTTGTTCATATTGAGCTCATTTGGACTTACAACTACCGAGCTCACATTTGACTATTCCATAAGGTTGTCCTATGCCAAGCCCGACACCTAGAATCAATGCTATGAGCTCTAATTTAGGTATTTTTTCTAACTCAAAGATTTCTGTATTGTGTTGAGCACGATCCCTTTTAAAAATAATTTATCATTTTTATTATTTAACCAAGAGGTGAGCCCATTAGGGCTGATTTCCCATTCCGAGACCAACTCAAACCTTCAAGATACGTAAAGAAGGAACAATCCAGAAGATCTCGAAACAACATACAAGGCTCTCAAGGCTTGTAACCTCATTGTCCATTTTTGCTTAAGGGGGAAAAATTTGACAACATTTTTGGTGACCTCTCAGGATGCTTGCCTACTAAGCATGATTCTAGTATCCTTGTATATCCATTGGGCATGGAGTCTATATTGGAATCCTGAAGCAATTTGATCCTCTATGATACATCCTGAAATCCCCTTAAGCATTACTGATCTTGGACCTCCCTGGAATGCTAAGCATGAAGTATACCAAAGTTGATTAAGATGTGGCATCTATGGAACACTGCATAATTTTGACTGAAGCGGATCATGAAAGTCTAATGAAGCTTTGAAATTTCCTTCTCCTTGACACCTTCCAATGATGCAACAGTGTGTGGAATAACACAAGAGCGACAACAGAAAACAAATGAACATGAAACAACTGAAAACCATACATGCCCCAAGTGGAACCTGCAGGGTGTGCATTGCACTTATTCTGCTGAAATAAAACCTATACTACCCTACACTAATCGGGAGCATAGGTGAGCTAAACAAACCCTACAACTGGTTGTGTAAAATAGCTCCCTTTCCTCACAATGGATTGCCATGCAAATGATGTGACAATGGACATAGCTGAGAATGTGAGTAAAAAATTGAAACAAGCCCAATTCTCCACTTGGTCTACTGAGACATCAACTGGAAAGAGAAATAATTCCTCTTTTAGTTGCTCTGCATTTGTCTTGTAGAGGCATTGTAGCTGATCCTTGGAATTATGAAACTCATCCTCACATTCTGAAGTGAATGTGATTGGTTTTGGCTTCTTCCGGCTTCAATGAAGTCGGGTACCTAAGAGGACATGGTCTAACTTTGTTGAATATTCCTACTTGTCGATATTCAACTTTAACAAGAAAGTCTTGTTGAAGACATCCTTGAAAAAGATGGTTATTCATAACCTAATTTCCCACTTGTTTCCCATTTACCAACAACTGATCTTTCACCTAGATGGATGGTATTGCAGCGACATCTCCCTTATTTGACATAGAATTCGAAAGGTCAAACCCTCCTATTTGCAGCTCTGGATTAATGGAAAAAAATATTCTAGAATAACCTCCTCCATCACAGACTTACATCGAAACATGTTCTATAACTGAAAATAGAAACCTCTCCATGACATAATCTTCATTCAAAGCACTTCTAGATCAGTCCTAGCTTCTCCTGTGTGTTCCTCCTTTACGTGTGATGATGGATATGGAAGATTCAATTCCTCCAATTCTAATTCCAAAGGATAGTTATGAGTAATGAGCTGTTCTTGAGCATGTACCTCTACAACACTTGACACTTTTTGGTGGAAAATAAGTGATGGAATAACAAGATTGTCAAGTTCCATAGGCTCTGTCCATCAAAACATTCTTCCAAATCTGATAGATAATATGCTTCTTCATTCTTTGACTGTATCAAAACTCCTCCTCAATCTGAGTATCTTCCGAACTAGAACCTCCTTCATCTTGATATTCTTCATTCTCAAACATGAAATTAGAAAGATCAAATTCCTCTAAAAAATAGATTTTTGAGAAAGTGGAGAGGGAAAAGGGGTAGAAAGCCTCTGCATGGTCTCACCCACATTCTCTATCTCTGAATCTACCTTCGTCTCATGAAACTTTTTATGGATGATTGTAACATCTAATGATGAATTTGAAAATATTTTACCACCTTCCAGAAGTGATGCAAATTCTTGACATGCATGGCAATTAGGATCATTACACTCATTAGAATCAACTAGTACACTCGAGAATCTTTCTTCTTCAACCTACACATGCTCTTCTATTACTAATTTTTCCACCTTTGGTGATTCAAACTCCTCTGATGGAATTGAGCCAATATGAATACTACATTCTGAACAAGTAGACTGATGGTCCTCCTTGTTCAACTCTAGATTTGTTTCTAGTACAAAACTAGTTTGTTCCGCTTGTTCTTGAGCCTCAAATTTTGTAGAAGGTTTAGTCAGGAATGAAGTTTGCTTGATGTTAAGTTTTGCAGCCCATTTCCTCAGATTATTTGCATGCTCTCTCTTTCTATTTTCTTCAACCGTATACTCCTCCCTTTGTCTCATTTCTCAACAATGTTCCTCCCAAAATAGATTTGGGACTATAAGAGGAGGGGTGGGTTGGGATTTAATCGATTCCCTCACTGTTTGAGGAAGAGATTCATTATCTTATCTTGATGGCCCTTGTAGAAAAGAGGGAACTTTAGAAGGATGAGGCATGAAAGATTCATGATGAAATGGAGGAATGAGAAGTGAAGGAAAGGAATTCTCGGTAGGGGTAGAAGCTGGAAGATTAGGACTATGGGGTTCAAGTTGAAACTACATAGATGGAAACACACGGGAAGAGGGTTGTAAGGTGGTAATGCAGGGGCCTCCCATTGATAGGATTAACTAACACTACATTCATAAATTTCCCTTTTCTTGATCCATTCTCCAACTTGAGTCATTGTATTGATTATGAATTGAAGCTTTTGTTGAGGGCTAAGCTCATATGGGATATGGCCAGTCCATGGGTATGGAATTCTAAAGCCAATATGAGCTTCCTTTGTCATTTCATTGATCCTTATTCATACCATGTTATGCTCCAAATCTTGAACCTTCTTTTGCAAATGATCCTCTTCAGCGTGGAATAGATTCCAAAATCTGCATGCCATTGTTCTTTAGTAACCCCCATGTTTGGTGGATAATCGAATTGACTCTGCATCTTGCTTATGTGAACATGCATGCTCAAACTAATATTCATCATGAAATTGGTTTGGAGGTGAATTGTAATAGCTTGAAGATGGAAAGAACCACCACTACTGCAAGTGGGAGTCCCACTGTGGAAATGAAGCCATGATTGTACAACTTCATGAATGAGAGAAAATGGAAAGATATGGAAGAAAACTAGATGGAAAATGGATAAAATGAAAGTCTGCAACATAGAGAGTAGGGTACTTATACCAATGGAGTTGCCAATTGTGCTTGGGTATACCTCCTAAGGCTGAAATTTCACTAAGAGCACAACAACTTAATGAAATGAAATGAACACAATACACACACCTATGAAAGATGTGCCTCTTGTCCCACCAAGCGTGCAAAAACCGTTGTCACAAAATCACCTTGCACCCTCCAAATGGCCAAAATGTGAACAAGATGTTTGGTGTGATTGGGACACATGGGATCATCTCTCATGTTTTCAGTGAATTGTGCAACCATGGTTTCTTTGCAAGTTTTGGAGGCTATCGTCCTTACTAAGGAGTGAAGTACTATATGTAAAAGTGGGTTTCTAATGTATGCCATTCTTTCTCATGAACATCTCTCTTCATGAGAAAGCCGAAAAGTTTTTAGCAACACTCTTTCTTGGTGCATCACCATTCTAGTTTAGGTTTCATTTCTTTGCAAATATCTTTCCCTAATCCCATGAAATGTTAGCATAGGACTAGATAGCCATTTTATCTTGCATTAGTAGTATTGTTGTGTTTAGTTTAGGAAGAGGAATCCGGCCTTCTCCGAAGGTTCACCTTGAGCCCAAGTCCCACACTTGAGAGGTGATCCCATGTGTCCCAATCACACCGAACTTCCTGTTCACATTTTGGCCATTTGGAGGGTGTAGTGATTTGGTGACAATAGGTGTAACCTAATTTACTAGATTAATATGACCGTTTTGCTAAAAAATAGGTCATATATGCAAGGCATAATGAATGAGATATGGCTAGGGATAACATAATTGGCCAAATTGAGCAAGTGTAGGCTAGTGCAAAAGTGTTGTATAATTTGTGTTGTTGTAAGACATGAATTACTAAAATGAGTGTCTACATTTCCCCCTTTAAGTATGTAATTGAAAATTGTGTGCTTAAAGGAAAATTCACTGAGTGTGTAGACACACTTTTCCTTCACTTGAAGTTGTTTGTGGTTGTGTTAGGACTTTGTCTTTATTTCGGTTTTGTTTGTTTTTCCTAGGATGAGTACCCATAGAGAAAGTGTAGTCAATGTTCATAGTATAGGAAATCAAACTTTAACTTGAAAATTTTGAACTTAGTGTGAAAATAACAATATAGAAAAGAAAAACAAAGGAAAATAGTACACTAGATTTTTTTGTGAGAGAGGGGAGAGAGTAATCCCGCTACCATTTTCATGGATATTTGCTGAAATTTGTGTTGGAGCTAGTTGGAAGGACTTGGGGGTGATCAATCCCTAAGTGGAATGTGTTAAGGAGAATAAAAAGAAGTGCAAATGCACCCCACATGGTGAAGATAATTATATGGGGAGAATTATAGTTGCTCCACATCCCTCCACAAAAATATGAGCAATGAGAAGTCAAGCCTACAAGGATAACAATCACCTTGACACTTCCCAAGACCCATAGATAAGTGCCACTATAAATGAACATGAACCCAATTGATTTACAAATGATGACACAATGTACCAAGGAAATGCTAGCTTGTATGTACCCTTGGTGCCACCATAACTTGAATTGTACCATGCATTATGTCATTAAAACTAAGTAAAAAACTTGTAAATGTCCCTGATAAATTGTACCAATTGAGAAAATTATTGAATCTTCCTCATGACAAAAGTATATGGAATGTTCCATAAAGCATCCAAACGCTATGCTATTTTCCATATAGTTTAGTCCTGTATACTTTTTGAACCAAATTTTGTTTTTGAACCATTTTTGAACCTTTGAAATGCATAATTTTATACTTATTATTTCGTTTCATAATTCTAAGTTGTTGTTAGGGTAAGATATCATCCGATGATTTGCCCCCTTGTATAGGGTGGGTGAGATAGAAAAATGTTAGAATGACCCAAACAAGAGAACTTGTAGCTGATGTCCATATGTGTTGTAGGATTCTTATAGGGGAAAGAAGGGAGTGTGTATTAAGTATACCATGGTGTGTACATAGTAATATAAAAAACTAGCAAAGTGTTAGTAACAAGTAATAGGAAAACAACACAATAAATGTAAGCAAAAGCATGCAAGGACACACAAATAGAACAACATGGATAACTATATGTCACATACATGGGACACTACTTAGGATGTCATAAGACAACCCCCGACTTAATGCCAACAAAAACAATCAAGTAATATAGGGAATTTCCTGTAAGCAAGTAAAATGACAAAAGAGACATGTAAAACAAGAAACAAGCCATAAAATGAAGATGATTCTAGTTTGGAAATAACCTTCAAAATAAATACCACACATGAGGCACATATTAACATGTTAGAGTAATAAATAGTATGACACAATATATGTACTAAGTGAATAAAGTAAGAGAAAGTAAAGTAGTAAATATTGGAATAATAACACCTATATGTGAGAAAGTGTAAAATGGATGCCCCTAGTAGCTGGAGAAGCACTGGTAGAGAGCAATGTTAAGCATCATGTATCATGTAACAATATGTTTGTAGCTTGCATTCAACTCAATGTACCATGTGAACACACATGTGTATAGAAAAATGATATAGCATACTATGTATCAAGCTAACATGATAAATATTGTGCAACATAAATAATATAAGTATGCAATAACATCTACCAAGAAAGAGAAATGCAAGTATGTTTGGATGTTTGTATATATTTGAATGTTTTTTTATTTTGAGGAATGTTTTAATGTTTTTTTATTTTGAGGAATGTTTGAATGTTTTTGGATTTTTAGGCCCCTTGAGGGCATAGATGAAAAATTATTCTACGAAGAGAAGGGTGACCTAAGAATGCACTTGGGGGAAATATTTAGATTTTAGTGCTTTTGATGAATAAAAATTATGCATACAGAGAGGGGAAGCAAGGTTTTTCCCAAGCATGTGTATTTGCAAAGTGAGGTTTGGGTGTGTAGCCACTCCCTCAACAATCAAGTTAAACCTATAAACAAAGTGTGTCATCAAGAAATGAGGGGAAGGCATATCTTTGACTAGTTTGGGAGTTAGAGCAGTTCCCATCGTTAGAGCATGTAAAGAGAGTCATACAAACCTATTTTGTAAGTAAAAGGGAGGGTGATCTATGATTACTCATACATATTTGATGAAGTAGACCCATCTATGCGTAGTAGTGCTTTAGATGCATGTTGTTTATGGGATTTTTAATGAGTTTTCTGTGAGAGTCATGAAGTGACACGCACTAGCTTCGATTTTTCTGTATTAATAAATGGACCTATCTAATTAGGTTTGAATTTTCCTTTGATGGAAGATTTTGCATTAGTATTCTTCTTATTTTATTTGAGGAATAGGTCGTCAATATTGATTTTTGTGGATAGAATTTATGATTATATACTCATTTAATACATTCTTAGTACTTGTAAAGATGCTCTAAAGTTTATACATGTCATTGATAGAGCATTTATAACTCATGTAGGTGTCGCTCATGATACTCAATATCTTTGAGAATATTTTGAGTGGAACACATAAGGTTGGGATCTCTAATTCGAATGGAATGATAGCTTTGGTACTATAGATGAGGGAAAATGGGGTGGAATTGGTAGGAGTACACACACTCGTACACTAGGCCTAAAGGGCATATATTAGTTTATTATGCCAATTGACACCATGTCTATCCATGGTTTTGTGTAGTGTCTTGAAAATAGTCTTGTTAGTGGCCTCAACTTGACCATTCCCTTGAAGATAATATGGAGTGGAAAAGGTATGTTTGATTTTGAACTTAACACAAAATTTCTTGACCAAATGGTTTTTAAATGATGAACCATTATTTATGACAATTGCAGATGGAACCCCAAAATGAGTGATAATATGCATGGCTAGGAATTTATATATATCTTCACCGATGGTAGTGTGCAAAGGTGTTTCTTCGATCCATTTAGTGAAATATTCGGTGGTAATGATAATGAGTTTTTATCCATCAATTGATTCATGGTTTGGCTTTCCAACAAGGTAAAATCCCAGAGAGAAAAGACCACAAAGATATACTATGTTGAAATTCATATGTTGAGGAATGAATGGGATTACTATGTCATTGACATTGATAACATATTTTGGCATATTCGAGACAATATTGTTCCATGGTAGGCCAATAATATCCTTGCCACAACAATTTCTAAGATATAACCTTGTCGTTAAAGCGACCTCCATATACATTATCATGGATTTTCAATAATGTCATGGAAATGCCTTCAACTTTGAGGTAGTTCAAAATAGGTCCATCAAAATCATGCTTAAATAATGAAACGCTAATAAGCACATAGTGAGAATCATCATGGCATAGCTTGCATGCTTCTTAAGGTGATGCATTGTTTTGGTAAAGCTTGTTCATAAAGAAGTTTGTAGATATCAGTATACCATTCAAGATTATTAGTATTATGTGTTCTGTAAAAACTTGTAGGGCTTTGAGAGTGTGAGAGGAAATATAAGGATGATGTACAGTTGAATAGTAAATGTAATGTGGTCATCCATGATGTTGAGTGGGACTAGAGAGGCAACACTAGCCATAATATTTACATGTATATTATCTTTGTGAGGGACTACGACAATACTATAAGAATCAAATGTAACTAGAAGGTTCTTAACAAATGTATGATTTAATTTAATTTGAATTAAATATAAGTATTGTAGAGTCACTACTGAACCAAATGATGTATAAATGCATAAATATAGAAATGACACAAACAAGCTAAGATGTAATATTTGAAACCCTAAACAAAGAAGGAGAGAGGACTTAGCTGATTTATGCTTGATCTAAAATTGATATGGACTGGGAAAAGTGTTGAATAGGCTAGGAAGAGTGTCATAAATGTTTGGTATAAATTCTAGAATGTAGGAATGAGGCTATACATAAACACCCACGACAAGACAAGGGAGCTTAGGCGCTGAAGACTACTTCGAGTGCCTGTGACTGTGCAAATGATTAGAATATAGTTTTTACTATGTTGTAAGATATTCATTGTTACTTCTTGTTGATCACCTGAGAGTCACACAATGCTTGCTAAGGGTACCTATAACTTTCAAAATAGAATTTCACCTGTATAAGACCATAAACCACATCAAACCTAAAATGAAAGATGTAATATGGGGATTGAGACTAACCCCAACGATCACCCCGAAAGTGAACTTATAACTAAGTGATACACTACATCTCAGAATCCATGTAGTTTTGGTGAGTGTGTGTAGAGATCGTGCCTTAGGATGGCCTTATGCACGTTGCACTTTGATAGTGGGTTGTAGCTAATGTAGCAATGTAATAGAATGTGTTGATGGAATAGAATGAACTCCTCCTTCCTATGTTGTTTATGTGGAGTTAATGCAACCCTTTTCCCTTGAATGGATGCTAGATGGATGCCTTTGAATGCTTTAGGTGCCTTTTAGATGCAAGATTAGGTGATGGAAATAATGCTTAATGCTCGGTGCTTTATTTTGAACACATAACTATGTATTTATATGATTAACTTGTTTGAATTTCGTAATTGAAAACTAGAGGCCCAACCCATAAGTGAAAAAAATTCACAAAAGATAAAAGAGACCCAAAAGAAGTGAGTAAGGTAAGAAAGGGTTACGTGTTCCCGGAGGGGACAGGGAGCACCAGGCGTTGCTGCTATCCTGGCCGGGCAATGGTGTCTCGAAGCCATAAAAGATAAATTAGGAAAACCTTGACGGGATGTAGGGTGTGTAATACCAAATAGAAAACAAGAAATAAAGAAAAGGGGCCAAAGATAGTCGTTGATTACTAGTTTTCTTACTTAGGAATCATATAAATGCTAGCATGCTTTTAAGACATAGAAATACACCCAAGTGCATGATTTTGTGTCTACATTTTCCCCCGCTTTATGTTGTTGAGTGAACACCCAATAACATAGAGTGGATAAGAGATATGTACCTTATGATCCTGTAAAATGTGTGGTGAATAACGTGTTGAGCGGACAAGTGAAGCGTGAAATGATGTAAAGTGAAGCGTGGAGACTAGGAAAGGAAAGTGACGCTAGGGGTGAAGCGTATGCATTACATTGTATATGTTGTTCTTGTTGTAGGTTGTTTCTTGTTGTGTATTAAGGACGGACCTACAAAAGAAGAGAGAAAGAGTAGTCAAAGTTAGGTATGTGAAAAATTTACATAAGTATGTAAAAGTGTGTAAAAAGGAAAGTATGCACTGAATGTGAAGAGTGTAAATGATAGAAAAAGTGT
The DNA here is from genome assembly GCA_018340775.1 of Taxus wallichiana var. yunnanensis. Lineage (NCBI taxonomy): Eukaryota > Viridiplantae > Streptophyta > Pinopsida > Cupressales > Taxaceae > Taxus > Taxus wallichiana. The sequence goes on from CM031236.1 coordinate 325,742,272, forward strand.
CCTAAAAATGATGTGAAAAGTGAGTTTTTAGTCGATCTCACACCAAAGCAAAAGTGTTGGGGAGAGAGGTTTATTGTTACTCTCCATCCATGAGTCTTCCCGATAAGCACTATTGTAGATGATACATCTCTATTTTGTTCTGTTATCCCTGAATTAGTTATAATTGTATTGATTGTTCTAATTGAATGAGGTAGAATACATTCTGTTGTTGGAGGATTGTGTCTCGTAACTATGAAATTGATTTGAAGGCTTCTTGAAATGTGCCAATCTGATAAGCTAATTATAATTTCCCAGTAACATTAGTGCCTGGGAGGACACAGGTGCCAAACACTACTATTTGAGTCCAGGCGCTAGTGTCATGCCATGCCGAGGACCCAAGTCATGTTCTAGGCCATTCTGTGATTGTGTTCATCTGTTTTTATATATTGTATAGATTCTAAATTGTATCTTTGAGATCCTGTAGTGGTGATTTGTTCACCCAATGTATACTCCCCTCGTTTGGGGTGCATGTGACATCGGTAGGAGAATGTGGCCCAAAAGAGAAGACCTTATGCTATGCCAAAGTGGATACATGCAAGGGTTAGGGGATGTGTATGGTAAAAACCAAGAAACATGTAAACAAAGTGGTTAGTAACATGTGTTAGTAGTAAAAGCTAGTCGGGTAAAAAAATACAATGTAATCAAGCAAGTGTGCAGACAAACAAAACCACGAAAAGTGGGTTTCAAACATGGGACATCAATCACAATGTTAGAAGACAATCAAGGAAGAGGTGTCTTAAAATAGAAAAAACAATGATCAAACAAGACATAGGGCATAACCCACAAACAATGACATATAATAATGCATACAATGTCAAACAAAGTGTATCATACAACCATGGTGGCATATAGTCCTGTAAAGAAAATACTACACATGAAGCACCTATTAGCATGTTAGAAAGGTAAAGAGTATGTCAAAACATGTATGTATTAATGGAATAAGTAGTGTGCTAGTAAGAATATGAAGTAGTATATGGTGAAATGATGACACCCGTAATGTGTGAGAAAGTATATGCCCCCAAAATCCTCGGTGGGAATGGTAAGAGGTACAATGCCAAACATCGGTCTGCAACGTGTAAAGACTCAGTAAGAGATCTCGCATTCACTTGAAAAGACTAAGTGAATGCACATGTATATATGGAAAATATATTGACATACTAAATATCTGTCTAGCATGGTAAACAAAGTACATGATGTAAGTAGTATAAGCAAAGCAAAAGTAAGTGCAACCAAGATATTAAAATGTAGTGTATGAGTGTGATTTAATGGTATGTAATATGTGAAGATGGAAGGATCAATGTTCCCCTAGTGGATGTGTATGAAATGATGTTCATTTATAAAATACCCCTCAACAATCAAGAATGAACCATAGAGCAAGAGTGCGTCATTGGGAAATGGTTTGAGAATGTGTGATAGAAAGATATATCATGAAACATAGAGCGTGTAAAGTGAATGAGTGATGTGAGGTTCATTTCAGTTTTAGACCCTCAATGGTCAAGTATGAACCATGGAACTATAACGAGTCATATGGTAATGATGATACAAGGTGTGTGATTGAACAAAAATAGCTTTATTAAACCACGATTGCGAGTAAATGAATGTAAACTATGATATACAACTACTAGATACAATTTGACACAAACAATAAGCTAATGAAATATGAAACCCTAATTGCGCGCGAGAGAGAGAGAGAGAGAGAGAGAGAGAGAGAGAGAGAGAGAGAGAGAGAGAGAGAGAGAGAGAGAGAGAGAGAGAGAGAGAGAGAGAGAGAGAGAGAGAGAGAGAGAGAGAGAGAGAGAGAGAGAGAGAGAGAGAGAGAGAGAGAGAGAGAGAGAGAGAGAGAGAGAGAGAGAGAGAGAGAGAGAGAGAGAGAGAGAGAGAGAGAGAGAGAGAGAGAGAGAGAGAGAGAGAGAGAGAGAGAGAGAGAGAGAGAGAGAGAGAGAGAGAGAGAGAGAGAGAGAGAGAGAGAGAGAGAGAGAGAGAGAGAGAGAGAGAGAGAGAGAGAGAGAGAGAGAGAGAGAGAGAGAGAGGAGAGAGAGAGAGAGAGAGAGAGATCGGGAATAGAGAGATGAGAGAGAGAGAGAGGGCGAGACCATCATAACTATGCATTATAAAATTTGGAACTATCAAATAGACCTAGAAAAGGGCACTGGATCAGATTTGGGCATTAAATACTATTCTTGGGTGCCCATGAATGTGAAAATTGTCGAAACTAATTTTAATAGTGCCACACAAGTGTTGCTGAAACCTGTCATTTTGATCACGTGTATGTTGCACCTTGATTGCCGAGTGTACTTGTAACCTAAAAAATAGATGTTCACCTACAAAACCCACAAAAACCACATCAAATCCAAAAAAGGAAACTGCAATATGGGGATTGAGACCGACCCTGGCGGTCACTAGAGAGAGTGAACTTATGATTGAACATTGTACTACATCTCAAACTCCATGTAGTTCTTTTGAGTGTGTGAAAGAATCATACCCTAGGATGCCCTTGTGCAAGATGCACTAGATAACAAGCTAGATTTTCTAAAAGATGCAAATGTGTGTATGGAATAAAATAGACTTCCCTTCCTATGTAGTGTATGCAGAAAATGTAGTCCCTTGTCCCTTGAATGGATGCTAGATGAATGCCTTTGAGTGCTTTGAATGCCTTTGGATGTAAGATTAGGTGATAGTAAGTATGCTTAGAGTTTGGTCCTTTATTTTGATCACATAGCTATGTATTTATATGATTCCCTTGGTTAAATTTTGTAATTGACAACTGGAAGGCCGACCCATAAGAAAATAAGATGCCCAAAAGATAAAAGAGGCCCAAAAAGAGTGAGTAAGGTGGAAAGAGGTCAGGGGTACCTAGAGGAGACAATGATGCCTAAGCACCAATGTTGTGGCTGGGCAATTGGTGTCCAAAGTCATAAAAGATAAAAAATTAAAGTTCTGACTAGGATGTAGGGTGTGTAAGACCAAATAGAAAATAAGAAACACAAACAAGAGGCCAAAGATAGCTGTCAATTACTAGTTTTCTTACTTAGGAATCATGTAAATACTAGTATGCTTTTAGGACCTAGAAATGTACCCAAGTGCATGATTTTGTGTCTACAATGTGTATCAAGATGTGTAAGTGTCGAGAAAGATTGAGTGTGAAGAAGAGTGTGATAGTAGAGACTATAGAAAACTTATGATGCTAAGAGGGGGAGAAAGGGTGATGCCCCCAAGTGTGTGAGTGATGTAGTTCTATGTGGTGATGTGAGAAGGAACATGTCATGGTGGAAGATCTTGAAATATGTCTTGTCCATCAATGTAAGGATTAGTTTGTTTGACAAAGAGAATTGGATGCGGAAGTGGAGTTGGGTGGGGAGGGATCTTGATTGGTGGTATCTTATGTGGGATTGACAATGCCATAAAATACTTAAGAGGAGGAGGGAATGAAATAATTTTGATAGGAGGTTACTTAGTTGGAGTTAGTAAAACGATAGAGGGCTTGAGAGGAGGAGGGGATGAGCTGATTTTAAGAGGTGGATTCTTAGTTGGAATGGGTTGGATAGGCGGCTCTTGAGTTATCAACGAGGGAACATTAGAATCGATGGAATGATGCACATTAGACATGGAAGGACCATATTTAGGAGCCTAATGGGGCTTAGAAATTGGAGATGAGCATGCTTCAACATTTTGTGTAGAAAATGAAATGAGACCATGATGCTTAAGGTGGCCAATTTGTCGTTTTAGAGCATAGCAATCATTGTCATTATGTCCATTAATTTCAGTTATAATTGCAACATGAGGGACCTTGGTATTTTGCAAGCCGATAAAGAGGATAACAATGAGTAGTTGGCAAGTTGATCAATTGATGAGTGAGGATATGAGGAAGAATGTCATGTTTCTTAGCATTGGAATTAAACTTGAGAAGCGTGGGTAATGACAAGACTTGTAGTTTATGATATGAGCACATGTAGAAGTCATAAAAGTAGAATGATAAACAACCTTAAGATGTTGGATTTCAAATTTTAGAGATTTAATCATGGTTTCCATAGCTTGGATTTTGTCTTGAAATAAACAATTCAAAGCTTGAATTAAATCTAAAATGGGTTGATTGGATGAAGGATTAAAATCAATAGAGTCATCGGATATACGATTGAAAATGGAACTTACTTGAGCAGGTGGCCTATCATGCGAGGGAGATACATAGTTTTGAGGGATTTTTGGAGAACATATTTACAAGATGGGTACATTTGAAGTAATTCATGCAAGGATATTAGAGGATTTTTAGGAGCCATGCGATAAAAATGAGGATCCAAGTGTATGATCACGAGTAGGGTTCACCAAATGATTTACTTTAATTTGAATTAAATCTAAGTATTGCAAAGTCACTATTGAAACAAATGATGTATACATGCAAAAATATAGAAATGACATAAACAAGCTAAGATGTAATATTTGAAACCCTAAGAAAATAAGAAGGAGAGAGGACTTAGTTGATTTACGCTTGATCTAAAACTGATATGGACCGGAAAAAGTGCTGAATAGGTTGGGAAATATCATAAATGCTTAGTATAAATTATGGAATGCAGGAATAAGGCCGTACATGGGCTCCCATGGAAGGATAGGGGTGTCTACGTGTTAAAGACTTCTTCTGGGAACTTGTGACTATGTAAATGATCAAAATATGGTTTTTACTATGTCGCAAGATCTTCATGGTTTCTTTCCGTTGACATATGAGAGTCACACAATGATCACCAAAGGTACCTGTAACCTAAAAAATAGAATTTCACCTACACAATCCCACAAATTGCATCGAACCTAAAAATAAAGATGTAATATGGGGAGTCAGAATAACCCAAACAAAGTCACCTCGAGAGTGAACTTATGACTGATCATTACATAAATCTCAAACTTCATTTAGTTCTAGTGAGTGTGTGTAGAGATTGTGACCTAGATGCCCTTGTGCAAGTTGCACCCGATAACAAGTTGTAGCTAAATGTAACAATGTAATAGAATGTGTGGATGGAATAGAATGAGCTTCCCATTTCTATGTTATGTATGTATAGTTATTTGCAACACTTATCCCTTGAATGGATTATAGATGGATGCCTTTGAATGTTTTAGGTTCCTTTTGGATGTAGGCTTAGGTGATGGTAATAATGCTCAATGCTTGGTGATTTATTTTGAACACATAACTATGTATTTATATTATTTCCTTGTTTGAATTTCATAATTGAAAACTAGAAGGCCCACCCATAAGTGAAAATTATTCCCAAAAGATAAAAGAGACCCAAAAGAAGCAAGTAAGGTAAGAAAGGGGTGGGGGTGCCCAAAGGGGACATGAGCACTGAGCGCTATTATCTTTAATTTGGGTGTCGAGTGTCTCAAGACATAAAAGATAAATCAGTAAAATACCTATTAGGATGTAGTGTGTGTAAGACCAAATAAAAGAAAAGAAAAAAGAAAAGAGGCCAAAGATATTTTTCAATTACTATTTTTCTAGCTTAGGAATCATATAAATTCTAGCATGCTTTTAGGACCTCGAAATGTACCCAAGTACGTGATTTTATGTCTACACTCTATGATGACATGAGACCAAAATATGTCTCATTATATCACCAAATAACATTCTTATTCTCTCTCTCAAAATAAAGCTTTCAAGTGAATTTAGATGTAGTTTTAATAACATATATCATATTTAAGGTAGAATATAGGATTTATCTTATCATCTCTTTAGAAATCTATTTGCAATCTAATTTTTTTATTTCTTGATATTTATTCTAAAGTTGGAATGCAATAGTGTGTAGAAAATAGGTCATAAGCAACTGTACTCCAAGTTCATAGATTACAGCTACCGAAAGTCTTCACACAACTATGGAAACGCCTAGTTATGGAAATTGTTCACACGGTATGGAAATGCCCACTACAAAAATTATTCATGTACCTACGTAAACACCGACTAGTGAAAGTATTTTGGTTTGTTCCAAAATAATGTAAAGGAGCACCGAACTATTTAGCCTACTCTTTGCTTCCACGTCATCAACCAAGAATATAGATCCAAACATGTGGCAATCCAAAGTCATGAATGCATGTGGCATTCCAAGAAGAATTCAAAGTCATGGACTTAGCACTCCTCCTTTTATCTCCATGTTTCAAGGATGAGAAAATGGTGGAATAGTATTAGGAATGTTGAATAAGTACTCTCCCACTTTGTGTTCCTAGATTAAAGGGATGAGTTGTAGAAATATTCTCCATGATAAGTGGGTTGTTGTAGTCAAGTTTGTTTAGTATTTATTGCTTTGAATAAATCCGCCCAAGAATAGGTAGTTAGTTCTTGGAGTGTGGACCAAGTAAACTAGGAGTAATGTCTATAAATACCTCTTCCATATATTTGGAAAAGGGGGCATATTTTGTAAATCAGTTTTGAATCAATACAAGTATAGTTTTAAAAGTTAATTGTAGTTTCTCCAAATCCAAAGGGAAGAGAATGGCCAAAAGCCGCTCTTCCCAAGGAGGAGGATTTTTCTGTTATTTCTTAGCATAGTTTATTTACTGCAGATTTATTTCAGTAGTTTAGTTGTTGTGTGTTTCTTTTTCATGCATGTTTAATTTTTGTATGTTTTCTTAGGAAGAAGTATTGTTGAATAAGATTTTCCTTTCTCCTTTTGCATATAGCTTTAGACACCGCCTTGGTTATAATGACACCAACTTGTCTATGAGTTAGTTAAATGACTGGTAATACAATGACCCATCTTTATATGCATGGAACCAATTTTATTCCTTTATTTTATAAACATCACTAAATTGATTAAAAATAAGTTTAAAATCTCTAAATATTTGAATATGGTGTATTTAGAGAGTGGGCTACGAGAGGTCAAGTATAAGTGATTCATACTCCACAATGTTATTTGTGTAGGAAAATCCTAAGTGGTAAGCAAGGGGCATGGGCTTGCCATACGACATGATGAGAATAATGTGAGCCCCAAATTTTATGGCACAACGAGAACCATAAAATGCATAATACATACTTCAAGTCAATATTGTAAGTAGTATAGTCATCACGAAAATTGTTGAAAATTGGAGAATGGTAATTTACTAGGGCTATATCTAGAAGATCAATGATAAATTTCCCTTTTATTGACTTTTGGGAATGAAATTGAGATCACATTTAGTAAGAAACATTACCTATTGGGATAAATGGTCTGATAAATGCATTTGGTAAAGCAAATACCACAATGGGTCCACTTTAGTAATAACATGAATTTCTACATTTATCATGTAGTGACGTAGCTTGTCTGTGACATAAAAAGTCCTAAGAAAAGTTTCTCAATATAACTATAATTGTATACATATGATAACAATGTGTGATTAATTTAGTAGACAAAACATTCTTGACATGCACCATCATGTTGAGTAAGTAAGGTACCAAAAACATGGAAGGTCATGGAAATGTATAAAAGTAACGGCCGCTCCTGGGACCATAGGTATCAAGACCGGTGGTTGGAGAAAATAAGATTTAATGACATCAAAGGCTTGCTAACATGTCTCATCCCATAAAAACTTAGTATATTTTTTCATTAATCATATAAATTGTTGGGTTTTATTAGCAAGTTGCAGTAAGATGAATCAGAGGATAGCTTGAATTTTTCCTTGTAATTAAAAAATTTGGTGAAGGTGAGGTATATCTATAATGACGTGAATATTTTATGGGTTAATTTTGATACCTCATTTTGATATGATGTATCATAGTATCTTCCTAGTAGTGACACCAAAGACATTTTTTAGGTGGTTCCTTACATTATACTACCTCAAATGTGTGAAGAGTGTTTGGAGATCTTGAGCATGGTCAACACGATGCTTTGAATTTTTGAGTATGTCATCAACATAGTCCTTAATGATTTTATGAATATAATCGTGAAATATATGATTAATGACACGTTGGTAGGTGGCTCCAACGTTATTGAGGCTAAAAGGCATAATAATATAGCAAAAGGTTCCCCATGGGGTAGTGAAAGATGTCTTTTCTTGATCGGCAGGGTTAATTTTAATCTGATTATAGCCCAAAATCCATCCATGAATGAAAGCATGTCATGACTAGCAAATGGAGTCAACAACTATGTCAATAAGTGGCAAAGGAAAACTATCTTTAGGGAATGATTTGTTAAGATCACATAAATTGGTGTAAAACAGATTTGGCCATTAGGTTTCATTACCCAAATGATATTGGAAACCCATTATGGATAGTCAATAACTAGGATAAATCCAACATCCAATAGTCATCGTATTTCTTCTTTAACCAATAAGGTCACACGAGGGTGCATCTTATGAATTTTTGTTGTACTAGTTTAGTACCCTTGTGGAGCATGATGTTGTGCATGGCCACCAAAGGGTCAATGATATGCATGTCATTTCAGAAGTGCCATGTAAATAGATATGAAAAATCCTTAAAGACTTGTTTAGTATTATTTTTATCAAGATCACTAAGAAACACAAAAAAATAACCAAGTGGGAGTCATTAGTGATACCAAGGTTATATGGGTTGGTCTCTTTGGTAAGCAGGTGGGTCGGTCCTTAATGTAGGGTTTCATTGGAATAGTGTCGGGTGTAATTATGTCAATATTAATAGGGTCACTTTGGCCAAAGTAAGCTATGTTGTGCAATGCGCTGGGCAAACTATTTTTTTATGAAAGTGGGGGATGCTTCTTGTAAGCCCCTATGTATTCAAGGAGTACCTCAACATCAAGAAACTCATTAAAGATAGGTAATTCTAGAGAGGTGGTACCTTAAATAAGGTGTAGGTGACCAACTAAAGCTTGTATGTAGAAGAAGCATTACATACATCCTAAAGTGACTTAGTGGGAAGAAAACATAAGGCCGAGAGAGAGGGATTGAGAATGATAAGGAATATAACCAATTCCATCCTTATCAAGGTGTGTGGGAAGGGATACATATTTGGGGATGCCCGACCATCTCTCGTTAAGATCATGCTTGGAAAATTTGTGTTGTAACAAATATTTATAACCAAGACCATATGTATTGTAGTCAACAATATGATTTTTGGGCCTTAACAATGTGGGTATGTGGATTCTCATGCTCAACAATAGTGCAAAAGTGAAGGGTGATGGATCAACTAAAACATCATACATTACTCCATGGTATAAATTTTTAACCCGTGCATGTGGAATAGAGGGAACAACATGCACAACACACAACTAAGGTCAACCTATAAGAATATTATAATTGAGATTATTAGGCATGTTGGAAGCACAATGGACTGAGAGGGGGGATGAATAAGTCCTTACAAAATTATTCAATTTCAGATTGCTTACTTAGATCACAAACCACTTATCCAATTATTAATGTGTGCACAATATCAAATACCAAACATGCATTCAACCATGAACAAGGAAATCAAAACCATAACACAATATATAAGTGGGAAACCCTCATGGGGAAGAAAACCCACTAAAAAAATCTTTATATTGATATGTTTTAAATTTAGTGAGACGCCAACCCCATAAGGAGCACCAACCCCTAGTTTAATAGAGCTAAAACCCTACAATGAACACCACCCCAAAGTTTTTGAAGCACCAAATCCATAAGAAGGCTACAACCCTCCAATATGATCAATCACCCACTCAACCACCTTATGAAGAATATCTTAGAAGTATTACACGCCAAAATGATAGAGATCACAAATTCAACTCACACTCTTGCAAACCCTTGTTCAAACCCTAGGTCTTCAAACTTGCTCTTTATTCACTTCTAAATTCATAAAACCTTTGAAACATGCTTGATTTCATACTTTAACCTGTTACACACTTAATCAACTCTCAAATCATGCTCACACACTCACAAAAATCTCACACCCATGTCACACTTTTTGTACACACTCCACTAGTTCAACTTTGTACCCAAAACATCACTTTTATAGCATCTCCTTGATTCAAATTCAAAAGAGGTAGGTTTCCCTCCTTTAGTTTAACCACATCATCTTAAAAACATCCCATATGAATCACCACAACAGTCACATGACCCAAGTAGGTCGGCCTAGCCAAAACCACTTATCATGCACCAACAATCATCAAAATCCCATCACTACAATGAGAAAATTCCCCTCATACAATTTTTTTTTTTATTAAAGCTTTGAAAATCACCACACATGAGTAATATGGAATTTAAACATCATCCATGGTCACAATTTACACGAAATAATCAAATTATTTCATTTAATGGGCCCACTGGCTCATTTCTTTCACAAATTATTTGTTTATGTTATCGCCAAATCACCGCACCCCCCGAATGCCCAAAATGTGAACATGAAATTTGGTGTGATTGGGTAACATGGGATCACCTCTCAAGCTATGGGACTTGGGCTTGAGGTGAACCTTCGGAGAATTATGGCTTCCTCTTCCTAAACTAAGCACTACACTACTCCTAATGCAATAAAAACAGCTACCTAGACCTATACTACATTTCAAGAGGATTAGGAGAGATATTTGCAAGAAATAAAACCTAAATTAGAAGTGGTGATGCACCAAGAAAGGGTTTTGCTAGACAAAATTCTGGCTTGCCAATGAAGAAATATGAACATGGGAAGAATGAACATGCATTACAAACCCAACTGCATACAATACTCCATTCCCAGATAAGCACAATAACCTCCAAAACTTGTAAAGGAAACATTGGTTGCACAGTTCACCTACAAACATGAGAGAGGCAAATAGAAGCAGAAAAATTATGTAAGGACATATAATTGATCACAAAACATTATTTCCATTACTTCAAGCACTTGCGACAAAGTGCATCATTACAAAGAGGGAAAGACATACACCTTTGCCATTACAATTTTAGAAGAAATTCTTAAGAGCCTGCAAATTCACAATAACTCAGCTTGTGAAGAGAGGGGAAGCTTGGAAAATGTCTAACCTCCTTTGGAAATGAGCACCCCTTTACATTTATAGAAATTTTTTAGTTTTTGAGAGAAAGAGGGAAGAATCCTAAAAACTAGGCAAAAATGTAGCTAAATGGGTCAACCATGCTTGCTTCATTAATTACACATTCACCTTGCTATCTTGTATTTTGGAACACTAAAAACTCTAAAAATCCATCTCCCGATGGTTGCATGGTGTTGATCTTGTTTTCCTAATTCCAACGACAATAATTTTGTGGAAAACAGACAATTAGGGAGGAAGTTATGGCTTGTTGAGCAAACGTTACTTTTTGGGTATTTTGGGCATTATACTCCATTAGCTCTCTAATAATTTTTTGAGATGCTTAATAAATTAAAATATTGAATTTTATTCAAAATTTTAAATTTTACCTTTAATGTAAAATAATATTTTAATAAATTTTGGAATTCATCTTTTAATTCCTCATGCTACCCCTGGGTAAAAATTGGATAAGAGGGGTTTAAGTGTACTAATTAGGTAAATGGCTTATCTTGCATTTTCATCCAACTCCGTTCTGGATTAATTGGCTCTCGAGTTTAACTCGGTGGACTTTCCATTTAAATTTCCCCACCGTATTGTGTTGGATATGTCACTTTCATTGAAAATTTGGCCGCTTTGCACGTTGAAACCCATCAAACCCGACGTTACCTCAACAAATTCCTTGTAAACCATTCCGTCCTCACCCAATGATCGAGCAACTCAAAGCATTGAATCTGGTCTCCAATGACATGTGTTTTTCGACTAACTCATCATCATAACATGACCACTCATCAACTATTGTAGGAGTTACTTTGACACAACCTCACACTAACACGTGTTTTGTAAAATGAAGCCCGAATGACATGAGTCACCGCCCAAACATTGACTCGAAACAACTCCAAAATGGATTGAACCTCCGAATTTTAGAGTTTCGGGATTTCAAGCTTCAAAATTTTCATTGAAATTTTTCCAACTCGGCACATAAATATTTGAACTCCAAAATCTTTAGCTCGAAATGTGAAATGGGTACGTCTAAAAAATTGAGGACTCACCACACACTTCGACATTGGGACTTGACCATCCTCCATCCAATTTGCTTAGAAGTATCCAAACTCCTCCATTCCAGATACCCAAAATGTCGAGCCATCCAACCCCTTTAGACTTTCGAATCCAGTCAATAATTGACATGTCGAGCTCTCATCATTTTGAAACCTCCGAATCCTAACTACTTTTTCTTTACCCACACAGCTCTAAGATTTCACCTTGGCTTTAGCCTCCACAAGCCCCCACTTGAAAGCATGCAATGTATTTGAGTTAGCTGAGCCTGAACTACTCTCTCCATATATCACTCGACTCCCCATTATCTTGGGTCTTTAATATATTCTCCACCAAGATCTTCCTCCTGAAAATGCATTGGCTATAGCTTGAATGCCTCGAGTTCTCCATTGCATCATTTCATTGCCAACTTGACTCCACCGAGTCCCCTCACCGAGTTCTAAACAAAACCTGTCCATCCCTTCTCCTCGGTGTTCAAATCGCTCCTTAATGGAAACCTCATCTTCCTCACCATGCCTCCGAAATAACAACCATTGAAAGTTTGAACTCGAGATATCCCCAGAAAAAACCACCTCTCGCATGCTTCAAAACTGAAAAAACATCCCATAAATATGCAGATCCAATGTGTTCCAACTTCGAGCTCCAAAAACATCAATGCCTCACTTAGTCTCCTAAACGATTCTCGAGCTTCATTCATTCATGCAAGCATTAACTCGTCGTCCGTAACCAATTTCTCTGATGAGTTACTCACTACACCGAGACTCCAAAGTTCATTGTTCCTATTGATTCATACACTGAGTCATTACCTGTGTAGCCCGATACTCCCTCTTGGGTCCTGACATGACTTAAACCATCCTTCAAGCCAACTTGATTCACTACATAGCCCCACCTTGATTGAAGAGTTTGACTTCACATTTTTCAACCTAACTCACATGAGTTGCAAAAGAGCTCGATCCCAGTCCATGATGAGATCCGAATAACCCATTCAAATGCCATTCCCTTGACCATTTGACCCAATCCTAAAATGAACTCACTCAAACCATTTACAAACTTGGTTTACAATAGAGTTACCTCAGCTCACCCCTTAGCTCGTCGAGTTGTTTCAAGCTCATGCTCATTGACCCTCTAAGCCTGATTTTGAGACAAGTTTCGACTATCTTAGGATTTTCCCTTAAACTAGGGAGTGATTGAAGCACAACAAGGCTCCTCAAACATAATTTCTCAATTTTGATAACTTTTTTTCCCTCATTTGAATGAAAAGGGGGCCACAGATGTCAATTTTCTTGCCCTGAGCAAACTTTGAGCTTCCAAAACCCGGGGAAGGAAAAATAGTAAAAATGATCATAGATCCTCCTGCACCACCATAAACGTTCTCAAAACACAATTTTTTTTTCCTGTAGGCCCAAATTTCTTCTCGTGAAGCCCTTTTCCTGTTCTTGGTACAATGGTTCCCATTTTCCAAATTTTTTTCCCAAGGGGGTAAAATTGAATAACAGCTTCAAGCACCATGTTTCTAATTTTTTGCCTCAATACCATCCAAAATGATCTCAACTATGGAATATGACATCTCAATGGGATTACCAGAACTTGTAGAAAAATTCTAAACAAGTTAGACACCATGAAATAGCCATATGCTCAAACCACATCAACTTTTGTCTTCACTAAAACAAGTCATCGAAGAAGTGGTTTTACTAATGCAACTTGTTTGCACCCTTGTAGAGACTTTCAAGACCTCTAAATGAATTCAATAGATGAAAAATTCATACTTATTTACTTTCCAGTGTGTCAAGAAAGGATCACCCAAGATATTTCATGCTCCAACCAACTCAATCTTTTAGGAAAAGTAGTCCTGTCTTGAAAATCAAGAAACCTTCTTGCTTAAAAAATGACCTGGAAACCTCATAAAATCAACTCATAATGACACAAAAATTATACCACAATAAATATATTTGAATTAAATTTCTAGAACATATAATAACTCCTAACTCTAAGTGGAAGGCCTTTAACCAAGATGATCTCTGCAAACTCCATGAAATTGCCCCAAAATTGCCCTTTGACCAGTCAACATAAAATTTGACCATTTAACCGCATCACCATGATCTAAAAACATGTGGAAATCAAAAAAACTCACATACATCACATAATTCATTTATTTTGTAACTCCTTTGGAAAACCTTGTCCCAAACTGAAATTCTTCATAAATTGACCTATTTGAGTGGGGTCCACTCATCACCACAACTCTACCATACCTTTTGGAAACCTAGAGGAGTTATATACATTTTAAAATAATCACACATGTAATAGTAAGAAATTCTATCCATTTAGGAGTAATTTATCTCCTACCACTTTTGAGCTAAGGTTTCAAACACATAAAAGTTGTTTACCTTCTTAACATTTGTTCATAAAAATGATGATGAAATGACCTCATTATTTTTGTGAAACCTTATAGAATCAATTTAGAAACATCCTTAAAAGCCACAAGGTCCCATGAAAAGCACACAATTTAGGGTGAGCATCAAATACCCAATTTGAGCTGGAAATGACCTTGTTCTTGACCCTATTTCACCAAAACTGACATAACATGCAAAATACTCATCATGGAAACCTAAAATTTTTCCCACACAACATGACACACCCTAATAACATATCCAATCATCACCATGTCACAAAATATCTCTCCATATTCCATCCCTATCTCATTTGCATAGCTATCCCTTAGGGTTTTACATTGTAAAGGCTAGGGTCAACTGAAATAACCATCATAACATCATCATGAAAACTCTCTAAAATTGTCCTAACATACTTGGTACATCATGAAAAATCCTACATGCATCCATGAGCTCATATGGCTCCACAACTCATCCTCATGCCTTCTAACAACCATACCTGGTCCAAATGAGCACCTGAAACATGGTCACCAACCTATATCTATGCACCTGAAACTCATGTGAGTGCCCAAGAACTCTCAAAACATTCTCTCCATCATGCCAAAATGCTTCTAAAGTCACCAAGAAGCTCTCCAACCTCATGCACCATCACCTAGGCTAGCTAGGTCACTGAATAGGCTTGCAAGAACAAGCAATTCTCACTTGAATCAACATATGCATAACCAGAACATACCTGAATCTCCATGTCATCATCACTCTAAACATCATCTGACTCCACTCCATCATCCACTTTTTCATTAATGGGTTTTACATCAATGACAACACCTAAACCACAACATGCCAACAATCTCCCCTTTGTCATTGATGGAAAACCACTTAAACTTCTCCCCTTTTTACATTAATGAAAAGGACATACCTATACCAACATATTATTCACATTTCTTAGCTTCATAGGATCATATTTTGGTTGGAAACATCAACCAAAGGTCTCATTCTAGCTCAAAACTTGAGATTCTTCACAAAATTTGATTTTTAGCCATTTTTCAAGCATGAAACACACTACTCCCCTGGGAAAAGCACATACAACACCTAAACATGCCAATAATCATGAATAAAACAATCATCATACCTTTACTTTGAGAAATCATCATCCATCCACCTTCTAAGCATGTAAAAACTTGTTTCATTTCACCACAAACTTTGTTTTTACCTTCAAGACCATCAGAAAACATTGTAATGACCATATACCTGAAGCATACACCATGTGAATCATGCCAACAATGATGCATAAGAGCTAAAAAAATATCCTACCTTACCTTCATTCTTGGGCTAAATCAACTTTCAAGAAAAAATTTGACTTATCTCTTATCATTTTTGACTCTCAAACCATCTTAAGGGATGAGATCCTTGTTCTAATCATCTTAGTGCAATTTCAACCAACTTTGGTGAGCTCAAGAACACCATACACACCATGACAATTCATTTCAAAACTCCCCTAGATTATGACATTCATTCTAGTAGAAAAACACAAAAATTTTGACTCTTACCTACCTTGCATTGAGAATGAGAACACTTCAACCACTTGCACCCATTCCTAAAGCCATTTTTAGTCTTTAGCCATTCATATTTGGATGAGATAATGCAAATTTGAATCCTAACATTATTCCTTTGAAGAGAAAACAACCAAAATCATACCATTATGCCTTGAAAATCATCAATGCCACCTCTCTAGAAAAAATACACATATCCATCCACATTTTTGAGATCATACACACACTCATTCACCTATGTAACATCTTTTTAACAAACTATCATCAAAGCACCAATTATCTTAAAATATAGATCTTAAATTTATCATTTTCATATTCAATTTAGCACATGAAATACTCATGAATATAATTTCTATCTCCCCTGACAAACTTTTAGATCTTATATAAACATTATGAACTTCATTTTAACTTCAAAAATATTATCATCAATCACAAATCATACCTTATAGACATGTACATCAAATATAATGGTCATTCAAAGGACCATTCAGAACACATCTTAAACACACATTCTTGGCTCTTTCTAAGATGATATCATTCAATTATAAATCACATTGGTCACACACATATATTACTATAACACATACAACCATATACTTAATTCAAACATTCATACTTTTACCTTTTCATGTCATATAGCACTCTTCATACATCATCTTTTACCTGTACACATCTTCTAATATTATCTTTGACTCATCATAAATGAATATACACACATAACTACCATCTCTAAGAACACCTTTTTTTTATAACTTAACTTCTAGAGACTCATAACACCTTCACACATGCATATATATTAATTTACAAGCTTAGAATCATCAAAAATTTTGCAAACTTAAACTCTAAACATTCCTGTAGATGCACAAAAATAGATAAACGAGCACACATTGTGTTCTTGATCCACATTCTTCTTATTGAGATTCTTCACCAGATTTCATGATGATATGATACATGAAAAATACCTACTTTAATAGAACTCATGATAAAATCTCAAACCATTAACTCATGTACAAGCACAAGAAGAACTCATAAGAAACCAAAAAGTGACTACAAGCCATACCATACCATCAAGACACAACTCATGATGCTTCATGAGTACATAAGATCAAAAACCACCACAATTTGACATTTACCTTCTACCATCCATCATATTACACTCATTCAATGACTTTTTACATTCTTATACATGTCTTATAAGCTCTGAGAATCAATCATAAAATTCACTTCACCTTCTTTTCATCATCATGCCAAATACACACACAACCTACTATCCTACTAGTTAAATCAATGAAAACACATAAATTTTGATGACAAAAACTTTCATGATGAAATATACTATTTAAATACCCATTTGGCCATAATATTACCTCCATAAACCTTGAATCATGCTCATGAAGACAACTTACCTAGTTTGCACTTTCTTCCTTTAGCAATTAGGCCTTTTGCATTCTCACATTGTTAAAATTCAACTATATTCATGTCAAGAAACCCATTAAATTTTGACTTTTAGGATCTAAAACCACTTGAATCATGAATAAATATTGTATAGATGATTTGTCCAAATTTTTGGCTTTGGAATCCACCATTTTACCACCAAAACACATTTTTCCTTTCATACCACTCAAATGAGAACACTTTAAAAACTATTTAGAAGAGAAACTTCAAAAATGCACACAAATTTTTTATTTCAAGAGCTCAAACTTGACCACAACAACATTGTAATAACACTCTCCTAACATCTTGAGTAATTTTTTCATGATTTGGATGAATAACATTTTATTACCTGAATCCACCTTGGTTTGCACTTAAACTCACTCTTGAATGAACCACACCATCACATATAGACCATATTTGAGTGATGGTCTGATCAAGTCATCATTTTTTGATGACACTTATCCATTTCAAAAAATTCATATCAATATATTAAATAACTTTGACATCATGATAACACATCCATATAAAAATAACCATGAACATTTGGACTTAGACACACCTAGATGACAAAATGACAGACACCAAAGAAGAATGAGACTTTTATGACTTTTGACACCTTCACACATGAACTTTTTGAGACCACTTTCATAGCTTCACACACATCATACATACTTAAACACACTTGATTCAAGCACTTTACAACTTATGAAAACTCATGACACTCATTTGATCATTTTGACTCATAATGAGACTCATGAGATACCACAGACCATAGACAACACACAGACAATCTAGTAACAATTAGCTCACCAACTCAGAACAAAGAAGACTTATGAATGAATGACATGACATAAAAACCTCTTATGAGACATCAACATGACTCTTTACACACTAAGTCAGTCATATCAAATAAAAAAATTCACCATGATAATACAAACTTAGACTTCAAGACACAAACATACACAAAAAGACTAACAAGACATATATTTTGACATTTACAACATGAACAAACCATATGAACCATAAGAACATGCTTAAATGACTTGAAATGACATACCTTGACATCATGGAGGAGATACACACACACAGACTAGACAACTCCCCCTCACTCCAATGCTTCATATGAATTGATATACCTCTAAGAAGCATAGTAGAGGCATATGAATACCATGAAGACCTAAAAGAAGGTCTTGAAGAGGTCCCAAGCCCTCTTAGACACACTGTAGAACTCCTTCTTCTTCTTCTTTGATATGAACTCTAAATTATACCTTTCCTTTCCTTCCATCAAATCTAGCTTTTGATGAAACACCATGATCTCTTCTAGGCTCCCACATTCTTTCTTTGACTATTATTCATGCATTCTAGGCCTTTGAAAGCCACTTCCTTGCACTCTAGGACCTAAACTCTTATTTTTTTTCCTTGAATAACCATGATAAAGTTTATTACAACACATGACCAACTCATTACAATTATAACATACCATAATAACTCTTCCTTGTAACCATCAACATGACTAGATGAATCATCAAAAAAACTGAGCAACATGACCTACCTCATTGCACTTGTAGCATACCACATTCTTAGCATATTCACTCTATTGTCTCTCCATGGATGATCATATCTCTAATACCTTCTACACTCTTTTTCCCTATGACCAAATGCATTACAAGTATAACAATATCCATTGAAAGTTCTTTCATACCTTGAGGCATTAGGTTGCCTAATAGGCTTGGTCTTCTCATTTTCCTTGATGAACACCTTCTTTATTTTCTTCCTTGATGCTAGGTTCACCTACTTTCTTTTGAAAACAGGTCATTTCTTCTTGCTTAACTTATTTTCTTTTGATTCCTAAAATTTGAAACCCAAACCATCTCTATCACTTGCAACTTTTTGATTTCTCAAGAGATCATCAAGATCCTTGGAATTTTCTTCAAATTTTGAAAATGATATATTTTTTTACCTTACCTCTGCATGCTCATCCGATAGCTCCTTCTATATCTTCTTAATGACTTCACACTTTCTTTAGATTAAAATTAAGAAAGATACATTTACTCATTTTTCTTTTCTATTTTTACAATTTCATCAAGCTTTTTTTTCAAGTAATACCCCAATGCTTTTCTTCTAGTTCCTGAAATTTTTTCATATTCCTTGACTTGATTTCAATTTTTATTTTCTTTTTCAACATGCTTTAGCTCTCTTTGAACACCAACTCAAGATCATCTTTGATCATCTTCTTCATCTTCAAAACCTTGCAATAACCTGATATAAAATCACCTAAAAGAAGAATCACCACTAGAGGATCTCATAGCTTCTTTTTTGTCATAAAAAACCTCATTTCCTATACATCTTTGTGATCTGATTCAAATTCAGAATGAAGATCCATCAATCTTCACTACTTCACTTCAAAAGAGAATTCAGGCCTCTTCCTTAGTATAAAACTCTTCTTACCCTTCTTCTTATAATCAAACTTCTTGAATTCTTTCTTCTCTTTACCATACTTCTGATTTTTCTTCTCATGATCACTTTCATGATCATCATTTTCCTTCTTATCATTCTATGAGGACACTTAGTAGAAAAATGACCTACTTTACCACAAATAAAACATTTGAAAGGAATTTTACCCTTGTACTTACCAGTTCCAACATTCATCCTTCTAGCAACCATGGAAAATAGTTCTTCATCATCTAGCTCATGAGCAACATCATCAACCTTTACCTTCTTATCCTTTTCTTCTTTTCAACTTTGAAAGTTATCTCTTTCTTGGTTGGTTTGGATTCCATCACCCTCATCTCATATAAGTCAAAGTACCATGTAACTCATCCATCTTCAAAGTAGTCAAATCCTTTGCCTCTTCAATAGCAGATACTTTAGAATCAAACTAGGAGTTAGTGACCTCAAAACCTTTTGAACAACAACTTCTTATTTCACATCTTCTCCTAACCCTTTCATGTTATTGACAACCTTGTCAACTCTAAGAAGATATGCAACAATAGACTCATTATCATTCATCTTAAGACTCTCAAACTGATTTCTAAAAGTTTGAAGCTTAAAATTTTACCTTTGAGTCACCTTCATACAAAACTTGAAGTTTCTCCCATGCTTTCTTTTTTTGATTTGCAATGCATTACCTTTCCCATCTCAGATTCTCCAAGACCACATATGATAGCATTAAAAGGCCTTGAATTTTCATCACATGCCTTCTTTTCTGCTATACTAGTAGGAGGAGGACAGGAGGAGTAGTATACCATCTTCCACAACTTTCCAAACATCAAACCCTAGAGACATAATATGAGTCTTCATCCTCAAACTCCAAAAATCATAGTTTGTTCCATCAAACAATGGTACCTTTACTAGTAGAGGAACCACTCACCATTTTTTGCTTCAAGGATCTCCTTTCAAGTGATCAAACTTCTCCAAAAGGACCTACTCTGATACCAATTTTTGGAAGAAAAATGGAGAGGGGGGTGAATCAGTCCTTACAAAATTAATTCAATTTCAGATTACTTATTAAATCACAAAACCACTTATCCAACCATTAATGTGTGCACAATATCAAATACCATACATGCAATGAACCATGAACAAGAGAAATCAACAAAATAACACAAGATATAAGTGGGAAAACCTCATGGGGAAGAAAACCCACTGAAACACAATATTTATATTGATATGTTTCAAATTTAGTGAGGCACCAACCCCACAAGGAGCACCAACCCTAGTTTAGTAGAGCTATAACCCTACAAGGAACATCAACCCCTAGTTTTGTGAAGCACCAACTCCACAAGGAGGCTAAAACCCCCAAGATGATCAAAAAAAACTCAAATCCACATTATGATGAATATATATGATATGTATTTTTTCTACCACAACTGATAGAGATCACAAATTCAGCTCACACACTTCAAACCCTTGTTCAAACCCTAGGTCTTCAAACTTTCACAAACTAGCACTTTCTTCACTTCTAAAAAGCATCAAACCTTACACACACACTTGATTTCATTATTCAACCTATCACACACTTGATCATATCTCAAATCATTCTCACACACCTAAAAAAATCACACCTAGGTCACACTTTTTGCACACACTCAACTAGTTCAAAAACACCCAAAACATCACTTTTATAAGCATCTCCTTGATTAAAATTCAAAATAGGCTGGTTTCCCTCCTTTATTTCAACCATTATAATCTTAAAAAATCCCATATGAATCATCACAATAGTCACATATGACCCAAGTAGGTCGGCCTAGCAAAAACCACTCATCATGCACCAAAAATCCTCAAAACCCCATCACTAGAATGAGAAAAATTCCCTCACACCAAAATATTTTTATTAAAGCTCTAAAAATCACCACACATGAGTAATATGAAATTTAAACATCATCCATGGTCTCAATTTACATACTTGAACCAATCAAATTATTTCATTTAATGGGCCCATTGGCTCATTACCTTCTCAAAAAAATTGTTTCCAACAACAACCTGATTTCTACCTTTGGGCCTCAGATCACCCAAGATGAACTCAAATATGGCATGTGACCACTAAATGGAAATAAAATAAATTTATAACACTTATAAACAAGTTATACACTCATGAAACATCCATATGTTCAAACCACATCAACTTTTGTCTTCACCAAAACAAGCTGCCCAAAAAGTAGTTTTACAAACACAACTATTTTTCACCATTTTGACACTTTAAAGACCTAAAATGGATTAAATGGATGAAAAATTCATCCTATTCACTTTATAGGTGATATAAAGCATCACACTCAATCCATTTCATGCATCTAACCAACTCAATCTTTCAAAAAATAGTCATGTCTAAAAAGCAAGAAACCTTCTTGCTCACAAACTGACCTAGAAACCACATAAAATAAACTCATCATGACAAAAATTATACCATTGGAAATATATCTAAATTAAATTTCCATAACATATTATAACTCCTTCCAAACTCCAAGTGGAAGGCCTTCAACCAAGTTGATCTCTACAAACTACCTGAAACTGCCCCAAAACTGCCCTTTGACTAGTCAACATAAATGAAGCATACTTGACCATTTAACTACATCACCATGACCTAAAAAATATCATGGAAATCAATAAAAAAACTCACATACATCACATAATTATCATTTAGTTTACAACTCCTTTGGACAACCTTGTCCCAAAACTGAACTTCTTTAGAAATAAACTGACTATTTGAGTGGGGTCCACTCATCACCAAAACCTATACCATACCTTTCTGGAAACCAAAGGAGTATTATACATGTTCCAATCATCATCCATGCACTAGAAAGAAATTATATCCACTTAGGAGCAATTTCTCTCCTATAAACTTTTGAGCTAGGGTTTCAAACACATAAAGAGTTGTTTACCTTCTTAACATTCATTCATAAAAATGTGACAATGAAATGACCTAATTATTTTTGTGAAACCTTATAGAATCAATTTAGAAACATCCTGAAAGCCACAAGGTCCCATAAAGCACAAAATTTAGGGTGAGCATCAAAATACCTAATTCAAGCTGGAAATGACCTTGTTCTTGACCATGTTTCACCAAAACTGACATAACATGCAAAATACTCATCATGAAAACCTAAATTTTTTCCCATAGAACCATGACACACCCTAAATACATATCCAATCATCACCATGTCACAAATAATTCTCCATATCTCTATCCTATCTCATTTTCATAGCTATCCCTTAGGGTTTTGCACTATAAAGGCTAGGGTCAACTAAAACAACCTCATAAAGCATCATGGAAACTCTCAAAAAGGTCCTAAAATATATAGTGCATCATGAATCAACTTCCTACATGCATCCATGAGCTCACATGGCTCCACAAGTTATCCACATGCCTTTTAATAGCCATACCTGATCCAAATGAGATCATAGTATATAGGGGTAAATTTTTTTATTGCTCATATACCCCTATAGGAATTTTATCATTCTACTCCACATATATTATCAATTTTAATGAAATTCAATGTAAAAAAAACACATACACACTACAAAATAAAATTGATAACGGAGTTCGAGCAATGCCTACGTCTCTAGGTTCATATGAACCAATTCATTACACTTCTGAGTTGTAAACTAGTACAAACATACAATGAAGTGATGAACCTAGATGAGGATACCAGTGAACATATCTGATCTGATAACCTATAATGATAGTTTATAAAGGGATTCCACCCATATGATAGTTGTATAGGGATTCTACCCAATTGATAGTTTTATAGGGATTCCGCGAGTGATAGTTTTATAGGGATTCCACCCAATGATAGTTAATAGGGATTCCACCCTAATGATCACATACCTAGCTGATTACCCATGAATTAGAACCAGATAAAGAAAGATGACCACCGATCCAGTTGGTTCAATATGAATCCAAACCAGAACAAGATGAAGAAAATATCTCCTCCAAGTCCACCGAGTAGTAACACCCAATGTATCGAGGTCATGTTACAAAAGTATGAGTCTCCAAATAGTCTTCCTTGATGAGAGGTACGCTTGACAAAGACTCCAAATGGATTCCAAATGTTGATATGACTTCTATAGATTAAAATGGTGTCAAAACTCCTCCAAATTAGGAAAACAATACCACCATTAGGAGCATGGGGAAATTATGTACATTTTCCCTTTTTACACTAAAGGCTCATTTTGCCATTTACTCCCTGAAAAATGATTATATATAAAATTGCCCCTTTTAGGTCTATGGTTTTGCCTGACTTTGATGCCAAACAAATAACCCAAGATCCCTTTTATAGCTTGTCAAGCTACGATGGCACGGTGGTGAGGCATTAAAGTTTTTAAATGTGCGGTGGGGTTCAATTCTCCCACCAACCCTTCCCCACTGCTATAAGCGTTATTAAGGATTTTTGTTAATATTTTTAACGGTCCACATTAACAAGCCATATTTATGTGGCTCTTCCTTTTTACATGGTCCTCTTTTATTTTACCATCCCCGCTTCCCAATTGCCACGTGGGTCTTGATTGACTGGCCGTTTTACTTTATCCACCATCCCACTTTCCACGTGGGCTCCCACGGTGAACACATTACTTTAATCCCACATGCATGAGTCTATAACCTACATTATTCTTTTAAAAAGGCCCAACTGCCCATATCACCACCTGGCTGTGGCCTCACCAATATTGTTTTTCCACATGAATGCTTGGGCGGTGAGAATATTAAATGGCCAAGCTATGTGGGTAATGCCCAAGTATGAAGGGTTGGTGGTGATGTAGGTAGGGTACTACATGGGTAGAGCACCGTGGTATGATATGTGGCACAAGGTGGGTTGAGTTGCCTAAGTGATCCGGCCGTGTTGGATATATGTGCAAAGCTTGAATGTAGAACATAGATCAATTCTCCAATATAATGCAAAACCTAAACATAGAGTTGAATGAATAGATTTTCGAGCTATGTAGAACTCACCCACACCATATGGACTCATTCTCACGAGTTGGCCAATATCAAACCAAGTTGGCTCGGTATAATTGAACTATCATCATGGTGGTAGGCCACCTACCATGTGGTGAAATACAATGCGATGGAAAAGGCACCCCTCAATGAAAAGAGTGTGCTTTGAACTTGGCCGAGGGCCCTAAGTGAGTAAAAAGTAGGGTCCACCCATCCGAATACAATTTTCAAATACCAAAGCATCAAAAACAACATTTTTCTTTTGCTCGGTTGAATGTACTTTACTTTTGCCACGTGTCACTGCCACATTGGTCAGTTGACCCTGTAGAGTCTAAATGTTGACCAAAATTTGACCGGTTGTATCTTGAGCATATAATATCCATTTTCTGTGTTCTAGGTACCTACAAAAATATCATTAAATAATCTACCACTCTATAATGGTTTAGGGAGCTTTAGGGAACTCCTAGATGTCCCAAAATTTCCTCTGGTTAACACCTACCCTGTGAGAAGGACTTTTTTTCCACAAAAATCTTGTGAATCCCAAACCCGGTGTTGATGAGAAGGGAGTTACGCAAAGATAATGCTATTCCATGATCAGAAAAATGATGGCTTGATCTTAGGACATGTGGCTTTTGTGCCATACTAATGACACCTCTTGGTAATGTTCATCTTGTTGCACGAACTACGCCTCTACACAAAATGAAGTTTGGTGCCATTGAAGAAGAAACTTTCCTTCACTCCATTGCATGACCTTTTCCTTTACACGATACTAAGAAGTGTATCGTGATGGTGACTTTACCCCACTACACGGCTTCTACCTCTACATGGTACAATTCTTCCGTTGCATGACCACAAGTATCCTCTACATAGAGTGACATTCTGACCCATTGCTAGATGTCATTCACTCGACCAACTAACAATATACTACAGGGGACTACGCCTCTTCACATAATTAATATATGAGATGATGCCAAGTGATCAACAAAGATATTAATCCTCTGCTAAAGCTAGCGATATTGATGATACACCCAGTGTACCAAGGATCAAAGCCCCCGAAAAGGTGTACGCATAATTTATTACAAATAAATTTTGATACTCACAACATTATGTGTTAGTACATAATTTTCCATTTGATGGGGTCTTATATTTGTAAGCATCATAATTACATACGGTGCCTAAAATGGTTCTTAAGAATGCATACTAATAATAAAGAGCTATGCATTATAATTATGAGCTTGAAAATGATGACTTATACCTCGCATGACTACTACCTCTACATGGTACAAAGTCTCTAGTTGATCACTATTACCAGTACTACTGTTGCATGACAACAAACCTCTACGTAGAATGATTATGTAACTTGATGTCAGATGCCAATGGTGATCAACTACCATTTTGTTGTAGGGTCACAATTTCTTTACATGTAATGCCATTTCAAGCTCACACCAATGACCTCAACTGGTTGCAAAAATGGATGAAAAATATCCAAGCTTTTAAATATGAGTTAAATTATGTATCCAAGTTGTAATAGCACTCAAAAGTTGATTAGGAGATATATATGGAGTATTCCAAATTTAAACAAAAGAAAAATACCGAGTATGATAAACATGTCACTCAACATTTCTCACTACTCTAGACTCAAAATGCACAAGTCGAATCAAAAACAATGTCGATCATTCGCTAAGATACCAACCCGATCGAGAGACTAGTAGGTTTGCTAGTAAGATCAACCGACTTTGAGACCAACTCAATTTGTAAACAGGGGTAAATATTTATACTACTCACAGACCCATATAGGCATTTGATCATTATATTCCACATATATTATCAATTTTAATGAGCTGCAATGTAAGAAAAACACATACACACCTGCGAATTGAAATTGATAACAAAGTTTAATAATTCCTACATCTCCAGGTTCATATGAACTGATTCATTACTGTAGACACCTAAATTCCACTTTTTCAATCTTATTGCCAAAATGCACACAAATCACTCTCATTCTTTCCAATTCCATTATAATTAGTGATCTTTGCTAATTAACTATCGTTTCTTACCACTTTAGCCAATTAACAATGCTTTTTGATTGCGTAACCCCTTTCGCATTTAGGATGCCACTTTATGGCGAATCGTAAGTCAAAATCCTCTTCAAAATAGACAATTAGTGTTTATTAGCTAATTAAGCCTATTTTCCCTTGTTTTGGTCAATATACCCTAGTATTGACTCAAACACCTCTTCCAACCACTCAAAATCACCCCATTCACCGCAAAACATCTCATCAATATTCAAAAGCTTATCCTAGCCTCCTAGTTGACTCTAAGTGGTTGATTAAGGCTTCAAACCTCTTAATCAATTGGTAATTCACTAATTATGATTAACAAGGCCTAATCATGATTATCAATTCTAATCTAGTTTGGGGATTTTAGTCCCACATGCACCAAAATACAATTTTCTCCCAAAATAAAAACTATGAAAAGGGTGCACCTTATTCCTTTATACTTTACACAATGATTTCATTTGCGTCTCATATAATACATATGATCTATAAGCCAAGTTCAATCCTTGCTTAAAACCTTCAACAAGGTTAGTAGATGAATAATCTAAATTGACTTAACAAGTCATTTGGAGAGGTCATTTCACCATTGTTAGGAGTAGCAACCATAACCATTTGATTGCCCTCTTAGGTATATTTAGGCACATGCTAGGTAATTGATCATATTAGTAGGCATGATTAGTTAGTTTTGCATTGTTTTCATACTATTTAAGTGTTATTTTAAGCTTTTATCATAATGTTACATTCCTAGATTTAGATCCCTAGCCAATTAGGTGGTAATGGTCTTAGCCTTCCTTGTTTAGCCTTGCAATTTTCTTATGAAAGTTTAGGGTGTCATCATTTGGCATGCGTGGTGGGAAAATACCCCATTGCATTCAATTTTAAAGCTTTTTAACTTAGTTTCAAAGTTTTTCATTTCAAGTTTTTAGATTAGTTTCAAGTTTCCTAGATTAATTTCAAGTTTTCTAGTTTAAATTTCAAGCTTTCTAGAGTACTTTTAAAGCTTTTAGATTAGTTTCTCAAGATTTTTAGATTAATTTCAAAGTTTTAGAGTAGTTTTCAAAGTTTTAGATCATTTTTTCAAGCTAGGTAGTTGTTTCAACTAGATTAGTGGTAGAAGTTGTGTTTTTATGTTCCTTGCAGGATTCAAGGAGGCGAAGCCCTGTCAAAATTGCCAAAAATACCAAATATTTGACCTTTTGAAGAAATTCTTGTCAAAACTTGAATTTTGACCACTTTTAGCGAAGGGTCACCGTGTATTGAACAAGGAGCGTAGGTGTTGAAACAAGCACACACACTTCGAAATGGGAGCACATGTGTTGAAAAAGGCACACACACGCCGACAGTGGGCGCAGTGGTGTGTCTATATAAATTTTTCTTGCAAACTCAAAATTTCCATTTTTGGTTTTTAGGATTTTTATTACTTTTCAGAGGTTTTAAGATGCCATTTTTGTCAATTTCATAGATTTAGAGTAAGTTTTCTCATAAAATCACTTAGGGTTTGAAGGAATTGATATTATTTCCATACTTTTTATGAGTTTGGGTTAAGGTGTGTATGCTCTTCTCTTGCAATTCGTGTGATATAGAGAATTAAAATCAGTCTTAAACCTTCTTTTGCTATCATTAGAGTAAGTAGGAAACTTTTTAATCATATTTTAGTTTAAATACTTTTTCACTTGCTAAATAACCAAGGCTAGAATTTGTGTATGCTCTTCCCTCGCACCTAGTGTGATCTTGGGAATCAAAATAAATTTTAGCATTTTCATTAAAAATAACTTAGATGAAATGGGAATAAACCTTGTTTTTGCAAAATTTGATGGTAATTAGTTGATTTACAAGAATTTTTCGTTCTTTATTCTCCTATGATATTGTGAATCTATTTAAAACTACTAACCATTTTGTGAAGGACCTAATGCTAGTCAAAGAAAGGAGGACCTAAATTTTTTTCTAACTACACGTGTGATTGTAGGTTGCCAAAAGGAGTGCGAAAAAAACCACATTAAGTATAAAAGATAAAAAACACACCACAATCATCACATTGTATTTGTAGGTTTCTAGTTAAGAGCTACGACTACATGCGCTTAACTAGGACATAACCCCTTTGGCATAAGCCTTAAGCTACAACAATGGGGGTGGTCCTAGGAACCCTAAAGTAGTTCATGCAAGAGGGAACCTTGTGAACGAAATAGGAAAGTGCTCCACACTACCGACTTGTCTAGTATGCCTTGGTGAGATTAGAGTCAAAGATATCTCGATATTGCGACCCCAGTGAAAGTATAATTGAACACACTTCGGTGCTCATTATACTAAAGGGGGTAAAGTAAAGCTGAGATACTCCTTGGGAAACCAAGGTAAATCAAGCTCGCCTTAGATATCTTGTGAAACCTAGAGAGAGAAACACCTAGGAAGCTTGCTAGCTTGGAGCCATTGTTTTTGTCTTCGATAGTATACTTGAGTGCTCTCACATAGTGACAACTTTGTTAGATTAAAACTCTTATTTTTGAACAAGGGAAAAAATCTCTTAAATTTGAAACCGCATGACATTTCATCACAAAATCTACTTAGTGTCATTTTTTCCTAGTTTTTCACTTGTCCTAAGACAAGGTGAAACTCTGCCAAAATAACACCAAGTTTATTTCAACACCATTTGGTCTATCCCTTTGTTTTCTTGTTGCTCATTTTGAGACAAAAATAACAAACATATACAGATACCTACTAGATATAATCGTGTCCACCACTTTTGTAGTCTTCTTGCATGACCATGTTGCGGTAGGAATGCAAGAGTTGAAAGTGTGAATGGTACGTCTTCACGATCTAGTAGCCCCTTGTGTCTCAAAACCCATATTTGAGACTTACTATCATTGTAGCTAGGTTGTCTTATCATTGTCTTCTCTAGAGTTTTTACGCTACCCACATTATAGCCATACAATTGCGACATTTACGTCTAATTTCCATTGTGAAACTTGGCCTAAATATCTATATTGTATCATTACGTTGCTCGCATGCTTAATAATTCCTTGCTATACTTAGACATAGTTTTTACATCCTAGCCTTGTCTTGAATTTTGTAAGTGTTGAGGTTACTTTGTTAGCATCGCTATAATGCCATTTTGATACTAAAATCTCACTTTCTTGCAAATCTTGATTACGTGTCCAAATAGCGTTGTTATGATGCTCACATTTGTATCATCCATTTTACAAAGCTTAGAATTTGTTAGTGTTTAGAAACTTGTTTTTAGTATATCTTGTTAGAAGGTCGTGTCAAAATTATTTTGCCATTTAGGCCATGTTTGTTTCAAACTTGACCTAACTGGTGATATTGTGTTGTCACTATTTGGTTTCAAACCTACCTAAATAAATTTAAGGGAATAAAATATTTGTTGTGATCAAATTTTGAGTACTATGCATCATCATATTGTTCTAAAAAAACTTGTGTCACACTTTACCTTGCTAGGGTAGATTATTCTTAAATTCTTAGGTTCACATTGACCTATTGAATTTATGGCTATTTTATAGTCACCATTATTTTTGACGACTTAGGGTCATTATGCCACAAAAATTTGACTAGGGTCTATTGTTAATAAACCTTGGTGGAAATATTTCACGTTGTACCTTCTATTATAAGTAATGCCTACTACGAGAATTGGGTCACGAAAGTTAGAAGCCAATATATTTGGAGGTGAAAACCCTCTTTTAGAGGATAATCTCATGGTTTACCATAGTGGTGGAGAGGAAGATTATCCTCATGTGGATGCAAAGATTCATTCCACCCATTTTAACGACTAAATTTTTCATAACAAACATGAAGTTGTTATACGTGTTGTGGAACTATGGGCCAAATTACCTTCCATGGTAGACCCTTGTCTTATCACTGACATGGTTTGGGGAGAAGAAGAAGTAGACCATCCTCATCACACTCTTAATGAAATATTGAACCAGGTCATGCTTCTACTTCTAGATGATGAAATAATGAGGAAATACCTTTTGAAAATGAAGACCATGTTCATCATGCACAACCTCCTCCTAATGAAAATCATCATGAAATACCTATTAAAGAGGTGACGTTAGAACAACAAGTCCAAGCCCTCACTCGCCAATTGGCAAGTTTGGCATCGCATATACATAAGGAACAACCAAAATTTATGAAACAAGCTATACCAAAAGTGAAACCTAAAGCTTCATTTTATAAGTTCCCAATAAACACTCCTCGACGAGAGGCACAAAGAGATCCTTATGAAGAGATTCTCGTAACAAATAGAGGTGGGAATACACCTAGATTTAATCCTTCATATAGGCCTACACCACCCATGCAAGATCCACTTTTTAATCAAGAGTGGTCAACTATGAAGAATGACCTTCAAGCATTACAAGAGGGCAAAACTAGTAACAATAACAAGAAATACCGATTCGATGAGTTATGTCCCTACCCTTTTGGATCATGTTCAACACCATTATACTAGAACCAATATGATCCACACCATTATCTAGCCAATATGATCCATTGTATTAAATATTGTAAAACACAAAAGCTTCATACATTATAAAGGTATCTTCATGAGTCATGCGCGTGACAAAACCAACAACATAACTCTACAATAATTGACACTTACTTAATTCAACAAATAACTCTACAATAATTGCAAATCAATATATATATATATATAGGGGTGGGGAATTTCCCTTCACCACCCATGCACTATCTCAAAATAGGCCACATGCTAATAATAGCCATACACCTTTACAAAAGGATGCAAAACATGCAAGTGCTCTAACAATAGACTTCCTATAGTTAACTCTGAGTAGAAATCCTATTATTAGCCTAAACTATGCATGGTGCTCAGCTGATGCTTGTTCCCAAAATACCCTTGCGTGGACCACAAGTCTTCATGTCTTTGTGTTCTCAACGCTAACTCCAAAAATAGCCTTAACAACAGAAATGACTAAGTCCTGATCTTGGGCACTTCAGCCATATTGTAGCAGAGCCACGCTCTTCTAAGCACCCTACATTCACATGCCCAACACTTAGCCCCTTTTTTTCCATCCAACATTACCCCACACTAAAATGGATTGCCACCCCAACAATGGGTAATCACCTTGTCATTCCAAAGAATATAGGATAATGAATGAAAGAATAAAGAATAAAGAATACGTTGAGTCATCTTATTGTGTACCCTTTTCTTCCTCTAGTAGAATGAATTCTTGGATATTCACTTTGAATTTCCCTTCAAACTCATACCAGTCCTTAAGCGTTGCATTTTCTTATCAAGGATGTCCACAATGATGCCATCTAACTCATCTAGAGTCATGTTTCCACCCTCACTCTTCAAAATTCTAAGGATGTTGGCCATACCTGAGACCATCCCTTCCATGACATCCATCTTTGTGGAAATGAGCTTCCCAATGCTCTTGATTTGATCCATATGTTGTTTCCTTGCAGCATCCAGCATGCGTCGCACTTCATTTCTACCAGGGTAACCCATTTTGTGTGCCTGAGTGTTTCATCTTTTTTACCTAGAACTTCATTTTCCTCTGCTTTCATTTCTTTCTTGTACTAAGTTATCAGGTGCATTGTACACATGGCCAACACCGAATCTACCTTCTTCATTTCATCCTTTAAGGCTTGCAAAACAACCTCATAGCTAGATATCTTCCTTGCAATTGAAGCCTTGGCCCTCGATGCTTCTTCCGCAACATCCTTTTGTTTAGGGAGGCACACTGGTCCTTCCTCAGAAGTAGATGAAATTTGTGTGCGAGATAATGCAATTCAGACTTAAAATCTCATGGCACCTTCTCCTGAAAATCGGGCCTCTTCTATAAGATCTCATCCGCTAACTATCTTTGGCCATCTTCTTAACATTTTGTGCCTCAGCCACTGCATTATCCCACTCTTGGGTGAGTCACTTGATCTCTGTGTCTTTATCCTTCTTATCATCCAACAACACCCGTATTGTTTCCACCTTATCAATATTCAATGCGTGCTACTTTTGTTGACACTTTAACCAATGTGTTGCTCACTGTTCATCTAAAATTGTGTGGGCTTGATGGTCATATGGCGTGTATGTGTGCACCTTCCTTATCTTCTTCAAACTACATGCCTCCTCACGACATAAAATTAGGGCTCATCCATGTGAGTCTGCATACTCCATGATAGTTGCTTGTGAGTGCACATATTTTCCATCTCTGGGTCCATCCAATCCCAGCCATATAATTGCTTGTTGGGAAGAGTGCTCTGAAAGTGGGCATGAATAATTTTTGATGGGTCATCCATATAGCCCAAATTTTGAGTACCTACTACCTCTTCATCTTCATGTTGACTGTATGTTCCCAACATCCTCATGAACAGATGCACCCTTGTCTTGTTGTACCACAATGCCTGCATCATGTTGCACAATACCACCCACATTCTGGTCTACTTCTTCTTCATTCTCTCTTTCTTTAGTGTGGGGCATACTAAGATTTTTCATGTCTCCACCGGTGTTACTTTCTCCCTTCACCTGAGCGTTGTTCATGGACACTCATGCTTTGGTCTATAGTCTCATAGACTACTCACTCTCCAATATCCTCATCCTCCTGCATTTCCACACTAGGGTGGCCTCTACTCTATACTCTCCCATACTTGGACTGGCCTCCTCATTCTTCATGCTTGGCTTGTGGGGAATCCTCCTCACTATCCTTTACTGGAACATATTTTTGTGCTTTCTCCTTTCTTCTTCCTCATTCTTCACAGGAGTTATGCATGGTGATCTTCTTACCGGTTGTGAAGTCCCTGCACTAGTGTCTCTGGATGTGTGCCTTCTCCATAGAACTCTCCTTGTATGAACCAGTCTAGCATTATCTTTGGTTCCTCCTACTCTAGGATGTTCTCTAACCTGGTAGGCATTGGATCTTCTGAGTAGGGGGCCGATGTAACTTTCCTTGAGGTTCTACTATCTACCCCTTCTTTGGAGGTCCTAGAAGTGTCATATCTATGCCCTTCACCACCTTTCCATCCTTGAACCTTGGCCTCAGATAGATGTACATACACATGCGTTGGTTCAATTTTTCCTATGGACCAAACTCTCTCGGCATAATGTCCACGTTGTCAGACTCCATTGTTTCAACATAGGCCTCTTTACCTAGCCATACATAGGTCTTGTGCAGAATGTGAACATATGCATCTACTTTATCCATGTCAAACTGGAGTTTTGTGTGTGCATCATGGAATCTATTCACAGAGTCTCTAAAGTACCTTGTAAGTAAAGGTGAATGAAACTTACACCATGGGATTTTCTTTCTAGACTTCATATGGAAGCCCTAAGATGAAGTGTTGGTAAACCACAAATTTAGCTTCTCCATCAACACCTTGGGAAATTCATGTGGAATGCACCATTCTCCCTCAAATGCCCTACATGTAGCCTCTCTGAACCACTTCTCTAAGTACTCCTTATATGTATTAGAAATAGCCCCATGTAGAGTATACTTAGCATATTTCTTTTTTGGGGATTTTTTTCCAATGAAAACTCCTAGATGTTCTCCCTTGGTCCATCGGGTATGCCAATTTCACTAAATACAATCAACAATAGGATGGCACCCCAAGTTATTTTCTCACCTTTATCTCCTAGACATGTGCCTCATTCACTAGGCTTTTCTGCAATGTACCCAATGATGTTGTAGTATGTCTTATTTACCATCTTTGTGCTATATGTAACCAACACATATTTACCTCATTCCACCACTCAGTGGCACCCAACTTGCTCCCTGCTAAGTGTGTTACAACCTGGTGGCCATGTCTGTAATGTTGGTTACTTTAAAGGCTCGACCCACCTTCTTACTTGATGTATGGTGGCCATCACATCAATTCCCTCATCATCTGATAAATCATCAGTGATCTCTCGAGCCCGAGTCACGCAACCCTGTCACCTTCCCAATCAGCTTGGTGGTGATCCTCATTCTCTCTGCCCATGAAGTAGAAAATTCTTCATGCATGCATGACATGAGCCATTGATACAACTTCTTGGGCTTCCCAAAATAGGGTAATTCTAGAATTTTCATGACCCCCATGTTGTCGAGTAACCTTTTTTTCATGGAGGCATCCAAAACCCTAGTAGTGTCATCACCAACCACTGGTTAGTTTTCCTATAGACTTCTTTCTGCAATGTCCTTTAGGAACTTCTCAGTTCGGTGGTTGATTTCCAAAACCCTACACTATGTTATTTTTTTCTTCCATGGCCACCCCTCAATCACCTCTTCTGGGTATAACATTTCAACCAACCATTCTTCTACTGGGTCGTCAACCTCCTTCTCCACAACTGGAGCCCTCTGTGGTGCCATTGCTCCTTTTGATCCTATGTAAGTGTGAATGAAACCCTAGCTATCATGTGAAAATAAAACCCAAGTCACCCCCTCATCATGCATACACACACCACCACTTGAATCCTACTTCCATTGCCTGGATTCTCAACAACGTGCTTTGAATCTCGATAGGTTTACTCGATCTACAGAGTGCTCATCATCTCCAAAGCTCTTCTTCGCACTTCTCAATTTTCTTTGAACTCGCAAGGTAACAAATGACGTTACAAACCAAATTTATTACAAGTTTCAAAAATCCCCTTCCTTAATTTCTCCACCTACCACCATACACAACATTAATTCCCATTGAGCATTTTGTGCTTCTTTGTCCATGCCCCAATCTCTCATGCCTCAAACTTTTTTCACCTCAGTCATAACTTTCTGGCGTGCCACTACTTATCTATCACAGATCTCCTCTACCCATGCTTCCTTACACCAAAGTAGTTTATCCAATGTGACCCAACATACGTAGTCTCTAATGTCTACAACCTCCTTGCTTTATATTGAGTGCTCATCGCCTTACACATGGTGTTAACTTTGAGCAATTTCTCTGAAGTTTTCATTAATTTTGAAAGCATGTTCCCTTTATGGTCACCCTGTGAGTTTATTTCTTTTTTGTACCAAACTAACCTTCTTTATCCACCCCACACTAAGGGTATGTGTAGTCCTCTACACATGAAAACACTTTAGATTACAACCAACTTTAACTTTTGTGCAAGCACACTTATTACACATAACACTAAACTAAATTGACAAAGCATAATGATGAAGGAAACACATCTAAAGGAAATACATTAAGGGAAATCTAATCTAAATGGAAATACTACCTTATTACAAACACCAAGAAGGCTTATTTATAGTAGGGCTTCAACCTACTCCCGTTGAAGTAACCAGGAAACCATGTTCCATCAAGCATCTCTAGCTGGAAAGCACTTGAGTCAAGTATATGAGTGATAACATATGGTCCCAACCAATGCACCTTAAGCTTTCTGGGTGGCATAAACTTTGAATCATAAAGAAGTACCATCTGCCCAACCTCAAGCTTCTTGTCCCTGATGTGCCTATCATGTCATGCCTTTTCCTAGATTTTTTTTCTTCTTTTGACTCCATCGTGTTATTGCATGCCTCTCATCTAGTTGTATCAACTTGTCAATTATTTCTTCCAATGCTTTCTCATCATCCAGACCTCCTATGCGTGCACAATATGCAAAGAAGGTAACATGAATTCCATGGGTAGAACTACCTCTGTGCCAACACCAACTGAAAGGGTGTTGCCTTATTCAACCTTTTTGTAGGTTGTTCTATATGCCCAAAACACAACAAAAACTTTATCATCCCAATATTTCCTTCCAACATCACAATTTTTTTTTGTCAAAGTCTAGCTCAATATCTTGTTGAAAGCCTCAACAGTCCCATTTTCTTGAGGGTGATAGGTGTTGTCTTATGGTGTGCAACCATAAATTCATCCAATAATATCTTGATGGTCTCATTAAGGAAATGAGTGCCTCTATCACTTGTCAAACTTAAAGGACATCCATACCTAGTAAGAATATTTTCCCATAAGAACCTTGTTGTTGTAGCCATTATACAATCCTTTGTAGGTGTCACTTCTACCCACCTTGTAAGATAATCTATACAAGTGATGATGTAGCATGATCTAGTTTTGCATGCATGCGTGGTATGGGGAAATAGGACCCACAAAGTCAATTTCCCACTTCTCAAAAGGTTTTGCACTAGTAATAGGCCTCAAAGGCATTTCATCTCTCTACCTAGGTTTTCCAAGCAGTCTGATAGTGATCACATGCCTTATAATATTCTTTACAATCCTTGTACAAGGTCTCCCACCATAAACCAGCTAGTAGAATCTTTGCATGTGGTGGCATCACCTACATAGTGTCCACCTGTAATACCACCATGATGAGCCTCCTCCTCCATGATTGATTTTCATTTTCTCATGCTCTAGTACACACCGGTGCAATACTTCATCTGGCCTAGTTTGTATAAGTCACCACTAATCAACATGAAAGGTGTGACATGAATTGCAAGTTGTTTCTTTTCCAAGGCCTTCATTCCTTTGGGTGCCATACATGTGCGTAAAAAGACAACAATATCCTCTAATTTCGAGGGCATGTGGTTTAACCTATATAACTGTGCATCCGACATTGTATCTTCAATACTCTGTGTCATCCTCTCTGATTGAATCCTTGAAAATGATCTGGACAGAATTGCTTTTACCTGGCTTTACCACCACTGTAAAGTCAAACTCCTGGAATAATAGAACCCATCGACATATGTGCCCCTGTAAGATGGGATTGTTCACCAAGTATCTCAATGCCATGTGATCTATATAGAAAACAAAAGGTGTTGCTAGCAAGTATACTTTAGAACTTATACAACACGTAGATCATTGACAAAGCCTCACACTCCAGTAGTTGTATAATTTTTTTTGCAGAGTCAACTTTCTTGCTAAAAAAAAAATAGGATGATCTACAATACCTTCTCTAGGATGAGCTAGAACTATGCCAATGGCCATGCTAGAGGCATCCACATGTACGTGAAAAGGTATATTCCATGAAGGAAAACATAGAATAGGTGTCGTAGTAAGCCTTTCCTTTAGCGCTTTGAATGTGTGTTTGTGGTTCTCCCAATAGAACTTTCCTTTACCCTTTAATAACTCCTCCAAGGGCACAAAAATATTAGCATATCCTTTGATAAATTTTTCTATAATACCCTGTGTGGCCCAAGAATCCATGCACCTCACTCTGACTAGTAGGCTCCTCCAAGCCTAAGATGACTGCAACCTTAGTTGGATCTACTAACAAACCCTCCTTGTAGATGATATGCCCTAGTAGAGTTCCAAAAGGTGTAGAAAATACACACTTCTTGATATTTAAAGAGATGCTTAAACTATCTCGCACCTCAAACATTAACCTCAAATTATCACAATGATCCTTGACAAGCCCATACATGGTCCAATCATCCAAGTAAACCTACAAGAATTTGTGAATAAAATCCTGGAATGCTTGAACAAAAATGCATGAAAAATACTACAGGTGCACATTCTTCAATCCAAAGGGCATCACTGTGTATGCAAAAATTCCCCATTCAAGTGGTGAAAGTTGTCTTCTCTTGATCTTCTTTAGCAATTCTTACTTGATGATACCTAGAAAATCCATCTGTAAAAGAGTAAATTTTCACCCTATAATGCCTTCCAATATTTCTTCAAAGTGAATGGTGTAGGGAAAGGATCAATCACACATGCAACATTCATCCTTGTAGTCCACACAAATCTTGATTCTTCCATCTTTCTTTATGTTGATTACCATAGGGCTAACCCACTCTGATTCCTCTATGGGCTCAATGATGCCAAATTTCAACATCTTGTCAATTTCTTCTTTAACTTTTTATGCATAGGTTAGGGTTCATCCTGTAAGGTCTCTTCCTAACTGGGGTGCACACCTTCCTTTAACTTAATTTTCATCTCACCCAAAGATTCATGCACTCCTTTCAACTCATGGTAGCCTCTAGGAAACAAGTCCTGGAAATCACGTAATAACTCAATTATCTTAGCCACTTCAGAGTTAGACTAGTAATCTCCAATTATGGCCTCCTTAGGTTCAACATCCATTCCAATGTTCACTTTCTTCATCTTCATAGGTTCATGGTAGGCATGTGCCTTCTCATCCACATTATCTAAGACCTCATGTGTACCCTCTAAATGATCTATGTCCAAATTTTCCACTTCTTCATCATCCACCATGTAGACCATCTTTCCTTTCTCCTTCTCTAGGCAAGTGCGCTCAAGTAGTTCTACATC
Source organism: Taxus wallichiana var. yunnanensis (assembly GCA_018340775.1). Classification (NCBI taxonomy): domain Eukaryota; kingdom Viridiplantae; phylum Streptophyta; class Pinopsida; order Cupressales; family Taxaceae; genus Taxus; species Taxus wallichiana. The sequence goes on from CM031236.1 coordinate 325,781,275, forward strand.
TGTCTCATCTACTTCTTCAAAATGTGCTTCTAGGTGACTCACCAAGTAACTCCTGAATGAGTTCTTCATCTTTTTGCACTATCTCCCATAGTCAAGTGCTTCATAACCTGTAATGCCTCATTTTCAGAGGTTTAGTGGAGAAGTAGTCAAAAGTCTGGATCATACTACATAGTCAAGTCTTGCCAATTTCTAGTCTCTCTATTCAACTCACATAAACATACCATGCGTGCACACACAACCTCGCAAGGTGAAATAAAGTTTGTGCACCCACAACAAAGGTGGTAAAGCTTCCTGCCCTCTCTAGAGTCTCTCACACTACTGAATGTGGTGTTGAATAGGATTATTACCATGATATTCACATATTTGAGTAGGTGCATTACTTTTGAGAAACCTTGTTGATAGAGAAATTCTCACCTCTCTCCATTCTATGAGATTATCCCTATGAACCATCCACCAACGTGTTGTTGTCCCATGTAGGGTATAAACTAACATGTTCTTTTGTCCACTGATCCTTCCATTATACTTCCATGGCTCTCGTAGGAATACCTCAGGGTTTCCTTCACTAGTGTACTAGGGTACATGGTTGTTTCCTAACCACCTAACACAATGCAGACCTACTTATGTGCATGTAGTTGTGCTTCTTACCTCGTGCCCAACCATCTCATAGGTGCCATGTGCCCAATTGTCACAAGAAATACTTGTAGTATCACTGATGGACTATGCATCATCCCATTGGAGAACTCCTTCCTTAGATGGCTCAAGTACTTCGGGTCTCGAATGGTGCACACATAAATTTTGTTTAGATCTTCTTCACTTAAGGGCTCAACATAAGGTGCATATTTCCCATCTGTCAAAGGGATAATAACTCATTCTTCCTTGTTCTCAAAACTGATATATCCCTTATTGAACCATAGATCAACATTATTTTTGCATAGCACCAAGGGCACCCAAGTAGAGCTGGGATTTTTCTGCTTCTGCAAGTGCTAAGACCTCAAAGTCCCTAGTGAACTTGGCCCCTTGTATAGTAATGGATGCATCCTTTAAGACTCTAATTGGCATGGCCTTAGTCGATTTTCCATATACAATACATTGGAAGATGGTTGTAATGGAGGTCTACCCATCTGAACCCATGCATCTAAAGTAAGCACATTCACTTCCGTGCTTGTGTCAATCAAAATATTTCTCAAAATCCATCCATCCACAACAACATTTAGAGTGATCTCCTTGTCATAATCCAAGCTATGAGGAGGGAGATTAGCATGCAAAATCTTCCATCCATTCTCAATACCAACGCATGTGAGTGTTTCCCTTTAACCAACTCCCTAGTAATGGAATAATGTTGTTCTCTAATGCAACATCTTGCATACTTCCTTCAGATCATCAACATCAACTGGAAAGTCTCAGTTGCCTTCTTTATTCCAACTTCCATGACTGTTCCTTTAAACATTGTATTTCACCCTACAGATTTCTAAGTACCTCCATGGTTTCTGATAAACCTCCTTCTGATGTGTAGGGTCTGGATATTTTGCATGTAAAACCTCCTCCTTAGTAATGGTAGGATTTTATTGCAACATTTCTTTGTGCGTGTAACCTCACCTGCATGTAGTAATATTCATAGGTACTATCTCAGGATCGGTGCTAACTTTGACATCCATTGGTTTTCCATGATGTGTTGTATTCTAACCATCCTTGTGCCCTTGTTCTCTTTTTGTGCTTCTTTCTCAGATGTTCATATAAAATATGGGCACTCTTCATAGTTATGATTCTTTTCCACAAAAAGAACAAGTAACATTTTGAGGACACTCACGCCCTGTAATGGTCAAGAGATCCACACGTATAACATGTTCCATGAGGGAACTCACCTCATCCACCACCGTGGCCTCGACCTCTAAATCCACCATGGTATCCTCGACCTCTACCATGACCTCCCTCAAAGCACCCTTCATTATGATCATAGCACCCTTGAGTGTGATCATGATCATGTTGCTCACTTTTATCCTTAGAGTTATTCACAACTCCAGTCTGTCGTACACCAATATCAATGGCATCATGGATCTGATCAATCAACTGCAATCTTTAGTATTGTGAGTTGTGGACCGAGAAAATCTTACAGTAGTAGGACATGTTCTTCCTTATCACGCATTGCAATAATGGGAAGTGGCTCACATCATGGTCTAAATGACATATCTCACAATCTAATAATCAAGGAGCACACCGATCTGTGAGGAAAACTATCCTTAGTATGCCCCTCTACTTCACAATTTGTGCACCAAATTCTAGTGCGTGTCTCATGTGTTGTATTGGTTGATAGTTTCTCCAACTATTTTTCCATTGCTGTAATCTGAGCTTCCAAGAATGGGCTCACTCCAGTGTCTATGCTCCCGACTTCCTCAGTGTGCAAAGCTGCTTCAAGCACCCTCATGGGTCTGTATAAGTCTTATGTGAGAGAGCTCCTAAAAGGCATGATCAGGCCTCCGATGAAACCATTGTGCATGCTGACTTGCATGGATATCATAAGATAGTTTAGAAAAGAGTGTTTTGAAATGAGCATCATATTCTGGACACTCTCAGTAGTGCCCCTACTTGATATCCTTGAGTGTGCTTATAATTTTTCGATCAAAACTCAAGGATATAAAATTCTTTAAGGAAAGCATCTTGTAACGCCGTATAATCCACACAAGTCTGATCAGGGTCAAACTTCTATACAAGTACTTGTGTGTGTGTGTGTCCCTACAATGTAGTTGCAAACTAACTAGCCTTACGCTCTGAAAGCTGTAATTCCTTTCACGTGCCACATATATCTCACACATATGGACATGCTCAACAACATCTTCTATTCCCCTATACTCTTGGGAGATGAAGTGACATCTCCATGTAAATATTCTGGGGTTGGTGAGGACCATGCCCACCAGATCCAGAACCTCTTGTGTTACCTCCACCTCCAGATCCACCAGATCCCCGATCTCAGCCATGTGCCTCCTTGATCCTCCCCCTGTAACAAGAATTGAACTAGAGGATGCACTTGCCTTGTGTCCCAATAGTGGTGCTAAACTGAACTCCCATAGTCTGTGAAGTTACACTACTCCTAGATGTGAGTCCAAAGTTTTTTTGTGCCTATGTTTATGTGATGATGTGCACCTAAAAAGGTACCTCCAACCAGACCTCAAATAACAAGGAAGACATCTTCCCAACCATAAATGTACTTGTTATTTGATTTACTCTTGAACTTTTTGATAAGTCAACTTTACCTCTTGTTACTCTACTGCCCAAACTAGCTTGTTGACTACTGGTTGTACTAGAAACTGGAAAACCAAGCGCAAGGGCTAGGTCACTAGGTAGATTTAGATGCATGCACCCATGGCCCATGTTGTCTCTATTGGTGCACTCTCATAAGAGGCTGATGAGGGTTCCCTGTCATGCTTTCCCAAATGGGGAGTTCCAGATGCTCTGGCTCCATGTCCTCTATGTGAGCTCCAAATCCTTCACGAGCCATCTCTCTCCACAATGCCATCCATTCTACAACCTCACGTTGCTTCTCTAAATCCCTCTCACGCACCTCATTGAACTTAAGCCACCTTTCTTCTCTTTTCCTCTCTACTACTAGGTCCTTCCATCCTTCACCACACCTGCTCCTGCCCCCACGCATGGTGGGGTTTAGCTAGCCATCAACTTCTCTTCCAAATTCAAGGTTACCATTAAGATCTTGATCACTAGTGGAATTCCATGTAGATATGATCCCCTGGGATAATGTAAAAATTGAAACTCAGCTACCTTGGACAAGAGTAAGTGGAGATTGAGTACTCCAAAATATAGCTATTCAAGAACACCACAAAACCAAGTATCCACAACACACGTCCAAATCAGATCAACATCATAGAGGGCCTGAAATTCTTCTTGCATCCAGAAAGTGTGTGAAACCTCCAATTCCTTTTAGATGCATAAGAAACCAGCCACTCATATATCTCTATGGGAAAAAATAGCAAAGAATCTCTCATATAAGTAGTCATACAAGATTTTCTCAACCCACGTGCGTGCGTCAAACTTAGATCAGTGTTGAATCTTTGAGTGTATTCTTCTTCTAGATCTACTATCCACTCCTCAACACTTGCTAAGGTCAACTGTACATCTTCATCACGCAACATCTTGAAAAAAAAAAGCTGAGAAAGAGGTCCCTAAACAATGGAACCAATGATGCAACCTAGAATTCATTGTAAATGACCAGGTGCGCATGCGACACATCACTCATCCTGAGCTGAGCTCACCCAAAGCACAAAGGCACTAGGTCCCTCTTTAGAGTTGCTTTGTATAGAATGTTAGCATGATAGTGCATATGTATATTCAGATTCATAACCAATAGTAAACAGTCCACAATGCATAAACCAGATCTAGATCTTAGAATATATAAAAGATGAACTAAACAATGACTATAACAAGATTTACCATACAAGAACCAGTTTCAGTCATGTTCAACACCATTATCCAACCAATATGATCCATTGTATTAAATATTGTAAAACATAGAAGCTTCATACATTATAAAGGTATCTTCATGAGTCATGCGTGTGACAAAACCAACAACATAACTCTCTACAATAATTAATATATATATATATACATATATATATAACCATGCAAATAAATACATATATATAGGGGTGGGGACTTTCCCTTCACCACCCATGCACTATCTCAAAATAGGCCACATGCTAATAATAGCCATGTGCCTTTACACAAAAAGGATGCAAAACATGCAAGTGCTCTAACAATAGACTTCCTATAGTTAACTTTTAGAATAAAAACAAGTATGTCGAGTAGTGTTTCCAAATCACGAAGAAAAGAAAATGTTGGATCGGGGACAATCATATCGAATAAAAATGCTAATTTCGTGTCAAACAAAGATCATTTAGATTCCTTGATAGGTTGTGTTGACCGTTCATTGAGCAAATTAATACAATTATAATTAAGATTTGAGAGTGCTTTGTGGCAACATGACGGGCTCACCTCATTATAAAATTTGAGCCTACTTCCTTTCCTCCTCAAGAGAGTCACTATGATGTGTTAGATCAAGTAGAAAAAACTATGGATATGATTTCCATATTAGACCTTCTAAAGATATCTAACATCTATAAGGATATACTTTACAAAACCTTATAGGGATTAGGAATATCCATTGATGTAGACCCAATACATATACAAGCCATGGTAGCAAAACTCGTTCGTTTGGAACATATAACCTTCAAAACTACATAAGCCTTAGTTGAAGATCCTTCACATAACCTACCCTTGCATATTGAGTTTATCATCAAATGTAAGAAGGTTAATAGAGTGCTTGTGGATGGTGCATCAGGTCTTAACATATGTAATCTCAAACTTTTCCAACAAATATGCTACATAAAAGATGATCTAGAAACAAAGGTCATCACCATTAAGGCGTATGACAATGAAGAATGGAAATCAGCTAGAATGATCACTTTCTCATTTGAGGTGTGTCCTATAACACATGATACAAAGTTACATGTGTTGGACCTAGAACTCCCCTTACAATATATTTATTGGTCAACCATGGATTCATGTCATGTAGGATGTGTTATCAACATAGCATCAATGTTTAAAGTTACAATAGGAGGGACAACCACTTACCATATAGGGGGACGTCCAATCATTTTCTCATTGAGAGTTACCAGGATTTTTTCCTACAATCTATGAGTGTCCATCTATAGAGATTGTTATTCCTATTTAGTCAGAGGCCCTTGCTTCACGAGTGGATCCAGATACCCTGTCTATCAATGACAATAATACTTCCACCTCGAAACTCCTTTTGCTACATGGGAGATGAAGTTCAAACTAAGTGGTTGTGGAGAGTATAATTTCCATCAGGCCCTAATGGTTTATAATGGTCCACTATCAACCTAAGTGCATGATAGGCCATGTTTCAAAGTTTAGAGTTCAAAAGAAACTTACCTTTTCAAGAATTTTCTCGCTACTGACTTGTTAGAAGATGAAAAGTTTCTTATGGAAATTGTGTTCCATCCTAATGATGATGACATAAATACATACTATAAATCACCTAAGTATCTTATTCCTAATCAAATAATGCTTACCATGAGGTATAAAGGATGTGGTTGTGGCCACAAGAACAAGGCCCATTAGAGGCTCTTGCAATACCTTGTCATATAGTAGGTAAGTTAGGTATAGGCATCCATTTATATGAGTATCACTCTTTAGATGATGAATACGCCTCTTCTAAGAGTGAGGATAGTTTGTCTAGAAATGAAAGAGAAATAAATTCCTGGTGTAGTCTTTACGAAGACCTCGCCTCTACAAACCTATTTTCTAATATGGATATCCTTACTATAACCCCTGTTATACCCACCATATCCCCTATAACTCATCCATTAACCCTCATCTACCCATCATTCATGAATTGGGATCAACAACAACACATACCTATTGATGTGTTTCAGAATGATGAGGCCATTGGTGAGTTCCTGAGAATCAGAGACAACATTCCAAGAAATGATCACAAGAAGGGGTTTTCCATTCGGTTTAACGCATGTGCATGATTCGAGAGGAGGTAGAGTTATGTGGGCATTTAAGTAAAAAAGTGAGCAAAGGAAAAAGTTCCAAAGAAAAGCCTTGTGGAAATAAAAAGGGGAAGCCCTATAATGATAACCTCCTTAAGGCCCTTATGGAAAAAAAAACAACCTATGGAAAAGATAGTATACCCATATTAAGATGAGGATCTCGTTGAGCCACATTTGGTAGAGGAGTATCTCAATATCCCTCCTGATCTTATGCATATGGGGGATGAGTCAAAGTTATTAGTGAAAGATACAATAGATATTAATATTAGCATGGAGGAGATACCTAGGATAGTTAAGTTGGTAGCTTCCCTCTCAGCCAAAGAATAAAAAACATTCACAGGACTCTTAAGAGAGTATACAAACATCTTTGCTTGGTCTTATGATGACATGTCAGGACTTGATCTTGCATTAGTGGTACACAATCTTGTGGTACACCCAGATGCCAAGCCCATCAAACAAAAGCTCCAAAAGATGCATCCTCGCGTTTCCTTATTGGTAAAGGTAGAGCTAGAAAGGTTACTAGAAGTAGGCTTCATCAGGCCTATTGAATACTTAGAGTGGATCTCTAATGTGGTCTCGGTTCAAAAGAAGCCAATTGGTATTAGAGTGTGTACTGATTTCAGGGATATAAACAAATCTTTTCCTAAGGATGATTTTCCTCTTCCAAACATCGACATGATTGTCGATTCTACAACAAGTTATGAGATGCTTTCACTCATGGATGGATTCTTAGGTTATAATTAGATAAATATTGTAGAAGAAGATCAACATAAGATAAATTTCACAACCCACTGGGACATTCTCATTACTAAGTCATGCCTTTCAGCCTTAAAAATGTAGGCACTACATATCAAAGGCGATGAATGTAATATTTCATGATATGATAAGTGACATCATAGAATATTACGTAGATGATATATTGGATAAATCTAGAATCCATGTGGAACACCTAGAAGTTTTGTGGCGTATCTTTTAGTGCCTATGAGATTATAAAGTCGACTTAACTCAAGTAGTGTGTCTTTGTTGTGTTATCCGGGCAATTACGAGGATTCATTGTGTCATAGAGAGGAATTGAAATGGACCCTGCAAAGGTCATAGATATCACATAAATCCCTTCCCTAAGAATATCGGATAGATGTATATATTATAAGGGAAAATTCGGACCATCGAAGGTTTATTTCATAGCTAGCAGAAAAATGTCATACATTTACACATCTTCTTAAGAAAGATGTTAATTTCAACTAGGGAGAACAACAAAAATCATTTTCTTTGATAAAAGAATACTTGGCCAAACCCCTGTTCTCATGCCACCCATGGTAGGAGAACCTTTGTTAATTTATATCTCTGCTACACATTTTACAATTGGGGCACTGTTGGCCCAGTATGACAAAGAACAAAGAGAAAAGGTTGTATACTATTTGAGTAGGACATTGGTAGCATATGAGATAAATTATCCACAAATCGAGAAAGATTTCCTAGCCATGGTGTTTTCTTTCTAGAAGCTACATCACTATATGCTTAACAATAAAATCAAGCTTATTTCAAAGGTTGACCCTCTAAAGTATTTATTGTCCAAACCAGCATTAACCGGAAAGATGGCTAATTAGATCATCTTATTGAGTGAGTTTGACATTGAATACGTTCATAAAAAGTTAGTAAAAGGACAAGTGTTAGCAGATCAACTGGAAGAAGCTCTACTACTAGGTACTAAACCCTTAAGTCTAGAACTACCAAATGCATCCATTATGTACCTCGAAGAATCTACAGTTTGGAAATTGTACTTCGATGGATTTTTACCTTTCATGGTTCAGGTGCCGAAGTTGTGCTAATCACTCCCATGGGAGACTTGATTCCATAGGTGTTTTGACTAGATTCCCTTACACAAACAATATAGAAGAATATGAAGCTCTCATTGAAGGAATGCAGTTGACCATTAAATGGGATATCTAACAATTAAAATGCATTGGTGATTCAATGCTTATTATCAAACAAGTCACAAATGAATATAAAGTTAAAGATGAAAAGTTACTTCCATATAAAAGAATGGTCGATTCCTTGAAAGAATTCTTTGAGCAGATAACATTTGAGCGAGATACCAAGATCTTAGAATATGCTGAAAGATGCCATGGCTATGATGGGATCTATGTTTAACATTTTGCAGAGAATAATGATATGCCCTTCTTTGTTGAAAATATAAGAACAACAACATATGACATACCTGACTCTTGTTTAGTGTGTGAGGTTGTTATTCCTTTTTCACCATGGTACGCTGAAATATTTAACTATCTCCATGATGAAACCTTTCCTACTAAAATTTCATGTGCTAAAAAGTGCAACCTCATCTAGCGTATAGCCCACTATACCCTACTTGGGGGCACCCTCTTCTGCTGAGGATACGACAAGAATATGTTGCGTTGTTTAAATTCTAATGAATCTATCCAAGAAATCAAGGAGGTAAATAAAGGCATATGTGGAGCTCATACTAATGGGATTTTCCTTGTTAAGAAAATACTCGAGTAGGCTACTATTGTCCTACTATGGAGCTTTACTGTTGTCAACATGTGAAGAAGTGCATGGATTGTCAAAAGTATGGTAACTTGATACATGTACCATCACAATCCTTATAACCAATCATGATGCCCTGCCCTTTCTTAAAGTGGGGTCTCGATCTAATAGGGAAACTTAATCCTATCTCTTCAGATGGCCACAGGTTCATTATAACGATCACTAAATACTAAAATGGGTAGAGGTTTTTCCTCACAAAAGTTCCCAAAATTTCTAAGTTTATAATGAATGATATCATCTCTGCAGATATGGTATCCCTTCTTCTATTATCACTGATAATGGTAAGTCATTCAAGAATAAAAACGTGAAATTACTCTACAAACAATTTCACATTTCCCTTAAGTTTTCAACCCCTTATTACCCTCAAGGTAATGGGCAAGCCAAAGCTTCCAAAAAACCTTAATTCACATTATGGAGAAAATCTTTGAATACCATAGGTCAGAAGTGGCATTTTTAAATTCACCCTACCCTCTAGGAATTCAAAACTTCTATCTAAGATCCTACAGTGCAACTCCATATACTTTAGTATTCAGTTCGGAAAGCTGTGTTACCTTTAGAGATCAAGATCCCTTCTTTGCATATCAAGCTAAGGGATTTTTAGAATGAAGAGGACTATAGAGTAGCATGACTGGTAGAGTTGGAGCTATTAGATGAGAAACATCTTTGTGCCCTCAACCACCTTAAATTTTATCAATATCAAGTATGATGAATCTAAAACAAGAGGGTCATATCTCATCAATTCAAGGTACGAGCAATGATTTCAAAAGAGAATCATAAGAACACCAATAAAGATCGAGAAAGGAAATGGAAATTTGAGCCCAATTGGCTAGGACCATACATTATGGTTGCCAAGTTTGGTTCAGTGCCTATAAGTGGCCTATTCGGATAGCCAAGAGCTTTAAGAACCCATGAATGTAATGCATCTTATTGGTGAGAAATTTTTTGGGGATAAATTGGTGGTTATCTTGCCAATGCTATGGGAGTCTAAATTCTTCTACTTATCTGGTGCGGCTTCTGGACGTGCATGCACGCGTAAAATTTGAGTTTTATCCTAGTGGCCTTTTGACCAGGGATCCAATAGGGGCACTCCATCGACCCTATGGAAAAAGCTTGCATATATCTTGCAAGAGAGGAATTTTATAGAAAAGCGGGAAAGGGAGTGAGAAATTTAGAAAAAGAAAAAACTAATCTTTGTAAGTAGAAAATCGGAGACTTGCATACATCGTCGAAGTTTCATTACATGTACTTGAATATAGAAGAAAACAAATCTGTGTAATAGCAACAAGACTAAATAGTGTTTAATGAGCACAAAGTACCACTAAATTCCTTACTATAAAAAGGCTAAAATTCCTTCTTCCTTTATTAAAGCTCAGGAAGAAATTATACATAACATAGAAGTAGAATAAATTTTTAGTAGGAGAAATGGAAGAAACTTGTTATCTCTTGCTCTCTTCACAAGGATATCTCTCTCATGAATTCACAAAAATATCTCCAACATCTAAGAAGTTTCATAAATTTTTCTAAGAAGAATATGAAGTTTTTAGAAGAATTTAGAAGAAGCTCAAAAGAGGAGCTTGTTACAATTTATAGAAGAAGAGGCAACTCTTCATCTTCACAGTGACCTTTCAAATACTTTAATGTGACTCTAGATTGTTGAAATTCCACTTAAATATTTAAGTCCCTTTTATAAAACAAGGTGACTTAAAGTTTACATTAGGTTTATAAAGTCACTTAAAGTAATATTAAAAAGTGTAAACCTCAACGTAAAAATATAACATTGAGAGAGAGCATTGGGTGAGAAGAGAAGAGAGAGAAAGAAGAGGAAGAAGAAGAATCATTTGGAAGGATGATCTCTGCGGTGGACTTAGCTCTCCTCTCTGATCGCTCTCCACTTCGTGTTCTCGAGAAGGATTCTATCTTTCCAAGCTCCTGGTTGAAACGAGCCACTACAGTTCTAATTTGTCGGCATGAGGGATGTAAATGCAACTCAAGGTTTCGGTCCATCCATCAGTCACATTGTTGATGTCCTTGCACTTCCCAAACCATGATGAATTATTTTCTGTGATAAGTGCAATGGAGGCTCGGATCTCTGAGAGGAAGTTGAGAGTATCCTTAGTGAAGGAAAATGGGTTGCCCACCTATTTCTTGACATATTCTTTGAAAGGGCTGATCAACTCATCAACAGTTGTGTGTTCTCTCATTATAGGTACTCCAAGTTTCTAAAATTTCTGATTTATACTATCCTATAGCTTGTATGTTTGTTCTTCTTTTTCCTCTAGCTTTGTGAAGGCCCAATTGATTGCCTCAAACCTGATTACCAAGGCCCTCACCCATACATGTGTCAAGTCTTCTACAAGAGTTTCAAAACTTTCTTGTCGATTAACTCTTGATGATGGGTGTTGCTCATCTCACTCACTACTAGTCCCAGAGGTTCCCAAGTAATCTCTTTCTTTCTCCACATCCTCTTTGAGTTTTCACATTCTGTTGGCTATTGCACACATGTACGAAAAGAGATTGACTACCTCTTGGAGTGCTAGATTCCATTTTTCAGAGATTGAGTTGATCTATTCATTGTTTTCTCACCCCTGCATCATGAGCTCATGCATTCTTCTGATGGATTCTAGATCAAAGCTACTAATGGGTGCCACTTTCTCAATAGGAAGTGTTGTAGTGCTTGGTTCCACTAGGTGTTGCACATAAGATGAAAGAGTTCGTACTTGTTCCTCTAGTACCTCAATATTCTCTTTATATTATTTATTCCTTGCCACCATGCAAGTAGAAGATTGTTGATATATGTGCAAATATCCCTCATGAGTAGCTGGTCCCAATTAGATCATGCTCATCTTGTAGTTGGTCGATGTCATCTCATCCAATAGCTTGATTAACTTTGGCTGAGCTACTTCGATGTACCGATTACCTATCCCTTAGCTGTAGAATCATGATGCTGTATGTGTAATCTTTCTTAACCTTTTTTCTTTAGCCAATGAGACAATCACTGATAGATCAGGGGCTGCTACTTGTTGCATAATGTGAGTGTCAAGGATGACCATTTCCCGCATCCATGGAAACATCTCACTGGATTCAGGATCAATGATGGGTGCACCAACCATTCTTTTTTCTAGAGGAGGAGGCAAGAGTCCGAATGAAAAGGGAATTGTTGTCAACAAGGCGTGAGACCTCTCACAATGGTTCGAAAAATGGATTGTGAACCATGTAATCCTCATTCACCTATGCTTCTACTACTAGATTTTCTATTTGCATTACTAAGATCAAGTCTTCCTCCTGCATGGCAACGCCAATGAGCCTTCTTCTACCCTGAATTTCTTGGGTGTCTTCTCGGGAGAAGTTTCCAATTCTGTGGCCTTCCTTTTGAACTCACTCCAAAGTGTTTAGAGTTGGAAGTCACCTCCACCACTTTTGAAGATGAATGATGTGAAGCTTTCTTCTGGCTTGGAGAAATTCCTCATGACTGGATGACCATAGTCCTCTTCTTTTGAAACCAATTCCTCATTCTCCTCACCACATTTTCAGTCCGCTTCAATATATCTCCTAATTCATGAATATGCCAGTTGATTTGGAGCATTGGGGACATCTTGACCGGCTAACTGCGTACTCAGGATCATACATTTCTACCCATCATCATCATCATGCAAGATGTCTTCATTACAAGAGAAATTTAATTTCTTCATCTTGATAATTGTTATCCTCATGTGGTCCTTTTATCATAGTTCAAACTCATCAATACAGTTGGCCCAATAGTCCTCAACTTGTGGCTCATGTTGCAGTTCTGGGACATAGAATGAGTCAGGATCTTCTCAGATGTCAAAGTTGGTCTTGACAACATAGGGATGCAAATTCAGATTCATGAAAGTGAACTCTAAGTGAGATGCGTCATTTGATATTTTACATGTGAACACCCCTAGAGATATAGGGAATGAAATCAACTTATTTCTCTTACTTTTGAGCTTGTTATTCACTTGAGTGATCTTCTGTAGAGCTCGAATAATACAATATGGTCACTGAGGTACTTAGGAAGTCTTAATGGAGCTTGGTCGAAGCCAACGACTCATATGTAGGAGAAGGTTGAGAATTGTATGAAGTATGAGCCATATTCCTTGATCAGGGATGCCACTTGTGGTGACATCCTAGCTTCAAGATCCCCTTCTAAGCTTTGAACTACGTACATGGTTAACTCATCGTTCACATGAGTGAAATGCCATTTCTCTCCTCCATTACCAACTGTGGAAGTTTCTCGAATGTAAGCACCTTGGTAGTAATGTTATGCGTGAAAGCCAATTCTTTGAATGATCTCGAGCTTGCAAGGAGATAAAATAGGTAACAAGTCATGTGGAACTTACTTGTTGTAGAAATTTAGAGCAGTTGTAGATGGATATTGTCGGTGATGATCTCACTTTGATCAATTCTTTGTTTTCCTTCACAATGTCAGGATGAAAAGGTCCATCTAGTCCTGGAAGTCTCTCATGCTTGCTTCATCCTCAACTCTACTGAAGAGAGTGATTAAATCAAAATACCCTTCTTGAAACTCACAACTTGGAATATTCTTGGGCATCCTAGAAGGCTTTCTTCCTATTTTCAACCATGAGCCAAGCACTACTCCTTGGACATATGAATCCATTATTTCCCAATCGTGTAAGGCCCTATCCTTTGAGATGACGACCATGCTAGGGGATGTCGGTATCTATAGAGAGAGTGAAATGGTCCTAGGGATGATGACTGCCATCGTTGTACCGTTGTCGATCAGATGGTTTGTGTCTCAAGCTCATATTGGAAAGAGTAGGTTAGGACTAACTTGAGACTTTGCAAAAACAATGGGTGTCCTACAGCAGTGAACAAGCCACTTGTGAATATCTGGTCTTCAATCCTCTTTCAGTCCTTGGAGGCCATGCGAGTCTTAAGGTTGTTTAAGTCCATGTACAAGACATCATTGTCTTCCACGTCATACTCACAGGCGAAGGGATGTGTTGGATTCTGACCCATCCACTTTGACTTCATGTTTAGCCTAGAAAGAAAAACTTACTATTTTTAGTAAGTGTGAAAAATTGAGTCCTTGATCTTCAACTAGATGTTGTGGCTCTGTTTTCTTATTTTCCTTATGTTTCTCGTTCCTTATGGATCAACTTTCTATTTTTAGTAGGTGCTCATGGGACCACTTACTATTTTTAGTAAGTGTCAAAAATGTCCATTCTGGTGAGTTCTCAGCTGCAGTGCATCTTCAATGTCACTGTCTCCTTCGCAGGTTCTTCTATTGATGAATTTCCCAAAATAACAATCCCTATGTAGTAGACCTGCTATTTTTAGAAAGTGGGCTTCTGGAGGTCGGATTGATGCTAATTTTTTTTTGATATGGGTTTTGCCCAATATCACCCCTTTGAAATTTCAGGCCCGCTTGCTTAATAGTCCAGGAGATTTTAAAGTTTCAAATTTTGGGCTGACAAATAGTGCTTCTAGATGTGGCAACCATTAATGGACCTCAAAATTACAAGTCTATTTTTCTACTCCATTTGCAAAAAAGATTATATATTTGATATGGGTTTCTTCTTCTGATGTTTCATGTGTAATTCTACTTCATTTCACCTAACAGTTTGAGAGGAAATTGGATTTTTTTTTCGTTGAGCTAGAAGTGGGATTTATTCATTGTGGATGCTCTTGTAGACACAAAAATTCGGTCACATTCCCCTTGGTCCCTCAAAAATAACCAACTCAAACAAAATCACCTAACCATGTCCCCTTTCACCCCACTCTAATATTAATTTAATTAAATTAATTCATGATCTCATAATATGTATTATTTAAATATCCTAATTGAGATAATGCCCACACCACCACCTCACCTATACACCTCATCTAGCCACCTCACCCTAAGACCTATTCTTAGTATGTTTCCATAACTAACTAAGACCTACCTAAACCCTAAAAATCAAAGCCTACATTCTCTCTAACCACATTCCTACTCGTTAGAAAGGAAGCTTCCATTCTAATCCATGGAAGAAGATGAACGAGATCCAAGAAAATCAGGGGATCGCCCATTTTAGTAAACTTAAGAAATCCCACCTAACCAATGCCGGTTACCCTAAACCACCACCGGTTAACCTCGAACCATCATCGGCTACCATTTATTCCCCAAAACAACCTCATTTCTAGGTTGGCACATTTCGAGAGCAAGGGACGAAACCGAGTTACATGCAAGCAAAACCAACTTTTGTACACGCATCGAGCATCCGCATGACCAACATCAAAAGCAATCACAAAGTCATTTACATTCATGGGAGCATCCTAGGAAGCACCATCACCACACCAAATTACTTCCATTTGATCACCTATAATTTCCATCCAGCCATCAAGCTCATACAACAGTAAGTATCTTGTTAACCAACATTCATCTGATGTCATTTTAGTAGACTCTTTTACTTATGTTATCAGTTTCTACTTGCATTCCCATTCACCCATCATTTTCCTTCATACAAATTGGATCATTCCTTCACCCACACCATTAAACTACCCATATCCTACTGATAACTACCCCTGAGCACCCCGAGACCTACACAAACCTTGTCATTGCCCTCTCCATTTCCATTTAACCTTAGATCTATCACCACACCAATATTTTATTAAGTTTTCTCTACCTCGACCATACCGACGCCGATTATACCCACAACCATCTCCAGTTCACTTAAATTGACGTCGGTATCTATGTTTTACCCTCGGACCAAGAACAAAGCCTAGAATCCTCATCAAATACCCAAAACTGCCTAAAACCATACCTTGACCAAGATGCAGTACTCGATAGAGACCTTGAATTTTGGATTCAATCATAGCTTAACTTTAGTGAGAACGAATTTGCTTATTGTAGTCGAATGAGATACCTAAATCATTTTAACTATAGTAGGATTTCATTTATTGTTAACATGGAATTTTTTTAAACGGTGGATTGTGACCTTTCAGGAGTATCACACTTCCCGGATCTAGCATATGCTAGGCAGTCCACTCGCACATACTTTTAACTTCTATTTAGTGGTCTTGTTTTCTATTTCAGTCGTTCCTCATAGCTAAAAGGAATCTCTCACGGTCATTTGTGAATCAAGAAGTCATACATGTGTAAAAACCTTCAACCAAATTTAATAGGTATTCCTTTTAGCCCTTTTACCCTTATCTATTTCATCAATATTCAAAGAATGCTCTAAGAATCGGGTGAAACATTTTGCACGCCCGTCAACGATCGCACCTGATTAAAGGATTGGAAGGTACTCCCAACTCGTTACTTCGTTGAGTCATATCTTAGAAGACAACCCACCCTCACCATAACATACCAAACCTCTTCTTGTAGATCTCCTTCTTCGTAGGAAGCCTTACTCACCAAAAATCTATTCTAAAGTTCACAAGTCAATCCTTAATAGCAATAAGATGAACAAACATAATAGAAAAAGTACTCTTAGGATCATATTTTTCTTAGTGTTTCTACTTGGCTTGCATTTTGAGGTGAGAGGACACATTCTTCATCTTTTCATTTCTCCTTGCACGATCCTCATCATAGTTGGTGTATTCTAGCTTCATCCGAGTGTGCCTAGACCCTATTTTCATATTTTTTAGAATTCTAGGTTTTATTCCACATTTAATTTTAACTCATAACCACCCTTTCTTCATCTCTGTTTCAATTTCACAAGAATCGATTTTGGTCCAAATGACGTTGTCGGTTACCCTAAGAATGTCATCAGTTTTACCCAACAGCATCGATTTCATGTTCTTTTAGTTAACCTTCCCAAAAGGACACACTGCTTTACCTTCTTGGGCTGCATTCGGGGTCTCTGTAACTCTTATCATCTTCTCTGTCCTAATAAAATCCATCACATCTTATCCACCGGCGCATTATTAACCTTTTGCTTTGTTTTGACAAGTGTCCATTTTTCATGATGACCGATCATTGCGGTTACTGTGACCGACGTCGATTTACCTAATTGGCATCGATTAGCTGTTCACTTTCCAGCCTAACATTTTATACCTAATCCACATACCACCACCTATTTTTCCTATCTTTGTTGTATTTATGTGCCATTTACAGAAAACAATCCTACCATGTCAGTACTTGTTCACATGGTGCTGATGCGTAGCCAAGAAAACGCCCTCATATTCCACACTAGTTGTCAACCACTCCCACCTAGTCCTTCACCACCTTCTATTTTATCACCCATGGATCCTACCCAACCTATCACTATCACCACAGGGGACGAGGAGTTCGCATGACTCCTTGACTAGAACCCTGATTCCTTATAGTTCTATCTTTCCCACTCATCCACTCGAGATGCCTCGGGTTAGTTGATATACGACATGCCCATATCTATCCCCTTGACACTCACCCCTACTTCTACTCCAGCCTCTGCTAGCTTCGCACTTCCCGCACCTACCTTACCCCTAGTAGTTTCTTAGATAGGCCCTATACCTGCTATGACCACCGCATCTGCTACATCCATTGCACCCGCAACATCCACTATACCTTCTTCCACCACCCCGAACGTCACCTCATCCATGCCTATTGTCTCACATATACCTGTAGCTACACAACCACCCCTAGTGTCGATGACCACTACTTCTTTTCAAAACATTTTCGTCTCTATTCCACAGTCCTTAGCCCTGTTGCTACTAGAGTCACCTTAACCCTTCCACCTCCATATACGTACTATTAGTAGCCTCTCATTTCATCTATTAGTCATTTTGAGTACATACCCCTATCTCACTCCCTCCTTCTTAATCTACCTATACGGCGGTGCCATATACTAGAATTCCACCCCCATCATATGTCCAATACCAACCCTCTTATGCTACTGGGAGGTACTCATCCATCGCCACCTACCAATGACCTAATCAAGTTAATGATGGACGAGATGCAGACATTGGAGGAATTAGTTTCTGGCACATGAAACTCTCTCACCTACGATGATATTTGTAATGATCCCATCCACCCATCCATTCCTATTCATCCATATCCCATACATTAGGAAATACCTAAATTTATACGCTTCAATAACAAAGAGGAATCGCAACAAAGACTTGCGATCTTTCAAACACGGTTGTTATCCGATCACCCATGATGATGCTTTACCTTTGAGGACCTTTCGCATGTCTCTGACCAGGCCCACATTAGATTGGTATAGTGGGTTACCTAGACATTTTATCTTCTCATTTAATCAGTAGCCCTGTGCCTTCTTGGATCACTTCTCCATCAACATTGTTAAGAAGGCTACCATGACTGACCTCTACTCTACGCGTCAATATGAAAATGAGTCTATCACGTATTTTGTCACTTGTTGGTGTAGCCTGATCAATCAACTCACATTCCAATTACCACAAACCGAGCTAATAGAGCTCTTTACTTGGTCTTCTGCTAGACAAATCTCACCAACCCTATAGGTCTAGACTTTCCAAACCTTCGATGAGGCATTCACCATGGCATGAAAGATAGAGATTCGGGCCATTGAAGAAAAGAAAATTTAACTACGCAATAAGAAC
This sequence comes from Taxus wallichiana var. yunnanensis, assembly GCA_018340775.1. Taxonomy (NCBI): domain Eukaryota; kingdom Viridiplantae; phylum Streptophyta; class Pinopsida; order Cupressales; family Taxaceae; genus Taxus; species Taxus wallichiana. The sequence continues at coordinate 325,799,946 of CM031236.1, forward strand.
TTGAAATTTAAGTCAAATGATACCTCTTCTTCTTCAAAACCATAGAATAATTATTCAAAATCCAAGGGAACCGCTAACGCAGTGGTACTCAAGGCCGACCTAGCTCATCCATCAAATCAAGATAACCCCTCATCTAATCTTTCTCCTATCCAGATCTTTCAATTCAGACGAGAACAATGGAAATACACTCCAATTGGGGATCCTTATTCTTCTTTCTTAGAAAAGCTCATTAAAGCTTGGGCCATCACCCTTCCTCATGTAAAACCACACACTGGTTTTGATCCTACTTGCCCCATACCCACGTGGTACAAAGACCACGACTTCTACAACTATCATTGAGTAAAAGGTCATAGTGACGAAAATTACATCACTTTCAAGAACATTGTCTAGGAAATGCTCAAGAACGGTGAGTTAGTCTTGAATAATCCTAACGCACTTACGGTTCAAAAGCGGCACATCTTCAAGAAACCATTTCCTAATCACGCCCATTCTTCTGATCAAACTGGAGAGACCTCAACTAATGATAGCCATGCCCGTGAGGTCTATGCTATTTTCAGTGACACACCAGTTGCTTCCCAATTGCTTCATATTCCTTCCATAGAGGAAATATTTTCTTGAAGTCCTCCATCTACACATGAACCCACTTCACATATTCCTCCACCCACAGAGGAACACCCTTCATCTTCCCCTTACCGTGAAGGACCCTTCTGTTAACATCGAGACCGCTTCACCTTTGGCTTCTCCACCTAGAGATCCATCACCAGTAGTATCTCTCCGACCCATGAGAGACACTTGTTTATCTTCTCCACCCACAGAGGAGCACCCTTAATCTCCTCCACCTATTAAAGATCCAAGTATAAATTCCGTTACCTCTAGGTGACCATTCTCCATCAAGTACCCAAGATCCTACAAACTTACTTTCAGCTCTCTTACCCACAGAGGCTGAAGCTAGCGAATTCCCCATTTCTAAGACACATTTTATGGGAATCACCATTAGATCCACATCAACCTCATCCACCTTTGCGAGTACCGTTCTCACGCTTAGCCGACCACTTAGATTATGTGGATAGAGCCTTAATTTGGGGGTGTCTTCTTCTTCCTCTCTTAACACAAATGCAGATGTCACTCACTGACACTTCCACTATCTATCCAAAATATTTCAGCCGATCGAACCAAACACAACCAAAACTATAACAAATTCTCCCATGGTACCACTCATGGCTCAACTCACACCTCTACCCATAACTCAACATGCTTCTACATCCAAACCTACACCTACATCATCTTCCTTGCCTAAACCTATTACTACCTTAGGGGTCATCCCAACGACTAGCCTTACTCATCCAACCATCAAATTAGATTTAGCTACATCCTCCAAAACTAACACCAAACTTAATCCGACCCCAAACAGAAGAACCAATCTCCTAAATCTCATACCCCAACCTCACCGATCACACCTTCATCACCTTCACCCCTTCTATCCATCCCACGACCTCGCCCTTCTAGCCTAGTTAAAAACTCCACCCACCAAAAATAAAAATGTAGCAGCTCTTCCCTCTTTCATAGACCTCTAACATACCCAAGTGCTCGACACAACTTTCACCTACACTGTAAAGCTTTACCACCCATACCTCATATGCCATCGATAACTTTTTCACTACGCGTGGCACTTTAGTCTCTTTCCCTCACACCTCTTGCACGACCCATGCCATCTACCTTCACAAGACCTTAGTTGTCCCCTTGGGTAACTTGCCCTCTTCCACCATATGCTTTTCCTTCTAGATCTTGTACGCCCATATCACCTTTACCCAAGAAGGTGCGACCTAAAGACAAAAATCTGCTACCCTCTAATAAGGTATTTAAACCAACTACACACCCTATTGCTAGTTCATCTACCATACCCCTACCCAAACATACACAACCAACACCTAAGACCACACCAACACCTAAAACTATAGCTCATCCCACTCCCCCTCTTACAAATACCCTTCCTATACAGTCAGCCGCACCTACACCCAAACCCACATTCACTTCCCATTGTGATCCACTGGCGGGATCCTATGCCAAAATTTTAACCAACCTCCTTGAAACTTGTCATCACATTACCCCCTCTTAGACCTTACGACCCACTCAAGCCCAAACCAAAAGGGTTTGATGAAACTAAAATTTGTGCCTACCATCATGTGCCAGGGAACAATGTTGAGAACTGTAAGGCTTTGAAAACCATTCTTATCCAATTGTGTCCTCCTGAAGAAAACTTTGATGATGATGACCTTCTCGATGAGGACCCCATTTTGCCAACACTAGTTTCCATAGTTCTTCCCTCATTGCCTACTCAACGACCAAGACCTCCACCCCCACAACTCTTAGAGCCACCTCCAAGATTTGAAATTAACATGGTGCACATCAGAGAACTTGCCAAACCTCCACCCAAATGTTAGTGTGCCCAACTCATCTCACAAGGTTCCTTCCCGCCACTTGGCTTTTTCCCTTCCTGTCACTATACCTTTCATGGCTCACCTACTTCACCTACCTCCCCGCCTCAAATCAACATGATCCACGTTGTTACCCACGCACATAAGGATAAAGGCAAGGAAAAGACAACCGACCCACCAACCAACCCTGTACCCAACATACCATCTACACCCACACCTAAAGTCACTATCCATGGCCCCACATATCCCATTTCTAATGGGGTTACACTTCATTCCATGCTCAAACAACTACACCAATCCTCCCTCAAGATGTCACACTATGACCTCATTCAAACCTTTGAATCCCATCGTCAAGCTCTCATGGAGGTCCTTCAATCTATTGAGGTTTTACCCAATGATCCTACACCCGTAGCCTCCATCATCACACCTCATCATGTAGCCTCTCTTACCAAATTACCATCTTCTTCTACACCTCCACCCACTCACCAGGTAGCCACCCTCAGCTTTTCAGATGAAGAGATCACACCACACCAAACCGATGACCCAAATCCAGCCCTTTTCATCTCCATCCACATTGATGATATACATGTACAATGTGTTATGATCGATGGGGGTGCTAGCATTAATATCATCTCCTCCCATGCATTCGACCAAATGCACATACCCAAAAATTGCATGTATAAACACCCCATCATGTTACGTTCATTTAATGACGCTATCACCTTTACACTTGGCACCGCCATCTTCCATGTTCACATGGGCCCTTGCATTGTTCCGAATTATTTTACGTCTTAGAGGGGGAATTTCAATACAACCTGTTGCTTAGTAGACCTTGGATTCATGTTATGGGTTGTGTTCCTTCCACTTAGCACCGTTGTGTAAATTTTGAGCATGAAGGGTACACTTATACCATTCGGCTGACCCATCACCTTTCAAAACCTACAACATGCTTTATGAACCCAATGATGTGCTCATACCCGTTAAAGCATCTTCATCATAACCACTTTCTCTTCACCTCCAACTCCACCCACCAATGCCTCCACTACCTCAACCGCACCTAAATCCTCCATTCCTCTGCTACCATGACCTCCACGGTTGACTGTCAGCCTTCCCAATCGATTAGCTCCACCTCGATCTCGACCTCCGACACATCATCTATCTCAACCATCCATATATCAACCATTGATCCCTTGGAAGGAAATTTTCAACGCATCACTCTGGGGAGTATTGCTATATAGTGTCAACACATTCCTTACTCCACAAGAGTATGGAAGTCTTCACCAATGCCTTTACTATGATCTTTGCATAGGAGAGATTCTCCTTTATGGTTCTCCCCACCTTCGTACCAATCTCACCTATGGGGACTTGATCATCGCCACTTATACACACGAACCACCATCACAAACCCACCCATTTTCTCGCCGACCTCTAGTCACTCATTAATCACCATTTCACCCACACCTTCTTGCACCGATGTGCGTGGAAGGGTTTTGGTTTTGGCTTTTACGAGAAAGGCCGTCATACTTTGTTATTCCATGTACTACCTACAAACATAACAACCATGGTGGTATCGGCTTTTGAACCACCTACGAAGAAGGCCCACATTGAACTCATTGAGGACATCAACCCTTCTCCACCTTCTTCACTGTTCCACCTTCACCACCTTCATCGACATGAGTCGATGGATCCATTCCTCCTAACTTTTTTTTCATAAACACCATTTCCTTGGGGCCTCTTACTTTTATCAATGTGAAGGTGAGACTCCCTCTTCTCTTCCCTTCCCGTATCCTGGAATGATCAATGACGATACACCTTCCATTATGTTATCACCAATTTTCACTTCGCAAAATTGTTTAAAAAATAATAAAAAAATGAAAATTTTGAAAATTTTGAAAAGTGTCACTTTGCATGGTTCATTGGACTCATCGCGATCATCTCATTTTTGTGATCGTTTCGGTCTTCGTTTCGTCCTTTTTGGGCAAAAATCTTCTCGCCAGGCTTTAAATCACGTTAAAATACATTAAAATTAATTAATTAATATTTAATTAATTAATTGCTTCTTGTTTGATACAATTGATTTTTAAATAAAGAAGTATTTAATTAAATAAATATTAATTAAAAAGTTCATTCGACAAATTTTAATGCCGGGAAGTAAGCCTACGCTTCCAACTGCCAGAAGCCAATTTGGCTTCCCGAACCTAGATTTCCCCTTTCCTGGCAATCTTCTTTCAATTTTCCCGCACATGGGATTTTCTCTACCAATTG